>JAWZYV010003545.1:0-377969 GCA_038373885.1 Cheiracanthium punctorium | reverse complement strand
TTTCGCGAAACTTTTACTGTCAGCAGTCCTGCCGGAATATCTTCGTTACTTGACGAGAATATCCGTTTCTTCCTTTTATCTCGTCAAGTGAAGAAACTTCTTCATATTCATTCAATTTTTTTCCACTTCTTCAGATTTTGGGAAGAAGAATTGACGAAAAATATGACGTTTCCAAGGAGTACGGAAAATTTTCGTTGAAAAATGAGGGAAAAATTAGTGTATAAGGGAGTTTTTCTGAGGGTGTAATATCAAAACCTTCATCTCAAAATCCAATTCTTTGTCTGACTTACACCACTATCTTTCATTTTAATTTGCACATCCACCCCTCCCCATTCTGAAATGTCGAGCCTATTTATAAGGATTCATAAGAACACGCAGGACCCGATTATGACCAACAGGGGCCCGGGCATTGATGAATTTGGGGGGGGCACCATCTATGAATTTTGTTTTATTTTTTATAAAATTTTGATATAAAAAACAATATTTCAGAACAGCATTTGAAATTGGGGGCCCTTTTGAGCAGAAATGCCCATGCGATGATAAGGCCCTGAGAACACGCGCAGGTGATTAGTCGAAACCGCAAAAACGGGTCCACAAATGTAAAGGAACGGTCTTAATATCCTCTGCGCTAAAAAAGGGCTCTCGGTTCGCCGAGATCTGCAATTTCTAATGTTAAATGCCAGATAGAAAAATTAATTCTCAATTCAATCAGTGTGCATTTGCAGTTAGTTGTGTTAATGAAATCGATTTCGGTGATTAAATTTGCTTAAATACAAACTTTAATTTTTATGCGATCCCCGATTAAAAAATAATCCAAAATTAATAAAAAGTGCCCCATCGAGTAAAGAGTTGATGGACAAAATTTGAACATTTTCTCCTTAAAAGTGTCAAAAATGTGAAAATAAAAATATGCTGACTCAAACCATTTTTCTTTCATTCTAAACCTCTCACAGGGGAAAAAAAAATCACGTAGGATGATTGCACATCAGGGGTCGTAAACAAATTACGAAGCAAAACAAGAATCGCTATACATTTTCTCTCTATTCTAAAAAAAAGTAAAGGCCGCTGGCGCTGTCAAAGCTTCTGGATCTATCTCCTCCTAAACCGTAGGGATTTGAGTTTCGACTAAGGTACCCACAGATTCGAAAAATTCCGAGGAACCTGCTAAGCTGATTTAAATTTCGAAAATCGAATTATTTTAGAAGATATTAATAAAAAACTGAAAAAATAAACCGAATGGTTGCCAGATTTGGCATAAAATCATTCATTCCTTTGCAACAAAGCGTTTCCAAGTATCTAGAATCGCGTGAAATTTACAAAGTTAACACAAAAAGCCTAATAACTTCTTCACCGTTTGCACGATCCGCTTGAAAATTTTCATGATCATGTATAAAAATATAGAAAACAATCTGCGCTTCTTTAAAAATCTGAAAATCTACCCGTTCCCTCCTTTTTAAGCGATTTTTCGCTATTTTCAGCACCATTTTATTTCCGAGAGTCAAAAAAGTAAATCATTTGCGTGACAAAATTACCCTTTTCAAGTGAATATGACGTCATACAATTGGGATTCAAATTCGTTTAAAAGAGATTTTCCAGATTATACAGTAATGTGGAAAATTACACAGTAAAATTACACAGTAAAAAAAAAATTACACAGTCATTTTTTTTTTATTACACAGTCATAGACTGTGTAGTCTGGAAAATTACACAGTCAAATTAAACAGTAAAAAAAAATTACACAGTCATTTTTTTTTCACAAATAAATCGTTTGCATGGACATGAGAATAGCTGTGTACACAAAACGAAATCTTTCGACTGCGAAAAGATTCCGCGAGTTTCCAGAACAGCATGAAATTTAATTTGGGTATCTCTCTATTCTAAAAAAAAGTAAAGGCCGCTGGCGCTGTCAAAGCTTGTTGGCCTATTTCCTCCTAAACCGTGGGGATTTAAGTTTCAACTAAGGTGCCCACAGATTCGAAAAATTCCGAGGAACCTGATGAGCTAAGTTAAATTTCGAAAATCGAATTATTTTAGAAGATATTAATAAAAAACTGGAAAAATAAACAGAATGGTTGCCAGATTTGGCATAAAATCATTCATTCCTTTGCAACAAAGCGTTTCCAAGTATCTAGAATCGCGTGAAATTTACAAACATGAGTTAGAATTACGCCCATTTTACGCCAAAATAAAAATTATATGAAATAACTCAAAATGTGTTACACAAAGTTGACAATTTTCAAATAGTAAGTTCGCTTAGACAACAGGAGTTTATAATTAGCGATTATTCGTTTTTCCAAAACAGAATAACTAATATCTTGAAAATGAAAAATAATTAAAATGCAGATTATTTTAAAGCCGGTTCTCGTCCAGCTGGATTATTTGCTACCAGTAGAAATATTTGGCGTTAACTATGCCATTATAGCAGTTATAGTACAGTTTGGGTATTTGCTAGCGCGACGAGATGGTATAATTCGTGGTGTTAAGTATGCCAATCTGCAAACGATTATGTAAATGAAAGTATGGATAACGGTTTTCCGGTAACCTTAAATGAACAGTAAATATAGGTTGTGAGTATGTGTAAATCGCCAAATAATGAAAAGTCGGCATTGGTGGCAGGCTATTCTGTCTGTTCCGTAGCTTTTATTAACTTTACATGTACGCAAGTCGCCAAATAATGAAAAATCGCCATGAGTGGCAAATTCGCAAGGTGTCCAATAGGTTTTACATTATTAAAAATACAGCTGAAACATATGTTCTTATTTTATTACGCTTTAGCTCCTAATTAGTATAACCTTTGAATGGCAACATTAAATATCATTGTGTTTCTGAGGAGTACAAATAATTTTTCCAGCGATTATATGCGGAATCCGCACTCCAGGTGGAGTATAGCTCAGGACCCAGGGGTCTACTGTAGTGTGAAGTTTAAATTTTATGTACCAATGAAGATGCAAGAACTAAGGAATGTGTAGCTTAGCTCAGTAACATTCTATCTGATCCAATCTTCGGGTTTTCTCTGTTGAAATTATGTCTTTTTTACGAATAAGCCCGATTAGGGGCCGAATGCCTCATATGAAAAGCGAGCGTAGCGAGTCTGGGGGCCTTGGCCCCTAGTCTCATTATATTTATATATAGTCCCTCATGAACATTGTTTAAAAATATCTCTGAGCGTTTTTGTAATAAAAGTCTGAAGTTTATACCATCTAATTAATAAGTGGGACGCATTTTACTGACTGGAAATTATTTTGATCGAGGGGGATGTACAGAAATTTAAATTTTATATTTATTCCAATTTAATAAACCCGAAGATTTTAATCCATTTAACGGAATTTTAGACCTTTTCTGACAAATAGTTTGTAATTTATTATAGGATCAATATTATTTATTTTATGTAAATGATGAATATTGAAGGAGTAAAAGCTGATGTTTTTGCTTTTTGTTCTCAATCAAGTTTTTAGGACACCCTATATCAGAGACGTAGCGAGAAAAAAGCTTCATTATTGAAATCCAGTAAACTAAATTCAAATTTCTCTTTTTTTTTTTTTTGAGAGAGGGGGGGGGGAGAAATATATATCCTTAGCAAGGCCGTAACCGGGAAGGGGGGGAATCATGGAGGTTTGATTCCTCCCCGATATTTTTAAGAAATGCATTATTATTATTATTATTATTATTATTATTATTATTTTGCGGAGCTTCTGGAGATCAATTAAAGGAGAAAAACTTTTAACATATCCCCCCCCCACCCTAACGCTGCATATCCTCTCCTCCGATTTTATTTTTCTTTCTGGCTACGCCCTTGATCTTAAATGACTGCCGTTTCTGAGCAAGCGTTGATAGTCAAATGGCCTACCGATAAAAAAAAAAGAAAGACGTAATTTTACAGAGATAAGTCAAGATTAATAATATAAAAGTTTTCTTCCACAAACAAAACACAAAGAAGTTTCTTTCCCGGGCCACAATTTCCTTTAAAATCATCAGAAGACAAAAGTTTCAAACAAGTTTTACAAAATCGATAGCAATTTTAATTACAGTGGAACCTTGATGCAGTCCTTGATTTAACCAATTTACATTTAATTTTCCCTCGTGACATAATGTTAAATGTTCAATCAACAAAGTTTACCGAATACTTCTCTTTTGTGTAAAGGTTTTAGTTTATCGGTGGCTTATTTCATCTGAAGAAATACCAAGTGGTGTATACAAGGAATGACAAGGTAGGGCGTGCCGTGGGTGACAACTTGAATGGGACGCAGATGATCACCACAAAAGAAGTTCCACCTAAAGAGCGACTGTCGTCACAGGACTTTGGAACAGCTTTTAAAACAAACCAGAGATGTTACACAAGCGAAAAAATTAATAATGCTTATATTTACCCAATGCACCATCCTACTGTATAGTTACGCTGATACCTGACTCACTTACTCTCTGACAATTCCGGTCCGACCACTTCAAAACAAAACTTTTACCGTCATTAATCCAAATAGTCTAACACTGTAATAAAATTCACACTGTTTGTACGATCCGCTTGAAAATTTTCATAATCATGTATAAAAATATATAGTAAACAGTCTGCGCTCCTTTAAGATTCTGAAAATTCACCTGTTGCCTCATTTTTAAGCGATTTTTCGTTCTTCTCAGCTCTATTTTATTTCCGATAGTCAAAAAAAGTGAATCATTTGCGTGACAAAATGAGCTGTTTCAAATGAAAATGACGACATACAATTGGTGTGTGTGTGTTGGGGGGGGGGATTCCAATTCATTAAAAATAGTTTTTCCAGATTGCGAAGTTTAATTTTTTTTTTCACAAATAAATCGTCTGCATGGAAATAAGAATGGCTTTGTACACAAAACGAAATTTAGGCGGAGGAAGATTAAATATGTTGAATGTAGACATATTTTTGTCGAATGTTTTTTCTAGCTCCCGTTGTAATTGCCTCCACAGCGGGCTTTGACTTCTAGTAAGCTAATATTAACAGTAAAGTTGTATGTCTCCTGCAATTAAAAAAAAAAAAAAATTCGTAACCACAAAAATCGTCTTCAAAAATAGGCCCTTTTGTAACTCTTTGTTAAGCCCTTTTGTAATCTTGAAAAAGGGCTTCCCAAAGTGATCTAAAGGTCAGTGTCCATTTACGTCTGTTTCCGGACGCAGAGTTTTTTTTTTTTTTAATGGTCAAGGCAATGTGAAAGGGGGGATATCGTGCAGGGGCAAAGAATTTATTGGTTTTTAATGACCCGTCGAGATTCGCCGCCAAAGCATAACGCGTGAAACCACAAAAGCACGCCAAGCGGCAACTTTTCCCGCAATCCGTCTTCCAGATACTGAAATATGCATAGAGTTCCCATTATAGCGTACTGAAACGCACGTGAGTGGACGCTAGTCTTAAGGGACCATATAAACGGGTATAGCGAGGATTGCATGGACCTATAAGCAATATTAAGATGTTTAGAATTCCTATTCAGTCAGCCGAGACTTTTCAAAAGTAACCATATATGCTGGTTGACCTTATAAACGGGTGACCATATTACGAGGCTTAATTGTAGTCATTGAAATGGGGGGAACTGTATTGTATACAATTCTCACTGTGTTCCCAATTGGGAGCATGGGTCATTTCTGACTATACATTTACATTGGTTTTAAAAACAGAATATATTGATGAGTAGTTTAAATAATAAGTGAAATATTAAGAATTAATAGAAGATTTATTTTTAAATTTAAGTAAAGATATCAGTTAAGTTTGAAATGGGCGGGGTGTATCAAGATAGCTCTGTAAAAATTTATGAAGGCTGTTTTATGATTTTGTGTCCACTTTCCCCACTCATGATAGAAATGCAACTTTTGTTTCAAAAAATCAAGTCATCTTTTAATTTTATCGACTAATTTTTTCAAGAAAAAAAAATAAAATTCATTGTTGATAAAATTTCATTTTTGAATAAATTTTTAAGTTGATGTTCCCAATTGTGAACATTGGCCTGTAAAACGTTAAAGCAGAACATTCGATACTACAGAGGGTATATATTGAAGATACAGGCAGGGACAGATTTGAGAGATGGGGGCCCAGGACAAAACCTTCATATACCAGGACATAACCAACATATATATAGGGGAGCTCCCTATTACGAAAACTTTCTTATACAATGCAAAGTAACTTTCACATCACACAATCGGAGCCCCCGGGAAGGGAGGGGGAGAGTGTCCATTACAAGGCGAGCCTGGGTACTGGACGCGTCGAGGTGCTGTGACGTCACAAGAAAGGATGGACTTTTCGCCGTTAAAAGCATTGGAATCATAGGGAAAAGTAGAAGAAACTATGATGTTTTGTGCCTTTCTTGGATATTAATGGTAAGTCAGCAATCTGTATTCTTAATACAACATACTTGATGATAGTTATTAAGCTATAGTGTACATAAAAATATAAAACTGTCCGTATTTTGCCTTAGTTTTATTGATTTCTGTTCTTTTGTTCTAGCAATCACTATGCCTTCGTCTTGCTGCGTCCCAGGCTGTAAAGTTAACTGTTAAAGGGGAGAAAACGTAAAAGTTTTTAAGTTTCCCCAAAGCGAAGAAAAGCGGGCTGAATGGATAAAAAAAATTCCAAGAAAAAATTGGTCCCCAAGAAAAAATACATATGTTTGTATTCAACATTTTCGTGATGAAGATGTTGTAAAAGAGGATACTGTTTCAAAATCAGATGGAACACATTTAAATGTAAAAAAAAAAAAAAAAAAAAAAAAACATTACAAATTAAAACAGAATGCTATCCCGTGCATTTTTTTAAACTTACCAGCCTATCTATCGGACATTACCAAAAAACAGGAAAGAACTGATCCTTCTAAAAGAAGAGAAAACGTTTTGAAAAAAGAAATTGAAGCAACCAAAAAAAAAATAATGCAATGGATATTATAACTTCTTTTGAAGACTTGAAATTGAGAAATACATCAAGAGTTTCTTGGCAAAACTACGTTAAGGAAAATTTCATAATTTATTATAAATTAAACGCAGATCCACTTCCACTGCACGTATCAAGCAGCGTAAAGGTAAATGCGGATCTCACTGTTGATGTATTTATAAATCAAAAAAGAACAAAGAAAAATCTGTTTTCTGTATTCTTAGAAAAACAAAAAAGTGGAAGGTATTTATTAAAGAAGTATTCCCAGCTGAACTGTATATTGGAATTTGTGGAAAATAAATATGAATATTAACTCAATTTTAGAGCAACTCGCATTGTTCATCGAACAGCAAGATGAAAACATTGATCAAAATATAGTGGATAAAATTAAGTTTCTGGAAGAGCAACTGTCATTAACAGTTTTAAAGCCCAAAGCTCGAAAGTATAGCCCATATTTAATCGCTTATGCCTTTTCCGTTTATATTAAATCCCCCATCTGTTATAAAGAAATATACAATCTCGGACTTTTGTGTCTTCCGCATGAACGGAATCTCAGAAAATTATGTACAAAAATTAGTGTAGAAAACAATGCCGATGGTGTAGAAAACAGCAGTTATCTGAGAAAAAAGGCCGAAAAATTACAGCCTCATGAATTAAAAGTAAATTTGCTGTTTGATGAAATCATTATACACCCCCAAAATTAGCTATTCAAACGGCTCCTTCTCAGGATTTTCTGTAAATAAAGGCACACAAAAAGCCAACAGTGTTCAAAGCTTCATGATTTCGTCAGTTTTTTCGAAAAATAAGGATATGGTCGCATTGTTCCCAGTACGCAATATTGTTGCGAAAGAACTATGCGAAATGACAAAATTAATTATTAGAAATGTGAGAAAAGCTGGATTCACGATTATATCATTAATAGCTGACAAAAATAGGATAAATTATTGATATGATATTGATATTTTCTTATTTAATGATCTGTAAAATGTTGATTACAAAAAAAAAATATTAAAAATAAAAGGTTCCTTATTTTTCTATAAAAAATCTAAATGTCCTTCTACCTTTTTTACGCAGTGTATATATGCAATATTTTTGTAACAGAATTTTATTATCACTTTTTATTATTGAAATGTGTATATATATATATATATATATATATATATATATATATATATATATATATATATATATGCACCGCACCGTGTTGTAGATATTCTTTTAGTAATGCAGAAATGTGATATTTTGAATTTAAAACTATACATTTAAAAATGTTTTTACATATTAACCCAGAGAAAACTAAAGCAAAACGTAGTAGTATTTTTATGAAAAGTATTTGTAAGCTTTGAGTAATAAATGCTTTTACTTTTTATGT
Organism: Cheiracanthium punctorium; assembly: GCA_038373885.1. Taxonomy (NCBI): domain Eukaryota; kingdom Metazoa; phylum Arthropoda; class Arachnida; order Araneae; family Cheiracanthiidae; genus Cheiracanthium; species Cheiracanthium punctorium. The sequence continues at coordinate 369,716 of JAWZYV010003545.1, read as the reverse complement.
ACTTAGTTTTAGTGCTTTAATTACTTCTAATAAGATTTGATATTACGAGTCTGCATAGTATAATTATGCATAGTATATACTGTACAATTTATTAAAATATTAGTTATATAGTTTTATAAATATATTCCTCGTGCTACTAGTGTTTATCTACATTATTAATCAGATTTCTTCCATTGAACTCAATACAAATTCTTTCAAACCACGTCCTCTCTTGTGACGTCACAAAATGGCTTAAGAAGACTATTTATGAATCTGGATATTTTTAACATCAATTCTTTCAATACGCTTATTTTAAAACAAAGCAAAATTGAATAATACAATTCAGTTTTTAAGTAAAAGTAAAAAAAATTATAAACAATAAATATGACTTTATGCTTATACAACGAATAAAATTCAATACATATACATATTATTTTAGCTAAATGATAACAGTGAGTAACCATGATTGTATTTAGAATGCATATGCTAGCCCGAAATACAGAACACACTACACATATTGCTGAAACTGATTCAAATTCAGTACCAATTTATATCTTTAATTTCTGAAAAAAAATATTGTTGATTCACTATTATTTAAGAACAAAGTGTTGTAAAACGAAAATGCTATTTCAATGCGTCATAAAAAATTAAGCTACTCGTATTTACTGGCATTATTAATTCCATTTCTTCCATTGAACTCAATGCAAACTGTTCGAAACCCCATCCTTTCTTGTGACGTCACGAAAACCAGTACCCAGACCCCCTCTTGCTTTCTCCGTTCTCTTTCTTCAGTCGCGGCGACCCCGACACAATACGTAGAAGGGTGTTTATAACAGGATAAAAATGATTATTGAATTCAAGAAGTTATCATACATTTACTACTTCCTCTCTAAATATGATTATTATTTATCTTGATCATATTAAGAGGTTTTTTTTATATTATTTTTCTCGTTTATTAACAATTAATGTTTAATTTTAATAAAAAATAGAGAGTAACATATATGCTACCAATCAAATCAGTAGATATCATGTTAATCCCCAAACAGTTATCCAGAATACACCCGGTCCCAACCATTCCGGATAACAAGTTCTATACGTAGTTAGATAATAATAACTATTATGTAGGATAATAATATTTCAATCATATTATTTAATTTTCAATCGCTTCAATAGAGAATATCTCTAAGATACGCATTAAGCCTTGGAAGCGCAACCATTTCCCAGTGCTGGAAAAAGGGCAGTCGTTGCCATCGCTCGATTTAACTACCAGAAAGATGGCGGTCAATCGAATCGTTCATTGCGTGCCACAGACCTAGAGTCCATTTTTGACACAGCTGGCTATGCGCGGTTAACCCCTCATCTACTGAATTAAGAATTGCCAAGAATATCACCTTGAATCTGTTTGTTTTCTCTTGTTATAGTTAGGCATAATGAATGATAATTACTGATTATTGTAATAAAAAAGAAAATTACAAATAATAATAATAATAATAATAAGCATAAGCTATACGTTTCATGACTGCGTTTATAAACAGTTAACGAGTCTTTTTCAAAAGAGTATAGGAACAACCAATCGGAAGGAGTCGAGCAATACTTTGATGGACGCACTTTTAAGCAAATCTAACCCTTTAATCATAAAAGAGAGGTCTGAAAATTCACTAATGCTCTTTTTGGGGGAGGAGGGGGCACGACATGATTAGAAAGTGAGCGGAAAGCTGCCTATTTAAAACTATCTTCTCTAATAGAACATGCAATGGTGATGTAAAGCTGATTAAATGAAGTATTGGGTAGTGATTATTCAAAGAAATGGTTATAATGAATAGATTTTTCTTTTTTTTTTTTTTACAATTTTAATTTATCCTTACTTCTAAGTACCGTCAGTAGATAAAGGGTTAACACTTTATAAGGCGAGTTTATGTGCAGAGAGTCGAAAGTACTTCGGATTTTTCTGGACAATTTTTTAGGATTAATTCATGTATTTTCCCTCTACTATAATATCCTACGTGAAAACTGGAGAAGCGAGTGTTAAACAAACATAGAAAGTTTGCAGGAGAATACATTAATTATTCACAAAATCAAAGTCTGGAAAACTACCTGCTGCTTGTACACGGAATTAAACGCAAAAATATATAAATTAAAAGCGATGATTCTTATGCTCGATTTTCGAGTCATGATTCGAGCTTTCTTTAAAAGTACGAATGAAAGAAAAGTTCATAAGCCAAATATAATTTAGAATCTAGATGTATTTAAAAATATACATCCAATATAACTGAACAAAAATCAGAAAAATCACTAATGATAATTGATTTCTGTATTTAATAGACCGTGGGCAGTATTTTACCACTGCATTATAAAGGGTTAAATCGAGCGATGACAACGATGCCCTTTTTTTCAGCATCGGACAGTCTATCCAGTTATTCTTCTATATCAATGTATTTCCATCGTATTCTCCATTTTTCAACAGATGCCAGTGCTGTTAAAAATAATCTTGACAATTTTATAAATAATTGATCAGTTTTACAAGAAATGATGTTCTAAAAAGTAAAGGATTCTGGTGTAACTATGTCACTCTTAAGTATTTTTATAGCAATAAAATTTTTTCTTCGTGACTGATGACAGTCAGAACGTCAGAGTTTAGTGTCCTCACGGCGAGGACACCGCGTGTGAAAGGGTTAAAGAATGATTATCCATAGAACGTAATGTATTGGAACTCTTTTGAACACTAAAGTGGAAGAACTATAAATGCTACACAGATCATTTTCAATAGGGTTCTTGGTTCAGTACATAGAAATAACATATATAAATTTCGTAGAAATCGATGCATATTTACGGGTGTTAAATCACGGACGGACAGATAGACAACCCTAAATCATAAACACTTGTCAACCTTGTTGGAAAGTGTTAAAAAAGAACAATTGGATACAACTTATTTTTTTTAATATATTTTACAAAAAATCACTCCTTTCAAACACTTTTCGCACTCGAGATTTTCCTACTGTGGTTTCCCTCCGTGCCTGTTACTAGCGGAACAGATAACATATCTGCGTACGCCCAAACGACAAGGTTTGGTGGGCATCATGATGAGATAAATACTGTCAAAACGGTATGAATTCATAAAAAAAGAAGAACGTTACTATTACAAATCTCTTTCATTGCCATGGTCAAGGTCTGTCTAGAAAGGTGTCGAAGTATGTCGTGTATAGTACAAAGTAGTATTTAAACAGTAATAACAATCATGGTCACAAAATTTCACTTTCAACGATATTGTATTGTAAATTAATTATTTCGTCACGTAACTGATGGTTTCAGTTTTGTTGAAGATTTAGAATTCGGCAGAGTTTTCCTTAATGGATGCACTAAAAAAATTCTGACACATGCGTTGGCGCAGCTGCGCTTGCAGCTGGGGAACTGTTGATTAGTTGATTGGTAGACTAATTAGGCTGCTGTAGTAAGGTTTTTAAAGTGATTTTTAATTTGTATGTCTGCCTCAAAGAGATATGAATACAAGGAGGTGGCATTAGCTTAAGGTGTCCATACGTCCTCAAGTTTCGAGGACAGTCCCCAATTTCTGTGTTTTTTTGCGATTTGTCCTCAAAAAGTAAAGAAGCAATTGAGGACAATTTTTAATTATTACATTGTTTTTTAATTAGATTACTGTTAATTATCTCATTAGATATAAAATGTCCCCAATTTTGTTTCAGAATTGGGGACATGTCCTCATTTCTACGTTCGAAAATATGGCCACCTTTAGCTATCTTCAGCATTGGAGGAAATGAAGTAACTGTGATCGTCTAAGTACGGCAGAACATTTTGTTGGTTTCTTTTTAAATAACAGTGAAAGATGCACCATTTTACGGATTAAAAAGTAAAGATGCACAATTATATGTTACAATAGCTCTAAATACGAAATCTCAGCATTCTCCAGTTAAAAGTTTTACAGTTACGTCAATTATGTGATTATTCTTGGCGCCCACTTTGGCGACATAACATCTTTAAGAGTGGAAGTGTCACCATAGATTAACATCATATCTCTATGAATAGCACAGCGACATTGCATTGTGGTCTAAGCAATGTGGCGGATCGGTTACAGTTTTGGCTTCACTATCAGATAGCTGATGCCTTCTCCTTGTATTCATATCTCTATGGTCTGCCTGTTCGTCCTCTAACTGCCTAAAATGTGCATCGATTATCACGAAATTTATATGTTACCGGTATTTATAGGCAGGGTGTGCCAAAATTGACGCAAGATTTCAATTAAATGGAAAACGCAGTTTTCTCCCAATTGTATTATTTTTTTAATTGAAACATAAAGTACATAGGATAGGGTTATGTATGGAATAGCATATGAGGCAAATAACCCCCATGGCTTTGCTGATTCATACGCACTCTGTTTTCGAATTTCTTCCAGGACCATTTTGAATTAATGTAGCTCAATTTCGTTGACACAGCACTGACTCCACCGCATATCCTCTTTCAATGCACGGGTGGATGTGGGCTTGTTGACATAGACCTTTGACTTCAAAATAACCCCACAGAAAGAAATCCAATGGTGTTGAATCACGTGATCTTTCTCATCATTCATCATCAAAATCGTCATGAATCAAACTTTCATTATTTTTTAAAATGCTGTTCAACAACGAAAACGCGTCGTTCTTTCGTATAGCAGTGCATTTTTACTAACCCCAAACAGTAAGCTGTGAAACTATTTTTCCTTTTTTGGTTGCCAACTCTAAATGGATTAATTTTCTATTAATTTCAAATCTTGCGTCAATTTTGGGACACCCTATACTATATACTATGTTCTCTTCTGAAAATGTTGTTCGAAGCAGGTCCGCACCCGCTCATGTGTGCCATTATGGGTGTTCGCACAGAGACGTCACATACACAGAGGCGCCTCGCGCTCGAAATAAAAGCTGACAGCAAAAACTATTTAGTTCGCGGCTAAATCTTAAAATTTCCCAATAACCGTAAATAGCAGTTGCAGTTTCCTCGGCGAACTTTATAAAAGTAATTTTTTTGTCTGGGAATGCATTTTTTGTGAAAATTTCAAATTTGTCAAATTCTGGCTATGTAGCATTTAAAATTATTTTTACAGCAACACACGAAAAAAAATGTATTAGAGGCTTTAAGCGGTCTGTATTTAAAGCGGGGGGAGATGTCGATAAATTGCCATGTCAAATATTGTTTTTTGCCAGCTTATTTATTTTTTTATCAACTATATTACCAACTTTTTACTTTTTGCCAACTGGGTTTGCATAATTTTGCCAGGTGTAAAAGAAATATAAAGTAAATTATAGCTTTCGTTAAATTTTTTTCTAAGCTAATTTTTACCAAGTTTGCCAACTAGGTACCTAATTTTGCCAAGTTTAATGGACTTTTGCGCGCGTTAGGGGGGGGGGGGAGGCTTCCCCTTCTCTCCTTTAGCAAGGGCCCTGGAACTTAATCCATTCAAACACAATAAAAAATTAGTACACTTATTAACTAATAATTATAAGTTCTCACACTACAAAAATAACATAAAGGAATTCAGAATGTAATACGCCAAAACCCACGAGTAAGTACATCAAAATTTCACAGTTGAATTTTTTCATGATTACGACACTTTCCCTTGCATTTTACACGTTCGGAAAGAAAAGTTCTACGATGTAGTATACCTGCGATGAACCCTTCCTTTGCCCCCCCCTTTTTTTTTACAGTCGTTCTGCAACTGAACATTATCTCAAATCACCTCAGATTCATTCGCTATTTTGCAAGTGCGCATGTGTACATATTTTTTATTACTGCATATTTATTTCGTTTTATTAACCGTAACCTTCACTTTCGGATTTTTTTAACTATTATCCTTTCTTTCTAGAATCCGAAGACTGAGCAATAAAGTTCGAAAATCGGAGAAAACAGCTCAAGGTTAAAGTCACGGCCGTAGAAACGTTAGATTTCTGGCTAATGTTATCCATTCTGTCACTGAATGAGTATCGAACATGCATTAGAAAAGTAAATACATGAGTAGTTTATTTGTTTATTTTTTAAATCGTTGATAGAGCTTTCGATTTCAAATACATGCTAATGGATTTCGAATCAAATGATGGATGATGCAAAAATCAGTGGACGTTTACACTGATTCAGCTGCTAACGGACTTATTGTCATCAAACACTTGGAACACGGATTTATCTTAAAACGCATGTTAACTCCTTAATGGCCCCATTATTCATTTTCAAGAAAACGGTCATAAAAGTTCCTATTATTTTATTCCAGAAAATTGTGAAAAATAAGTTCATGTACAATATATGTATTCATTTTGAGGTTTTGGATATTTTTTTATCGCTAAATAAAAAAAAAATAAAGTTAAATTTCTAGGAAAAGCCAACATTCAGGGTTATTGCGACTGAATGTGTGTTTTCTCGTAAGCAGGAACAATATTAAAAATATATGATTTAAACATATATGTTTTACACACGCTAAAAGAAGAACTTTATCAAACTTACTTCCTAAAATCAATAAATATTTGCAAAGTTTTCTTTGAACATATAAAAAAATCTGGAGTGACTCCACTCGACTTTCCGAACACTTACGATTAAGATCATTACCAAGCATTTAAATAAATTTTAATCCATGAATACTTCAAATATATATACCAAATTGAAGCTCAATCGAATGCGCCGTTTAAACGCTAGCGCACTTTCAAGAATTTCCCCCCCCCCCATAGCCTATAATGTAAAAGAAATCTTTGTCGTAGCCCTGTAGAAAAACTATAAGTCCTACACACACCAAAATCAATACCGATATTATGATGGTGGTTTATAACATACATACCGAATTTGAGCTCAATCGAACGTACCGTTTAAACGCTAGCGCACTTTGAAGAATTTCTCCCCATAGGCCATAATGTAAAAGAAATCTTTGTCGTAGCCCTGTAGAAACACTATAAGTCCTATACACACCCAAATCAATACCGGTCTTGCGACGGTGGTTTATAACATATATACCCAATTTGAGCTCAATCGAATGCCCCGTTTAGGAGCTATCGTGTTCACTCACATACACACAAACACACATAGATACATACGCGCACACACACACACACACACATACATACATACATCTCGTAAAAATAGCATAAATGAATCCAGAAGACCTGAAAACGTGTCAATACACCAAAATCTCGAAGTCGAATTTTTTCATGATTACAATATTTTCCTTACATGGTACATGTTCGGAAAGTAAAAATGAGCTAAGATTGCACAATGCATATTTCAAATACACGTATTTGAGAACTGCTACCGTCTACTTAAAAATTAACAATCTCTGAATTAAGTTAAAAGTAGTGTGGTATTGTCATCTGTTGTGTAAAATGAGATATAAAAAAAATTCCGTTCATGAGAATTGAAATGCTTTTATCTTTCTGGCGCATAACATTGGAACACTAATAAACGGAAATATCACGGGCTCGAGAAAATAGTGGGAGAAAGCTTAGCCCGTGATCTTGACGGGAGTAAAGCTTAACCCTTTAACGCGCAGTGATCCCGCTCTGGGAACACCAAACTCTGACGTTCTGACTGTTGCCAGTCACGAAGAATAGATTGGATTTCTATAAAAATAGTTGCGGGTGACATAGCTCCACAAGAATGTTTTACTTTTTAGCACGTCATTTTGCGTCAAAAAATGATCACGATTATTTTTAACAGCACTGACATCTGCTGAAAAATGGAAGAATGCGAGAACAGCTGGACAGATTGCCCAATGCTGAAAAAAGGGCAGCCGTTGCCATCGCTCGACTTAACTACCAGCAAGATGGCGGACGATCGAAACGTTCATCGCGTGCCACAGATCTAGAGACCCTTTTTTGACGCAGCTGGCTGTGCTCGCGCACAGCCAGCTGCGTCAAAAAAGGGTCTCTTCCCGGATCAGCCAGCTGTCGTCAAAAAAGGGTCTCTAGATCTGTGGCACGCGATGAACGTTTCGATCGTCCGCCATCTTGCTGGTAGTTAAGTCGAGCGATGGCAACGGCTGCCCTTTTTTCAGCATTGGGAAAAGGGTTGCGTCTGAAAGGGTTAATGCACATCTTATAAAATATAGCACTTTTTACGACCGGGAATAACTTGTATGAAAAATCATAAACGTGCTAACGGATTAGCCACAATAAACTTTGATTTGGAGTTCGTAAATGGCACGAGATTTATAAACGCCATAAATTAGGGAAATATCGGTACGAAATCTGGCATAAATAACTCTCTGTCCTATCCTTTAATGTGAGATTTCTCCGCTTTCTCAACCCCCCCCCCCCCAACCCCTCCTAATTTCTGCACTGTATAGTCATGAAAAAATAAAAATAAAAATAATAATGCTTAATAATTTAATCAACTACGAAGTAATAAAGTTGCCCTGCTAGATTTATGGCCATATATAAAGAAAAATTGCATGGTAAGCAATACGTTATTTATCTCCGCATAACCCTGAAATTTAATGCATGATGAAGGAGAATTTATAGTAATATATAAAGCATTTTCAGACTGTCAGTATAATGGGAGAGTATAACTTTAAGGATTTATAGATACGCTGTTTAAGGGTGTAACTCGAAGATACAAAATCTCCGTCAAGATCTAGGTACACAAATAAAATAAACTAATTGTCCCAGGGACTCGAAAAAATTCGGTATGATTCTTTATAAGCTGTATTACACACCGTAATAAATGAAACAACGGTCCTTTTCTAAAACTTTCAGAAAAAAATTCCTTAACATGGAACTGCACAGCACAAAATTTTCGAAAAGTGACACATCCCACTAAATTTTCGATTTTTAAGAATTTTTACTGAAAGTTTCGCAACTGATACGGGTTTGTCGCTTATTGCATGTATATAGTACAGCTTGTAAAGAGGCATTCTAAAAATTTCGAAGTGCATGACATAATTAGTTTATCTGTATTTATGTACCAAAATCACATGTTTTTTTTCGAACTACACCGTTAATGGAATCAAAAAATGCTGCATGCATGATAAAATACTGAAATGCATAAGATAGTATACCGTAAATTTATAACATGTATTATGTGTATATACAAATACATTTTAAAAAGTCCCCCTTCATTGTCAAATAAGCAACAAATTCTACAAAAGGAACAAAGCTTATTCAAAGGTATAATGTTTCAAGAATTCACTTTTTATAGTTTTTGTCTCTTTTGTTTTGTTGTGTAGTATTTCACGCTACATTTTACGTCAAATAAAACAGAGCGTATGTCCACTAAATACAGAAGTAAATTGAGCCCAAAACATGCATTTCACAAGTTCTTTTTTTAAAGATTTTTGATTGATTTTGTGTTATCGTAAGCCTACACGAGGGGGCATCTGCCTACGGGGGTGGGGGAACTTTAGCGGGAGGAGTTTTTGAAAGATTCTACAGCTTATATATCTGGAGAAAACCGACTAAAACTCTAGACCGTTAGATAAACAGCTGCGTATGCCCAAACGCTGGACCTTCACATATCAGCCATCTACTATGTTCAGTGTCTTATCAACTCGGCCATGGATCCCCCCCCCCCTCTAAAATTGCGTCCTAAAATTTCTTATAATGGCTTTCTTATTTTTTTTATAGTTAATGTTTTGTTGCCATGCGTATTTTCTAGGTGTTAGTTTTTGTCATCTAACATGAATTACATAATTTTTTTGTGAATGTATTTTATTCATATAACTATTTGCTTTCGAAAGTTACTATTTTATTTTCTTTTTTCTTTTTTTTTACCTGTAGGACGAAAATAATATTTTTCAATGCAGGAAGCAAAATGCAACAAAAATGTAAATTAAAAGCATGCAAAATATATATATATATATATATATATATATATATATATATATATATATTTTTCATGAAAAGTTTGTGTTTTCATGGCTAAAGAAACAGTCCTTCAACTTATTTCACACAGAACATATGCATATGCAACAAAATTTACAGGTAATATATTTCAATAAAAGCACTTCAGGTTGATTAATGCTATAGTTCTTGAATTATTTTAAAATTTTCATCCATTTCAGCCTGTTAGACAAATATTAGAGTACACGAAAAAATCAAAGCTCTTTATCCTAATACGCGGCAACTGATCTAACGGTCTGGAAGTTTGGGCAGTTTCTCAATATGTTTAGTGCATGCGCGTTAGAGGTACTTGAAATGTCCTCTGCCCAAGGCATCCTTAGGCAGTCCTCGTGTAGCATTGCCTTAACTATAGACAAACAAACACGTGGAAAAGTCAAAATGTTCCTTAAAAAAGCTCTTTGTGCTATTAATAGTACACAAAGTAATAAGTAAACTGTTGGTCGAAATTCAGTTAAACTTGATGTAAGCCATTTTAAAAAAATCTGATGTGGACAGCACATGACTTCCTTGCACGTCTATTAAATCAAAAATATTTTCGGCGGACTTCATCTAAACGATTTTTTTTTTTTTTTAGAGATAAAATACTGTAGTAATACTAGGTTTAGCGATTACTATCCAAATATTTTCGATATCACCAAGCGGGGTTCAATTTGAAAGATTTGTTTCTGACACTGAATTTGGCGATATTTCGCTCAAAGCCGACAAGCTTGATTTAGTTCGCGAGATATTGGGGATAGCCAAAGTAGTCATTGACCACAGACTTTCATGAAATTGAATGTATCCATACACCTTAATGTATTTAAAGTCATTTGGTGACCCTGTAAATAAATTACCCAGTCGATTGCAATCAAAAAAGAGATGCACAGTTACATGTTACAATAGTTCTAAATACAAAAATTTCAACTTCTACGATTTAAAACTTTTAACTGTATATGAAATACGAAATTATTTTTGGTGCCAAATTTGTCGATATTTCGGCCAAACTTGCCATGGTCGATGACAAACGGCGAGATTTTGAGCATGGACCAACCAATGACTGACTACAGACGTAATATATTGAAGATGTCTATAGACATTAATGCAGCGGTTCTCAACCTTTTAACGTTGCCCCCCCCCAACAAAGGCTAACTTAGGGTGGCGCCCCTCCCTCACATTTTTCAGCATACATTCAGTTTTTTTAATCTTTAACAACGAACATTTAGTCGAATTTTCTACAAAATAATGTTATCAGTAAATTTGAATGAACATTTTAAGCGAAAATAGATATATTTTTGATTAAAAATGAGAATAAATAAGATTTTTTAAAAACATGCATCACTACTTACTCTTTGGTTTTTCTCGCGCCCCCCTTGGGGGTCGCGCCCCACAGGTTGTGAAACGCTGCATTAATGTATTGAAATTCCTTTGGGTGATCTTGAAAATAAACTCTGCAGTAGATTGAAATTAAAAAAAATATTGCAGAACTGGATGTCACAACAATTTTATGTATGAAATTTCAACATTCCACGTTTAATAATTTTTGATGTATGAGAATTAAATACACACATACGTACACTAAAAGTCGCCAAACATGGCGACATTTAGCGTAATTTTTGAGAGATGCCCCCTAAAACTGTCATTGACCGTAATGTGTTGGACATTTTTAAGAGTTCCTGTAGCAGAACTATAAAATTTAAAAACACTATTTTCTGTGGAGAAATTGCTTTTGTAACCCTTAACAATATCACTTCTGAATCGTTTGAAATAGCTTACCTCTAAAATACACTTTAATGAATTTCTGCCCGTAGAGCGTAATGTATTTAAAATGTTTTGGGCGGCCCTGTAGATAAGCTATCCCGTCGATTGGGACCAAGGGGAGTTACACAACTTGATGTTACAAAAATCCTAAATATAAAGTTTCAACATTAAACGACCAATAGTTTTTTAGATATGTTAGTTACATACATATGTACGAACAGACAGACGTCAGGGGAAACTGGTCAAAATGGACTTGTGGTCGGTAGGTACGTACTACGAAAAAACTATACGTACTATGCAAAACGTACGTATGGAATTCCATGCGTAAATAGAAAAACTGGTCAAAATAGACTCGCGGTATGTCAAAATGGGTTGTATATGCATTTATATGACGGTGCATGCTAGTTTACGATGAGATGCATTGAAAAAATTCTTTATGTAAATTTAGAGGTAGTCAAAATCGTTTTTTTTCGTCGAAATTTGGCTCCCGAAATTTTTTGCAATCACATTACTACCTCATACTTCGTACAAGGAAGTAATAAGATTAGATTGGGGGGGGGGGGCAGGGAACTTCCTAACTAAAAATAAAATTTGGACCTGAAGGGGTTAAAATTACCGGACAGACGATTATGGACAAGTTACGGACTTGTAAAAGAACACAATTGAAAGTCATATCTCTTAAGGCTCGTGTGTACTAACTTCGGAAACCGATCGCCGAAATATTATTCTGTGGAGGAAACGGTCTTCACTGCTACCGCAATTCGAAACAACCTATTGCATATTTTTCATTCATTCTTTTTTCCTTTTAATCTGAAAACAATGATCTACATTTATCTTTAAGCAGAATGTATTTAAAGCAATTAGAAGTACATTCATTACACCTTGTAAGAAAGTTTTCTTTCTGGACAAATTTCATGTTATTTTCAGATGTCATTAATGTACTTCTAATTGCTTTAGATAAATTCTGTTTAAAAATTAATGTAGATCAGTATTTTAAGATTAAGGGGGGGGAGGAAAGAATGGATGAAAAATATGCAATAGCTCGTTTCGAAATGTGGCAGTAGAGAAGGCCGTTTTCTCCATAGAATAACATTGCGGCGATCGACTTCCGAAGTTAGTACACAAGAGCCTTAAAAGCGCGCTGCAGTTCTGATAAATCGAGCAAAGAACGTCATTCTTTTTTCATAACCAGCATGTGGTTCCCTCTCACCTCTCCCCCTGAATACACGTACAATGAACCCAAAAATTAATAAATGTCCTGTTTTGAGAAAGTAAATGTTACCTAAAAATTAGTAAGCGTCCCGTTCTAAAGTAGGCAAATCGTCGCATTATGCATGATTCACTGTATAGTTCATTTGTATTGCTTGTACAGGAAATCGACTATCTCTGACGTCAAAAGGATATTACTGCATCGAATCAGGTATTGCTTATTCCCATACGTAATCGCTGTTCATCGTGTGGTTTTACTGGAATATTCTGGGATTCTTCATAATCAATAACTATAGTTGGAACCCACAAGAACTTCAAACAACTAGAAGCAATTTTAACAAAAACAGCCACAAAGTCACAAAAACAGCTTCAAAATCATTCTGAAAAACAGTTACAAAAGGATTTATATCGCGAATACTGTTTGTAATGTACAGAAATAAATAAATAGATAAAAATAGCTTAACAAAGATTCACACTTTTGTTTTACCTGCATATTTATTTTTTAATTTGAAATTTAATAAAAACCATTAGGTGTAATTTGCCCGATTGATTGCCCCGACAGACAGAACTGCTCGGGGGAACAGAACTGCCCCCCTGGGGAGCAATGGTACTTTTTTCCATCCATAGTCCAATCGTCTATCCATGGACACCAGTAAAACAACAACAACATCATTAGTTTGCAATGAAAATTGATGAATTCATCATCACGTCAACTTTTCAACTTAAAATCGATCAAAGAAGAGAAAAATAAATGAAAAAGTTTGATGCAGCATGCTAAACGGCCGACCAACAATTATGCTTGGATTTTCCTTTTCACAGAATGCTTATACTATTTAATTGGTATCTGTAATAAAATATGTGTTTATATACTAATGCATATATCATTACTTAAAAATTTAGAATGGATCCATTTGTGCCTTGCACGGATTGATCGCATTTCAATCCATTTCAGGCCGACCATGGCCGAGTGGATAAGACACTGAGCATGTTATTGGGTTGTTCGGAGAGCCATTTCGTTTTTTAAGAAAATGAAGAACCCATATGTCGAGTTTTGAGGTGTTTCAAATGATCATGAAGGGTCGGATTCAATCAGTTGAATCTTTCAGTGATCTCACAAGTTGTTATTCGCCTGTTTTCATCCATGAATATGCCTTCATCAGTTTCAATTGGCCTTCCTGAACGTGGTGAGTCTTCAACATAAAAATTACCGGATCCAAAATTTGAAAACCAGTTTTGGCACTAGCATTCTCTGTATGCCACTTCTCCATACACATAGGATAAGTTTTTTTCTTTCTTAAACAGTATTTTTACTTCCATGTACGTAGTATAAGGAAGTAATGTGATCCCGAAAAATTTTGGGGGCCAAATTTCGACAAAAAAAAAACGATTTTGACTACCTCTAAATTTAATTTTAAGAATTTTTTCGATGCATCTCATCATAGGCTAGCATGCACGATCATATAAACGCGTCTGCAACTCATTTTGACCAGCGGCGAGTCTATTGTGGTCAGTTTTTCCATGCCGTCTGTACGTACGTACGTACGTATGTATGTAACTCGCATATCTCAAAATCTATTGGTCGTAGTATGTTGAGATTTGATATTTAGGATTGTTCTATGATCTAGTTGTGCACCTCCCCTTTTGGTCGCAATCGAATGTATAGTTTATGTACAGGACCGCCCAAAAGATTCGAAATACATTACGCTCTATGGGCCGAAATTCATTAAACTCGCCTAACTCAAAAACTATTAGGCGTAGAATGTCGAAACTTCATATTTAGGATTGTTGTAACATCTAGTTGTGCACCTTCCCTTTCGGTTCCATTCGACTGGATAGTTTATCTACAGAACCGCCTAAAAGATTCGAAATACATTACGCTCTATGGGCCGAAATTCATCAAAGCGTTTTTTAGAGGTATTGGGCTATTTCAAACGACTCAGAAGTGATATATGCTGTAAAGAGTTAGAAAATGAATTTCTCCATTAAAAAAAGTGTCTTTATCATTTACAGTTCTGCTACAGGAACACTCAAAAGATTTCCAATACATTACGGTCAATGGCAATTTTAGGGGCATAACATAGGGGCGGCATAGGGGTAGTCCGACCACGGTCACGTGCCTCCCTCAAGAATTATGCCAAAAGTCGCCAAGCTTGGCGACTTTTGGTGTACGTGTGTGTATATTTAACTCTCAAACCTCAAAAACTATTATGAAATTTTATATATAAGATTGTTGTAACATCTAGTTGTGCATCTCGATTTTTGGTTCCAATCTACTGGAGAGTTTATTTACAGGACCACCGAAAAGAATTTCAGTACTTTAATGTCTATGGACATCTTCAATATAATACAATTGTAGACAGTGATTGTTTGGTACATGCCCAAAATCTCGCCGACTGTCCTCGACTTTGGCGAGTTTTGCCGAAATGTCGCCAAATTTGGCGATAGTCAGTCATTTGGTCCATGTCCAAAGTATCGCCATTTGTCATCGTTCTTGGCGAGTTTTGGCGAAATATCTCCAAATTTGGCGATAATCTGTCATTGTTGGTCCATGCTTAAAATCTCGCCAAATGTCGTCGACATTGACGAGTTTCGCTGAAATATCGCCAAATTTGGCGCCAAAAATTATTTCGTATTTTGTATAACTCTAAAACTTTAACCCGTAGATTTTTGAACTTTTGTATTTAGAACTATTGTAATATCTAACTGTTTTCCATATCTTTTTTGACAGCAATCGACTGAGAATTTATTTACAGGGTGAGCCAAATGACTTTAAATACATTGAGGTGTATGGATGCATTCAATACATTGAAAGTCTGTGGTCAATGACTACTTTGGCTATCCCCAAAATCTCGCAGACTATCTCAAGTTTGTCGGCTTTTGGTGAAATATCGCCAAATAAAGTTTCAGAAGGAAATCTTTCAAATTGAACTCAGTTTGGCGATATCGAAATATTTGGCTAGAAATCGCTAAACCTTACTATTATTGATATTTTATCTCTTTCAAACAAATAAGTTTAGAGGAAGTGCTTAGAAAATATTTTTATTTAATAGACGTGCAAGGAAGTCATGTGTTGGACACATCCGATTTTTACCTTTTCGATAGAGAAAAAGCAAAACACATCGAAAATGCCACTTTTTTTGTTTTTCATATTTGAAAGTGTACCAACCCGAAAGTACTGCTCGGAATCAATCGAACTTTTTTCGCAAGCAAGCTTGCTATATAATCTGTCAAAATATATAACGATTAGGCGGCTTAAGTGTGAAGTTTGCTGAGGAAAAATACAATTAAACATTTTTTTGTGAAAAAAAAAATAAATTACTTTATGAACAACCCCGCTTAGATCAATGTTTCATGCAGAGGAAATATTATTATTATTATTTTTTTTTGTGTGTGTGTGTGTGGGGGGGGGGGAATTGGGTAGTCTAGAAAACTATTTTAAACGGACTGGAAGCGCAATTTTCCCTTCAAAGCCTGTTATCCGTGACTTCAGTATAACGTCATTTTCACCTGAGACACGTAAATTTGTCACACAAATGATTAACTTTTTTGACTCTCGGAAATAAAATGGAGCTGAAAGAAGAAAAAAATCACTTGAAAATTGGGAAACGAATGGATTTTCAGATTTTTAAAGTAGCGCTGATTATTTTGTTTATTTTTACACTAGTACGAAAATTTGCAAGCTGATCGTACAAACGGTGATTTTATTACGTTTTTGTGCTTAACTTTTTTAACTTTTCGGAGTAATGGTGGTAAAAGATTTTACTTGGAGTGATTGCCCGGAATTGTTAGAGTCAGTGAATTAGTGAGTAAGCGTAACTATATAGTAGGATATAGACGATAAATTTAGCAAGGCACCAAAGTATACGCTGTACGGCTTATGAGGAAAAGAATTGACCGATATTGAATTAGATCTTATTTCGAGAACTGGATGGGTATGGTAAACTGGACAATCCGGGGAAAGGTTCACAGCCGTTTAATTACTATGTATAACCCGTATGTCATCATTCTATTTCATCCATTCTTCGAATCCAGCTGAGCAGATGGGCAGGCAGGCGGAAAGGCCCAACCCATAGAACACTTGTGAACCTTATTGGAATGTGCTGATAAACAAGTTGCACCTGATGTAATTGCATGTGTATGCACAGGGATAAGCAAGATGTTGCAGAAAAATACAAAAGGAAGGAAAAAACAAAGAAATAAAAATTAAAGCAAGCAATTCGGAAAAACCTGAGCAATAGTGCGGCTGTAAAAAAAACGGCTTCAGGTATTTCTTTTAAGATTATGTTAATATAATTCTAACACAACATGCAGTATTTTTACCAGTTCCAAAGTGAAACTTGCGGTCTTTCTAAGAAATGTATACAGAATTCAATAATCATTCAATGTGCTCACCTTAAACTTAGTTGCTAAGGGTTTTTCCCTCTTAAATAAGTTAGGTATTCAAGGTACAAAGGTGAATGTACAGGGCCCGATTAACCTCTGAAGTGAGGGGAAGCTCAGTCTCATTTCGGGCCCCCCATCACCTTTTTGTTTGGGAAAAGTAGATTATTGAAGTTTTAATGATTTTCTTTCATAAAAATATTTTATTAATAAAAAAGAAATTTCATTGATTTAATTAGTTCTAATGATTTCCTTTGAAAAAAGCATTTTATTCATTAATTTGAAAATTTCCTTTGATAAAAATACTTTATTCATTAATCTTCATAATAGTTTAGTTTCATTGTAACGAGATTTTACAGTATTTTTGAAATTACTTTAAACATTAACAAATAGCTAAGAACATTTCATTACCTTACTGGAACATTAAACTTTATTAATTCAGTCCTATTTTTCATTAGGCATGGCTTTTTTCAGGAATTCTTTGTTTGTTTTGATGACATCATAAAAATCACAACACAGAAGCTGGGAATTAATTTTGACATTTAGAAGATGTTTAACATTACATATTAAAAGTATATCCCTTTCTGCCGGCCAAATATTCCCCATAACAGAAAAAAACTCTCAACTGCAGTAGATGTCCCAGGCAAAGACATCGAAAACAACCAATTTAGAAATGTTGCAACATGAAGTATCAAGACTTCTGAAAAGCACCCCTTCTCTTCATTAAAAATATTTATAATAACTTAAAAGATCATTTAAAAACAAAATTTTAAATTTTTATAGCAGTTTTTCAGTCATTTTCAGCCCCCCCCTTCAAATTCTTTTTCTAACAAAAAGAAAATTACAAAAAAAAAAAAAATATTAATAAGCATAAGCTATACATTGGATGACTGCTTTTATAAATAGTTAACGTGTCTTTTTCAAAAGAGTATAGGACCAACCAGTCTGAAGGAGTCGAGCAATACTTTGATGGGCACAATTTTGGAGAATCTAATCCTTTAATCATAAAACAGACTCTGAAAATTCACTAATGCTCTTTCTTGGGGGAGGAGGGGACACGACATGATTAGAAAGTGAGTGGAAAGCTGTCTACTTAAAACAATCTGCTCTAATAGAACATGCAATCGTGATGTAAGCTGATTAAATGAAGTATTGGGTAGTGATTTTTCAAAGAAATGGTTACAATGAATAGATTTTTCCTGTTTTTTTTTCTTTATAATTTAAATGTAACCTTCCTCCTAAGTACCATCAGTAGATAAAGGGTTACCCTTTGAGGTTAACCCTTTGAGGTGCAACCCTTCCCCAATGCTGAAAAAAGGACAGCCGTTGCCATCGCTCGACTTAACTACCAGCAAGATGGCGGACGATCGAAACGTTCATCGCGTGCCACAGATCTAGAGACCCTTTTTTGATCCGGGATTTACGGGAAATGACGTGCTAAAAAGTAAAGCATTCTCGTGGAGCTATGTCACCCGCAACTATTTTTATAGAAATCAAATCTATTCTTCGTGACTGGCAACAGTCAAAACGTCAGAGTTTGCTGATCCCAGAGCGGGAACACTGCGCGTTAAAGGGTTAATGCTTCAGCAGACGATTATTTTAATGAAAATAACACTATATTACCTGGAAAAACTATTTTAAAAGAAATTGGAATCCCCCAATTGTGTGACTTCATTTTCACTTTAAAAAGGTAATTTTGTCACGCAAATGATTCACTTTTTTGAATCTCGGAATAGAGTTGAAAAGAGCGAAAAATCGCCTAAAAATAAGGGAATGGGAGGATTTTCGGATTTTTAAAGTAGCTCAAATTGTTTTCTGTATTTTTTTTACATGCTTATGAAATTTTTCAAGAAAACACCGTACAAACGGTGTGAATTTTATACAGTTTTAGACTGTAACTTTTTAATCTGTTTGGATTAATGACGGTATAAGTTTTGTTTTGAAGTGGTCGGACCGGAATTGTTAGAGAGTGAATGAGTCATGGATCAGCGTAACCATATAGTAGGACTAGCCGCCTCCGGCGACCAGTTGGTTCGCCATTTAAATAAATCCTGTTCCTCACCGGCTTCCTTGGCACTGAAATCTCAGATTCTGAATGGAATTTAAAATTAAGATGGTTACAAATAGGAGCGGCCCTAATGTAAGTGGCGCCCCTTGCGAATGCATAAAAGACACCCCTTTTATGCTCTACTTAGTTTTTGAGTTCGAATGACGGCCCTTCGAAGCCGGCGCCCCGATGAAATGCTTACCGTGTCGGGCCGCCCCTGGTTACAAAAATAAGATGGTTAAATGATAAAAACCTACAAAAAGGAACAAATTATTTTCGTCCTATATTAATTCTGAAGAGCTGGATATATTTGAATTTATCAAAAATGGAAAGGAAAAAAACTAAGAAAATCTGAAACACTTTCAGATTTTAAATACGCACTAAAGTGCTATGTATTAAAAGCATGGGTCTTCCCCATTTTCTTTCCTTATTCCATTAAGTTTGAAAGTATATCATTATTGATGAGTGTGATTATACACAATTAAAATTGATATTTCTAATAATTTTCTTGCTGGATGTAATACATTAGAAATAGATGGGAAAAAGCTGCGTAGAAAAACGCACAATTCGAGCTGAAATAAAGTTTAAAAACTCATTCAGGTGTATTCATAATTCAAGTAGCAAAAGCAGACGATAAATAGCGCTTGGCGCTAGAATCACATCTTCTCAAAATCGTACATCAACCCTTTTATTTTTCGCCAAATTAAAACGTTGCACATTTATTTTCGGAAAATTTCCAAATTCTATTATTCTTTTGAATATAAAAGATTTCATTCCTGCTCTGATTTCACATGCACACGGTACTTTAATTAAAAAATAACCTTACAAATAATTTAATTTAAAAAAAAGTCGTTTTTCTTTTATTTTTATTTCAAGAGTCTGAATCATTTAATAAACTTGCCAAATGTGCCAACCTACACAGCTAAATTCTCCCTCTTTCCGTTGCAGGGTTACAATTGCGAAATGGCGAGAACAAAATTAGCCTTTTGCAATAGGTTCTTTATCGATATCTCCTAAAATAATTGGAATTTCGAAAAAATCGCTTCGAGGTATGTCGGGACCCGTCCTGGAGAATTTGCATACAAAATTTGGTAGGTCTAGGATCACCAGTCTAGGAGCTAGGCAAGACACAGACAAACTCTAACATATTACACTTTGCTTTATATATATAGATGGTGCATTGGGTCAAGGGCGAATCCAGAAACTTTTTTCGGAGGGGGGCGCAAATCGTGAATACTCATTTTGACTAGTGTAAAGCCCACTTAATATCGGTGAAAGCCCCATTTATCTAGTGTAAACATATTTTTCTCGGAGGGGCAGCGCAACCTGCGCCCTCCCCCTGGATCCGCCATTGCATTGGGTGAAGAAGCACTATTTAGGGTTTTTAACATCATTGGTTTGTTTTTAACCCTTTAACGTGCAGTGTTCCCTCTCTGGGAACACCAAACTCTGACGTTTTGACTGTTGCCACTCCGGAAGAATAGATTTGATTTCTATAAAAATAGTTGCGGTGACATAGCTTCACGAGAATCCTTTACTTTTTAGCACGTCCTTTCCCGTAAAAAATGGTAACGATTATTTTTAACAGCACTGATATCGCCTGAAAAATGGAAGAACGCGAGAACAGCTGGATAGATTGCCCAATGCTGAAAAAAGAACAGCCGTTGCCATCGCTCGACTTAACTACCAGCAAGATGGCGGACGATCGAAACGTTCATCGCGTGCCACAGATCTAGAGACACTTTTGACGACAGCTGGGTGTGCCCGCGAACAGCCAGCTGTGCGGAAACGGCTGCCCTTTTTCAGCATTGGGAAAGGGTTGCGCCTCAAAGGTTTAAAAAAGAAGCTTCTACAACATTTCAGTTGTAGAAGCTTGAAACTATAAACTCATGCATCATTACATTTACAGTATAAATTCTGCATACTCACTAAATTTTCCGATGATATCAGCAGTTTTGTGACACAGATTGTCAGGGTCGATATGTCATGTTGAAAAGTTACAAAATTGGAAAAAAGTTATGTCATGTTAAGAACAATTTGGTAAAATGTTGCTTGCGAAAAAAATACTATTGGAACACATTTCGGCAAAGAATTCGGGGCCAGGGATCCCCCACCCCAAACAAAAATTCGGTAATTTCCAATAGAATTGATATATAAATTAAAAATTACAAAATAATGTTCTCCTTCGGAAATAATATCCGTAGCATAGTTCTTTTACAGGAACACTAAAAAGAATTCCAATACATTACGGTCTGTGGCAGTTTAGAGATATTCATCCATTTCAAGCACAGTACAATAAATTTATAAACGTTTAGACCAGCTTATTCTAAATTTAAAGTTTTTTACAGGGCCCCGGAAAATGCCGAAAATCTTGCCAAGTTTGAGGACAGTCCAAGACCATATTGGGCGCAAAAAAGGGCTGTTGTGTTCAAATGTTAAAAATTACAAAATAATGTTTTGTTATAATCGATGTATTTGGCATGATTTATCTTTATTGTTCGAGAATGATACAAATACAATATAACGGTGCTTGTTCATTTTGACCAAAATGGTACATGTTTTCACAAAATACACTTGTACTGAGAGTGCATTATGGGCGCTCCACCTGAAGAGCTAACGTCGTCACAGTACTTATGAGCAGCTTTAACCCTTTGAGGCGCAACCTTTACCCAATGCTGAAAAGAGGGCAGCCGTTGCCATCGCTCGACTTACCTACCAGCAAGATGGCGGACGACCGAAACGTTCATCACGTGCCACAGATCTAGAGACCCTCTTTTGACGACAGCTGGTTGTGCGGCACAGCCAGCTGTCGTCAAAAGAGGGTCTCTAGATCTGTGGCACGCGATGAACGTTTCGATCGTCCACCATCTTGCTGGTAGGTAAGTCGAGCGATGGCAACGGCTTCCCTTTTTTCAGCATTGGGCAATCTATCCAGTTAATTCACTAAACGCGTTTTCACGTGGTATTTGGAGAGAACCGCTCAAAACTCCAGACCGTTAGATCGACAGCCGGGTTGTAGGCCAGAACTCTGGACCTTCACACTTCAAGGCCATCTACCATATTAAATGTCATCCACAGAGGTCAATGTTTTTTTGGGACACAATGTCGGGTCCGTAATGGCTTCATTTTTATTGTTTTGTTAACAAAATTTTAAATTGCGGGGCTGGGTACGGCCTTGCACAATGTATAAGTAAAGCACCGTACATACGTGTAACGTACTAAGTGCAAGGAGCAATTCCCTCCCCTACAATGTTACATAACAATTTACACGCCAATGACACTATCTAGAGAGCATCGTTTTTTTTTTTGACATTTCTTCAAGAAAAGCTAACAATTTCTCAGTAACTGTCGACCCAAGCCCACTCCTGCAGAGCACGCGGGCAATACTGGTGGAAGAACCCAAACTCGAAGATTCAACAATAAACAAGCTGTAACCGCATCCTCTTCTCACACCTCAGAAGCAGCAGAATATTACAAACAGGCACCGGTTGGCGAATACTGATTTGGCCCGAAGAGGCTACTGGTCTCAGGTAAACCGATTATGCAATCGGTCGATTATGCAATCGGTCTTAAGCTGGTTCACACATAGCTTGCTATTTTTTTCTTTCCTCCCTCCGATACTATCCTTTTAATCGGAAAAAAAAGTCATTAAAACCTTGAGAGCGAAAGCAGTAGTGTTTCAGCCGTTGCGGCAAATTACTTTACGTCATACGAGTGGATGAGGAAGTGTGGGGGAGGTGGGAGACTTGGAAAGAATATTAGGTGTATATATATATATCATGTGGTATAAACATTTTACAAAGTATTATTCGTTCACTGTTAGGACCTACCTCTGCTGGTATCACACGCGTCGGTTCTCTGGGGCGACCAAACTAAATAGGATAAGCTACAGGTAAGGGGAGTGTAATTTATGTGTATTTTCGAAAATTAGAGAGAAAAAGGTTCATATTTGTAATTATCGTTGATTATTTATTTGAGTTATGAGGAAAGTTTCAATCCTTGGACTAAATATTAATAATTTTTATGTAACTTTTCATTATAAGTATTTCTTCCACAATAATAATAATAATAATAATAATAATAATAATAATAATAAATTTAAAAAAATCTGTATAATAGACTAAATACTTAACTCACATGCCTATTCACTATAGATGAGCAGAGCCTGATTATGACGAACGGGGGCCCCGGGCATTGATGAATTTGGGGGCCCCCATCTATGAAATTTGTTTTATTTTTCATAAAATTTTGTTATAAAAAATTATTTCAGAACAGTATTAGAAATTGGGGGCCCTGGGCAAAGTCCCGATTTGCGATAATAAGACTCTGTAGATGAGGACGTAACCAGGCTATGGGCAAGGGTGGGGGATCTGGCCTCCCCTGAAATTCGGATTTTTGTTGATTGGATGACAACTGTCAAGAACTGTTGTGAGTTATTCTACATCTTTCACATACGGGAGCTGTTCGAATTTTTTTTTCTTCTCGCTACGTGCTTGCTATAGATATATACACTGTATCTGTTATACGATGGAACACAATTTGATTTTTCTTATCATTAAAAGGAGAATAAAACTGTAAAGATTAGTTACTTCGTCTAATGTTTCATTTTAAATATTTTTTGTGCTTTTTATAATCGACAAAAAAAGTAAAACAAAATAAATGAATAAAAATAAAACTCTCATTTTAAAATGTAAATATATAACTTCTCTTATTTGGTTGATTATTTCGTTTTAAACCATATTATTTAGTATATTTTCTTTGAAAACATCTACTTGAAAAAAGTTGCAGCTTTAATGTAAAGCTGCGGAAAAAAGGCCCACTTGCTCTTTATTTGGCCATTATTCGTCGGACTGCAAAGCTATATATACCATTCGTTTGCAAATGACGTACACTTTAATTTTCTATGATAAAATTACATAAGGGCCATCTACATATTAAATTCGCACCAACTTTTTTTCCAATAGCACCCCTAGATTTCACTTCATATTCAAAAATTAGCTCATTTTAACCCGTACCCTTTTCAATAAATTTGAACCGAAAATGGGTGAGTTATGAGCACCAAATCCTCTCCCATATGTAAAATTTTTTCATACTTAAATCATATCTCATATAATATTGATATAAGAAGCGATTTATTCGTACTATTGAACTAACGACCCAAACATAATCACTATTATATGATTTTTTATAAATATTAATATGAATATGAATTATTAAATTAATATTCAAAAAATTATGAATAGCGACTAGTCAAATTTCGATGGAATAGATGCAGAAAGTATATTACATGGCTGTGCAAAATTTAATTTTTACGTTCAGTAGTTAATTTATATAATAAAATGTGTTATTTTCATAGTTAGGGACATTATATTTAAGTGACATTTCTGCAAATGAGAAACTAATTTAGTTCCAAACTAGAATGCAATCCGATTCAGCGGAACGGGATCACTGCGGGATCCCGCACAAAATATTTGCGGGATTACAGATCCTAATCTCTTGCGAACTGATACTGAGAAATAAATTATTTTTTATTACAATTTCACTGGATCAAACATCTAAATCTAAATTTTCGCAAACTTCAATCCTGCATATTTAATGAACAGTGACTGATACTGAAAAAAATATTTTTTTACAGTTCACATAAATTTATCTAAATCTTAGCAAACTTCATCCACAGAAGAAAATTCATCTAATTTATTCTAGAACTCGAGTAATTTAAAATTTAATTCTTTTATTTTTTTATTCACACATTTAAGTTATTTTACTAAAATTAAATCTAGACCGGAAATGATTCAATGGATTTGTTCGATTTTGTACATTCTTTTTTCAGCAACTAAGAAAAATAACGTAAGTGTGTGAATGTAGTATTTATAAATTGTATTTTTCTGTAAATTCTTGATTTTTAGCAACTAACAAACTACTGATATATTGAGAAATAACTTAGTATATCATACTGAAAATCATGATTGTAATTTTCATATTTCTGTGAGTTTTTTGTATAAATTAGCTCATAAGATTAATTATTATTATTAAAGTTAAGCTTCATAGTGCTTAAAATCATACTTTTTTTTATTTTTCTCTGTTGAAATGAAGTCCTAGCTAAATGAAATGTCAATCCCGCGGATTGCGGGATCAGCAAATCTCAATCCTGAAATCCCGCAAGACGAAAAACAGTGCGGGATTGCATTCCCTATTCCAAACTTTCCGCCTTTCATTAATTTCGCTCTCGAGAGTTAAAAGAAATAAATATTATTTTCACCGAAAATACTGTTTCTAGTCTTAAAGTTTTTTGTACTAAGAATATCAGGGGTAGAATTTAGAATATTTAGTCAGCGGTTCAAATGACCCGTGAGTCCATAACTTCCTTGGTTCGTACACATGATTTGAATGAAAAATGCAAAACGACTGCTCACGATTTTGAAAATCTTTCTAATTTTGAAATTGTTATTGAGTATTTCTCTTGAAGGTTCTCTTAGACAGGTGAAATGTTGCCAGGAATGAGAGGCTGTTCTCTGCTCTTCTGACTATAATCAGGAATGTTACTTACTCATCTACGGTCGAACTGGAAGAATGGTTTCATGATTAAAAATTTATTTGTTTGAATTACCGCTATCTTTTACTTTTTTTGCACAAAAGAAATCTAATTTACGTTTATTTTACGCAATTTTCAAAAAATTGTCACTTAATAAATTTATATACGGTCCCTTAACTCAGGAAAATAACACATTTTATTTAATATAAATTAAACTACTGAACGTAAAAATTTGAAATTTTGCACAGCCATGTAAAATCACTTTTTGCATCTATTTCCATCAAAATTTGGCTAGGTTACTATTCATAATTTTTTTGAATATTAATTTAATAATTCATAATTCATATTAATGTTTTATTAAATATTATAATAATAGTAAATTATGTTTGGGTCGTTTAGTTCTAATAGTGCGAATAAAAGTCAGCTTCTCATTATCAATATTATATGAGACTAGCTGAAGTGCTTGAAACGGATAGAAATCGCAAAATTTTTGAATTCCAAGAAATGTACAGACAAAAGTCTAATTTTATTTATATAGATATGAATTAAAGTATGAAAAAACATTTTAACATAGGGGGAGGGAGATTTTGGGTGCTCATAAATCACTAATTTTCAATCCAAATTTATTGAAAATTGGTATCCGGGGTTGAAATGGACTAAATTTTTGAAATATGGAGTGAAATCTAGGGGTTGTTATTGTAAAAGAAATTGATGCGAATTTTAATATGGAGACGGCCCCTTATGCAATTTTTATGTATAGCAACTTAAAGTGTACGTCAATCGTAAACGATTGGTATATGTAATTTTGCTGTACGACAGACGACGGCTGAATAAAGTAAAAGTGGGCCTTTTTTTTTCCCGCAGCTGTACATCATAATATAGTTGTCTTGCATTTCAATGTTGGATAAATTTCTATCTTTAAAAAAGAAAAAAAAACACGCACAAACAAATAAAATGCAATTACTAGATTGAATACACATTCAGTCTTTAATTTTTGGGTTGTATTTCTAATTTTGCACGCAGAATTTACCATTTAAACATAATTATTTGCAGTCTTAGTTTTTGGTAAATAAAATTTTAGTTATTAATTTCAGATCTATACATAAGTTTGTATATTCGCAACGCAATAACTGACTTTTTCGGAATAAAAAAAAGCATTAAACTAATTACCTTAAGGTTAATTCAACTATAACGCCAGTGATATATTTATCTTCGATCCCTAAATTTTCGGATTAAAATAATTTTGAATTATGCTCCAGATCGCACTGTTCTGTAATTATCCGGACATTAAAAACAAAAATTAAATTGATGAAAAAATTGTATCTGTATTCATGAAAATACTTGTATCAAATTTCGCTGTGAATACATTTCTCTAGTATTGATTGATTTCGATATCCTCATTCCTCAAATTAATAGTGATTAAAAATATAAAACAGGCAATTGATTGTTACAAAATTCTAAAATCATATACACTACCTTTTGTAATAACAAATTTTTAACAATATTAAACTAGTTCTGTTCTAATGACGCTTCATTTTATAAGTTACTAGAAGATACAGGCTGCTGTGGAGGCAATCACAACAGAAGCTTGGAAAAATACTTGACAAAAAAGTTAAAAAAGTATACACTCAATTCATTTAATCTAGTAACTCCATATTCTATTTTTACACGTATTTTTATTACCTTAGTTACCAGAGTAATATTGTTGCCACTTAGTTGTTAAATTAATTCTTAAATTCTTCATGCAGACGATAATCTGAATAGGTTCGAGAAGCCTTTTCAAACGAACTGTTTTATTGTATTGAGCAAGTTTTCTGATGCTAAATATCGGGGAAGGGATGGATTTTCGGATTCTTAAAGTACCGCACCTGCCCCCTCCTTCACCACATTTTTTAACGTATTTGTGGTTGCCTATCGGTCAAATAGTGTTAATATTATTACATTTTATTAAAAAAAATTTAATGAAAATTGCGAAAAAATTGTGAATCATTTTGTCTATGATACAATCGTAACAGCTTTTAACTTTTCTGCACTGATTAAGCAATTTCCTGCAGTTAAAAATGACGTTGATGAAAATCAGGGAACAAGTGGATTTTCGGATTTTTAAATTAGCGTAAGTTGTTTTATATATGTTTTTACATAGTTATGAAAAATTTCAAACCGATCGCAACAGCGCCGTGCATTTTATTACGTTTTTCGAGCATGAATTTCTAGTCTTTTTGTAAGGTAAAGTTTTCATTTTCGAGTGGTGCAAACGGAATTGTGATAGAGTGAGTGATTAGCGTAATTGTATACTAGGATATATGCGTTTCGTTTAAAGATCCTTTTTTTCCTTGCTAAAATAAACATTATTTTCGTATATATCTCATTTTTTAAATATCGAATCATGATGCTTTAAAAATCGAAAAGCACACTATTTAAAATTAAAATTAATATATTCACTTTACTTCAAAAACAATGTAATTATGTAGTAAGGATGAGGGGGGAAAAGACTTTTTTACGCTACTATAAAAACATTTTCAAATAATATTGTCTCTGATCATGATTTTTTTAAAAGATTAATGTCAGTTAAACATTTTTGAAAAAGAATTATGCAGGTGCTGCTCTTTAATTAACTGAAAGAATTCACTAAAAGAATTATAATTAAGTTAACATGTTGTATTGGTATATATATGTGCTAAATTTAAACTTTTAGGTAAAAATATTGACACCTTTTTTTTTTTTTTTTTGAGTATGAGGTGTAACGATTTGTATGAGGTGTAACGAAAATTTATAAACTTATTTTCGCCCCCATGGAACACCTTGCGTATTAGCCAATTATTGGCGAATTTTCATAATTTGACGACTTGCGTATATGTATAGTTAATATTTAACTGTAAGAAAACAATATTTCGTATATTTTCTTTGATAAAAACTACGGAACAGCTAGGATAGCTTGCCACTAATGGCGACTTTTCATTATTTGGTGATTTACACATGCTCACAACCTATAACTACTGCTCATTTAAGGTTCCTGGAAAACCGTTATCCATATACACATAATCCTTTGCAGATTGGCGTATTTAGCACTACGAATTATATCATCTCGCCGCGCTGGCATATATCCAAAGTGTACTATAACTGCTATAATGGCACAGTTAACGTCACCAAATACTTCTACTGGTAGCAAATACACCAGCTGGACCGAACCGGCTTTAAAATAATCTGCATTTTAATTATTTTTCATTTTCAAGATATTGGGTTCCAAGGGCGGATCCAGAAACTTTTTTCGGAGGGGGCGCAAATAGTGAATACTCATTTCATCTAGTGTAAAGCACACTTAATATTGGTGAAAGCTCTATTTATCTAGTGTAAATACATTTTTCTCGGAGGGGGCGCGCGCCCGCTGCGCCCTCCCCCTGGATCCGCCTTTGTTGGGTTCTAACATTTTTGAATTTGCGGCTTAGATTCATCCTGCTTGGAAAGATACTATTTTGTCAGATCGTACCTAATGCCAAAATGGCGCTTTTAAAATCAGTTACAATTAGTTATTCTGTTTTGGAAAAACGAATAACCGCTCATTCTAAACTCCTGTTGTCTAAACGAACTTACTATTTGAAAATTGTCAATTTTGTGTAACACACTTTGAGTTATTTATTTCATATACTTTTTAATTTGGCGTAAAAAGGGTGTAATTCTATTTCATATTTGTCAATTTCCTGCGATTCTACATATACTTGGAATTGCTTTGTTGCAAAGGAATGAATGATTTTATGCCAAATCTGGCAACCATTATGTTTTATTTTTTCAGTTTTTTATTAATATCTTCTAAAATAATTCGATTTTCGAAATTTAAGTCAGCTTATCAGGTTCCTCGGAATTTTCCAAATCCGTGGATATGTTTCTCGAAATTCAAATCCCCACGGTTTAGAAGATAGCCAAGCAAGCTATTGACAGCGCCAGCAGCAGCGACAGAGGCCTTTACTTTTTTTTTTAGAATAGAGAGATTCCTGTCAGTGAAACATTTTTGAACAATTCTGTTGGTGCTTTTTCTAAATTTCAAATGGTCTAGGGTTTTCATACGTACCTATATATTTTCTTCATTAATTTAAAAACTAATTTTTAAAGTATGCTTATTCAACCCTTAGTTTTCTGGGTCACTGGGGGGTAATTCTTGGTCAGTAGATATTTTATTTTAAATTTTATGTGTATTTTTTATTTATTTTTGCTTAAATAATATTAGTATTTAGTATTACTGTAATACTTTACTGTAATAATATATTATGCTTTATCTGTAACTTTCACACTACTCCTCTGGCTCACAAACCAATTTCAGCTCCCCCCCAATATATATATATATATATATATATATATATATATAAAGTCAATGGCTCCCATGTAAAAAGACAAAAATATAGTTTTAAAAGACTAAAAAACAAACTTTAGTGATAAATTGAACTAACTAAAAATTAAAAAAAAAATTTAATATAGAAATAAATTAATGAAAGAAAAGTAGTATTATTGTGAAAAAAGTGTGGGGAGCTTTATGTTAAATTTTTTGTATCATTTTTGTACTAATTGTACCGATCGAATATTCAAGAACTGATATATGGAGCACTCCACGCTTTTTCCACAATAATACTATTTTTCATTCACTAATTTATTTCTATATTAAGAATTATTTTTCAGTTTTTAGTTAGTTCAATTTATCACTAAATCGTGTTTTTTAGTTTTTTTAAATTATACTTTTATTTTTCACTTTTTTGTTCGATTTGCTATAAAAGCGTGTTTTTTAGTTTTTTAAACTGATTTTTTAAAAATTTATTTTTAATTTTTGATATCTCTGATAAGACACTAAGGAACACTAAGTTGGAAAGTACAAACTGTGAGATAATTTATTTTCACTGTGTGCCAGTGGCGTGGCCAGGATTTTATTTCGGGTGGGCTGGGTATCAAATTTAAAGCTAAAGTTCAATTGTAAGCTAAGTAAAGGGTCCCATTTCGGGGAGGGGGGGAAGTAGCCCCCTCAGATATAGGGGGTATACAGTGCACCAAAGTATTAATTAACCTGCAGTTAAATGCTACCTTACTCACTAACAAGGAAAGATCTAATCAAGTTTCATAACGACTACAACAAACAAAAACATCCATGTAACAATATTGAGAAAAATTTTTAGATTTGCCATCTGGATTTCAAAAACGTAACTATCCAAACATACCACTGAATACAGTTACCAATAGCAAGAAAGGTTCTACTCCATTGTGCCGAGCCGAGTGCCGAAATGGTACGCATGCGTAGAACGCGCACTCGCTCCATGTCTCTCGCTCTCACGCAAAGGATCTCTAAGAAAATTACTAATCCTGACGATCATAATCAGGATAATGGGATAAACTTATCAAATTATTGTGTTATCATCGGTCCTTGATAAATCTACAAAGTTTAAATAATATCTGACCGTTTAAAGTGGGTCAAAATCGAGTTCAAAGGAGTCGGTTACAAACAAACATGCAGGTGAAATTAATAAAAGCGTGTTAAAAAGTGCAATTTATTACGGTCATTTTTAAATAATAATTCAAAAAAACTTTTGTTTCATAATCCTTTCAAAATAGGAAAGAATACAAGAATCCCACAGTTAGTCAAAGAAGCACGTAGTTTTAATAAATAACATCAAGGTCGTACCCAGGGGGTGGATCAGGAGGTCCCCCCCCAGAAATTTGTAATTTTGTTAACAAAATAATAAAGATGAAGTCTTTTTGTGATAAATTCGGCTTTTTTCAGCGTTTGGTTCCCCTCTGAAATTTTTGGACCCTCCCCGAAATTTTTTTCTGGGTACGGCCCTGAATTACATTAATGCCCGAAAATTCAAGAATCGAACGCATATCACTTATAATTAATTCACTTTTAAAAGAAATAATGTCTACTTTCTAGTTTTATTCAAGATTTTTAATTTTTTTTTTAATTTATCATACCATTTTGTGCATACGTTTTGAATTTCTTTAATTTATTATTATTATTATTTATTTTATAACGCCCCTCCCTCTCCAACTTATGCTGACAGATCCCCAAATGCAAAACGAGCTACTTTGGAACTGATTAGTGATAAAGAACTGTCTAATGAAAATAAATTTAAGACTGTTGAAGCTTCAATAAAAAAGTTGCAAAACAAAAAATTCCTACTTAGAAGATGCTAAGAAGGTGCTGCAATGAATTCATACTGTACTTGAAGAGCAAAAATATTTTGCTGTTTATTATGATAATGACCTTCTCTACAATGGGAAAATAACTAAAATTTTGGACAAGAAAAATGTAGGAAAATGAAATTTGTGAGACAAGGTGCCAGCAATTTCCATTGTCCCCAAAACAAGATGTCTTGGAATTCCTACAAAACAAGTGCATATTCTACGGGCCTGTCAATTTGAATGGAAATAATCCCTTTCTTGCTGATAGTAACAATACAATGTAATATACAAATGTCATAAGAAATTCTGGTATTGTGGCTTAGAACGAAACAAATTGTAACAGGCTCGTAAAAGTAATCTTATTATTTAAATTGTTTTTTTTTTCTTAAATACAACACATAAGATAAATAAAAAATCTGTTTGTTTGCTAAATAAAGATAGTTTAGAATATTTATTTACTTTTGATATGCATTACTATAAAAAAAAAAGGGGGTGACCCATATTTACCCCATATGTGACTCATAATTACCCAAATCCTTTGCGATTCCTGGTCACTCAATAACTTAATAATATTTAGTTACTTTGTTACTTTTGATATGCATTACTATAAAAAAAAAGGGGGTGACCCATATTTACCCCATATGTGACTCATAATTACCCAAATCCTTTGCAATTCCTGCTCACTCAATAACTTAATAATATTTATTTACTTTTGATATGCATTACTATAAAAAAAGGGGGTGACCCATATTTACCCCAGATGTGACTCATAATTACCCAAATCCTTTGCAATTCCTGGTCACTCAATAACTTAATAATATTTATTTACTTTTGATATGCATTACTGTAAAAAAAAGGGGGGTGACCCATATTTACCCCAGATGTGACTCATAATTACCCAAATCCTTTGCAATTCCTGGTCACTCAATAACTTAATAATAATTCAATTTTAGGTTAAGTGATTATTTGAATAATTTCTAAATTATTTAAGCTTATTTCGTATCAAATTCAATCATTTTATCTTTCAGACTTTAGAAAATATCAAGATGTTGTTGTTTTTTGACCGATAATTCTCCCATATGACCCTAACACCTTTTCAGGAAAATATCAAGAGACTTTTGAAATACCTGGTATACGAACGATTAAAAACCCC
Organism: Cheiracanthium punctorium; assembly: GCA_038373885.1. Taxonomy (NCBI): domain Eukaryota; kingdom Metazoa; phylum Arthropoda; class Arachnida; order Araneae; family Cheiracanthiidae; genus Cheiracanthium; species Cheiracanthium punctorium. The sequence continues at coordinate 336,657 of JAWZYV010003545.1, read as the reverse complement.
TAAGGGGGGGAAAAAGTGTGAGGGGTGGTAAAGCGAACCAAGACGGTTCAAAATCACATAGCTGTGTGGGATCGGAAACGTCGTCTTCATGTAGCTGTTAATAATTATTTCACAAGATGTGTTAAAGTAGCTGTGAACTTTCACCCCACGGCTTGTCAAAAAGCAATGCATCCTTCGCAGAAAAGCCATCGACTAAAATTGAGAGTTTAGAGATTCTACTTTATTAGATTGATGAAACTCTCGGTGAAGGATTCATATAAATAAAAAAGCTTAGTATATTGTTACGAATTTCTAGGGTGGAATGCTCTTCGGGGGTTTAATTTAGGCCGAAATTCGTATTCTAAGCGTCAGCTAATTAAAATTTGCATTTTCTTGCTTAAAAATCGGTTGACTTGACTAGAATGCGATATTAGGAGTTTTGAGCGTCCTCATTGTATAACACATTACTAGACGATTTCTCGCGAAAAATTGACGATTTCGCTTATCTGACTTCCGTTTTGGAGACTTATTTTTCGCTCAAAATAGGCGACATTTCACCAAAACTCGCCAAGCTTGGCAACATGTAACGCGATTTTATTTATGGAGCCTGTAATGTTTGCTTTCCATTTCAAGTATTACGCCGTCAAGGTTCGCGATTTATTAGGTGTATTTCTAGAATCTCGGAATCTCGTGAAAATGATAGAAATTTCGGAGAGACTATATATGATGGAAAGACCACACGTCCCTGCATTCAGTCCTGTTCAGTTGCGAATCTAGCTGTAAATATGTTACCCGTGCTTTGCTTTCTTTCTATTTAGGTATTATAAGCGACGGCTTTTCTCTTGTTTTGAGAAGCTTATTTTTGAAGGCTGTTTGCAAATTCTTCGTTTTTGTATGGTGAGGAGTTCTACTTGAGTTTTTAAGACTGTGGAAGGATTTTATTGCATGCATAATACAGCCTTTGAGGCTTGCCTGAATAAATGACTGTCATAAGACGTGTTATAGCTTGGTAATTTCTGTGAACTGTGTGTTGGAGATTGTTCGCGTCGGATTTCTAGAATCAATGAAATTTTTTGTTACGTCCAACCAATCTGGCTGCTTACTAAATCTTTCCATGCTAGAAATCAAAGCCCGTTGTGGAGGCAATTACAACGGGCGCTAGAAAAAAACATTTAACGAAAACAGGTCTTCAATCAATATATTTAATTTTCGTCCACTTAACCTTTTACAGACCAAATCGAGATCCAGGCATATTTTAAATTAGTTTTTCTAATATTTTGACTTCTAATGCGTCAGTTAAAAGATATTAGTCATTTAAATGCACTGCAAAAAATATTCCTGTAAATCAACAGAAAAAGTCTGGCAGCAAAAAGTTGCCAGAAATATTCTGTAGGCAGAAATTTTCTGTTGCCAGGAGCTGTATTTTATATGACAGAAAAATTCTGTTCCCTACAGAAATTTTCCGTATATATATAAAAGTCGTTTCCAAGCAGCGTTTTACAGTTGATTTCTGTATACAGAAACTATCTGTAAGGGTTACAGAATCATTCTGTTGAATAACATTTATTACTGTCGACAGAAAATTTCTGTATACAGAAATTTTCTGGCAACTTTTTGCTGCCAGTAATTCTTCTGTATACAGAAAATTCCTGTATACAGAAATTTTCTTGCAACTTTTTGCTGCCAGTAATTCTTCTGTATACAGAAACTTTCTGTACACAGAAAGATGTTACATTCTGGCAACATTTTGCTGCAGTTTTTCTGTTAATTTACAGAAATAGTATTTTTAGTTATTTCATATATTACTATCATATTTCTCCAAATATTTAAATTTTTTTATACAGATACTTAAAAAAAATTAATAAATTTACAAAAATATAATAGTAATACATAAAATAAATATAATACCAGTAAGTAGTCTGGTCTTATTTATTTTATTATTACTATTATATTTTTGTAAATGTATTAAAATTTTTAAATATATGTATAAAAACATTTAAACATTTGGAGAAATATAATAGTAATATAAGAAATAACTAAAAATACTATTTCTGTAAATTAAGAGAAAAACTGGCAGAAAAATGTTCCCAGAATGTAAAATCTTTCTGTAAAAGTAACGTTACCAGCATAACTGTTGGTGGCCTTATGATGACATGTAAAAGTGCTTAGTTCATTTACTTAACTTTTTGTGTATATTAAACTACTGATAAACAAAATTAGAAATATTTCTGACAAGAATAAAAATTGATTTTTCTTTTTTTAATCACTGAATCTGAACTTTTTGTGTTCAAAATCTGTACCTAGAGATATAAGTATACTCATACTTTAAAATAATCTTAATAGACACAAATAACTCTTCAGTTCAACAGTAAATTAAAATATTAAAGGTCTGAATTAAACATTCTGTGTGAGTAATAATTGAGAGCTATTTCAAGAACACGAGTACTTACCGGAGCCGCAACTACTGTATACGACACCTGGGGCAAACCTTAATTAGGGTTCCCCTCCCAAGGAGCGATAATTAATCTTGGAGCGGGTGCTGTGCACCCCCTTTAGCACAGCACCCGCATCATGTGCCCCACTTACTTCAAGAGAAATAAGCATTCTTTTCCCATGAAAAGATAGGAGGATGAGTGTATTTGTAATGAAAATTTTTACATATCATTTATAAACCTGCCATTAGAGCTCTAAAGCAAAAAATTATCTATAGCAGAGCTTGACAACCTGCAGTCTGTCTCCTTAGATAAAAAGGAGAAAGAAAATGAGGGAATTTTACACTTTTCCTATTATTTTAGAAATACACAAAGTATTCGATTTCCAGTATAATGAAACATTGTTGAACTCAGCAGCAGATCAAAAGAAAAATATGGGGGGAGAAAACAAATGCTGAAAATTTCACTTTTTATTTTCCTTTAGTTCACGCTTATTTTATTTATTTACTTATTTTTTTCTTTGGTTAGAATCTGGCAACTAAATAATTGTTTTATAAATAGTTGGAACTAAATTGCGGGATAAAAATTTAAGCATAGGTATCATAATAGTGAAAAACAAATGAGAAATTATCCAACATCAGAGAGCATTTTCTCTGCTCTGCTAGGGTTCATTTTTAAACTACACATTTTAGAAAGCGACACAAAAGCGATCTTCTTTCAAAAATAATAATAATAATAATTCTTATTTATATTGTCAAACTTGAATAATTCAAAGTTGAAATTTTGAATTGATCATGCTCGAGTTATCCAAGTTTTGCTGTATTAATGAAAACTACACTCAATACTTTTAATCTTGTTCTCTTAAATTAAAAATAACTCATTTCAGATTCTATTTTAAACACTACAGTTACAAGAATGCATTGTTGCCATAAGTTGTTAAATTGAACCATTAAATGAAAGTCACTTCTAGAAAAACTCTTGAAAATAAATGAAAATGCATAAATATAAAACAAATAGAGCATTAAATGGTGCATTAGAAAATCCGATTTTGAATGCTATTGTAGCTATTTTGCATTTTTTTTTCCAAATGTGTAGCAACAGAGTTTTCAAAATTATCTGGAACCACACATACACTTTACTACTAGCATAGGTAGTGACGCCTGGTATTCTCGGAAAAATCCAAACCATTTAGACTTAAAAGTTACAAAATTAGTTAACTAAAATTATTAGCTACACTGTAAAAAAAAAAAAAAAAAAGAATCGGAAGTGTTACCTTAAAATATGGGGCAGCTCTTGTATTTCAAAATTGCAGGAACGTTTCTGCACTAGGCGGGTACAGTATTTATAAATGTTTCTGCATATTTTGGAAAAACATTTAAATATTTTCCAATTTTTTTTTTTTTTTTTTTTGCAAAGGTTTCCAGATAAAAGGTGAATAGATGTGTAACATTTCAGTATATTTCGGGGAAAATATTCAGTAACCCCTCTTTTTATTTCACAAAGGTTTGCGAATTAATATGCAATATTCCTATTAATAAATTGAATTTTATTAATTTTAATGATTTTTAAAATAAGTGTTTAACTTATGACTGCTTTTTTTGCAAAAGAAAATCTTAAAATATGAAAAAGTAATTTTTACTATCATAAAGTCATTAAAAAAAAAAAAATCTTAATAAATTACAAATCTGATCTTGGTTCCCTGAAATTTGTCATACTAAAATTGTACATTGGATTTCTTTTCCCTCTCTATGAATCTCAAACAAAATAAAAGGTTCTTTATAGAACCTTTTATTTGTTCGAGACAGTTTTCAGAGAGGGTGAAAAAATATTATTAGCTTACTTTCAGCAGTTCATTTTATACTTAAGAAAAGAACTGGAATAACTCCACTGACTTTGCGAACTCTTGATCCTTACCAAGCATTTAAATAAATTTAATCAGCTCAATCAAATGTAGTATTCAGACATTAGTGTACTTCAAATAATTTGAGTGTATAGGCTGCAATGTATAAAAATAATTTTTTGTAGCCCTATAAAAATAAAAAATAAAACTGCAAACTCTCCGCATACTAAAATCTATACAGTGTGCAAGACAGTGACCAATAATATGCGTACCTAATTGAGCACTCTTTAGATGCTACTACACTTTCAAGAATTTGTGCCATAATGTATAAGAATATTTCGTAGCACTGTACAAAACATCTGTGCTCTACCCACATCAAAATCTATACAGGTTGTGTGACTGTGACCTATGAACTTTTATTAAAATGCACCATTTAGGCACTAGCGCACTATAAATGATTTGCATCTGTAGGCCGTTATGTATGAGAATTTTTTTTTTTTTTCCAACCCCGTGAACAGTGATCGCAACAACACCTCTAGATGTGAATATTTCACACCTTAGAAATTTCGGAATGTGTGTTTTTACGCATTGTTTTTCCAAATAAAAGTAGGTATATTTTGATAAATAATTATGATTTGCTGATTTTAAATTTAAAAAATCAATTATTATTTATGTGTCAAATGCTATTTAATTATGTATTTGAAAATTTAGCATGTTCGTTGTTTTAATTACTTGTTTGGAACAGAAAATACTTCTAAAAAGGTTAAGGAGTATTTTTACTCATCTGAAAAAATCCATGAACAAATTATCAGCTCTATGCACATCAAAATCTATGCAGGTCATGTGATCGAAACCTATAACATACATAACCAATTAGCACTCAATTGAATGCATCATTCAGACACCAGCACACTTCAGACACTAACACACTTAGGCCTATAGATAGAAATGAAGAATTTCTATCCATAGGCCATAAATTTTTTTTGTAGCGCTGTAAAAAATTTTAAGTCATAAATACAAAATCAATAACGTTTGCATGGCGATGGTCTATAATATGCATACCAAATTTGAGCTCAATCGAATGCACCATTTAGGAGCTATCGTGTTCACTCATACACACACAGATACATGCTCAAAAAGATGAAAAAAATTTTTCTTAGTAAAAGTTTTCAACAAATTATATATGCCATAAAGTATTTTATTTTAGAAAAGTAGTATATACATTACAAATTATCTTTTCTAAACATTCATAAGTAAGGCAATACAGATACACAGGACTTCTCTCTGCAAGTAAATTGATACATTTCCTGAAAAAAAGAAAAAGTAAAATCAGATACATTTTAAAATATATTTGATAAATTTGCTGGACGATTCCACCGTTATGTGTGCGACATCTGTAAACTGCTTTTCTTTAACTCCTTTTTCATAACTCAGCATTGAAAAATCAAGTATCAATATTATCTTGCTTTACATCCTTTTATAAAATGAACATATACACAATAAATATAATTATCTGCAACATTTTATATTTAATTATTAATTTTATAAAATTTGTAACATGTCTGAAAACTTATGGGTAACACACAGACATTGGAACTGTCCTGCTCAGCAAACTCCTAAATAAAAAATAAAAAAATTTCATTTTTATACTCTATGACACTATAGGTTCCTGACCGTATGATTATGTCTTTGGTTATAGTGAGCCTCTGGGGAGCAGCAAATTTTGTTCACTAATTTGATTTGATTTGAAGTCACCCCTGCAGGGAGGGCGAGATTTTGGAGATTTAAGGCGAAGAGCCGTTATCTCACTTGTTCTATAGTTCGTTCACTATATCCAAAGTTCTGATGTCCAATAACAATAAAACAATACTTAACTAGAAAATAGAATTTTATACAAGTACTGAATGTTTATTAAGTAAATCAAACATAATGGATTGCATTTACAAGTCTAGAACTAGTTAAGTAAAATAAACACAATTAATCGCATTTATGGAAATAATGTATATTCCATTCAGTTGGAAAAAAGAGCTGTCGCTTTTAACATATATTCATTGAGGATGGAAAATGAAATCGTCTTTAGTCAAGACGAAATTTCAACTTTTAGTTCACTTTTGTTAATGAATGCTTTTAAAGGATAGGATGGATTGCAGCATTGAAAAAGTTATGACCCCTCCCCCCCTTGTTTAATATAATCAACTTAGTCTAGACACTGGCAATTCACCTGTACAGTGGTCACCACTTATTTAGGTTAGTGGTTTATCCTGTGAGCCGCTTATTCTGGTCAAAATTGTTATGAACAGAACAAAATGGCCAAACAGCACTGTCCACCGTTTACCTCGGTAGTGAGTGCTGCTTTATCCAGTTAAGTAATCTGGAGATTAGGTAAAATTTCGACGCAATTAGCTTTTAGGGTCAGCCAGTCAAAGATGACTCATATTTGTGTGGAGGTGTTACAATAATTCAATCAAAACAATTGTTAATACACTTAATAGAATTTTAATAAAAATAATGATCAATCTGACACCCTGAATGAATCAGGCACCCGATGATGATGACAATGGTGTGCACCTGAACCACATGAGTAGATTCGCTGAACACTACAGACATTTTATGTAGAGCATTTGAGGAGAACAACGTAAATGGTTACCTCTTTTCACCACTAAGTTAAATTCAGTTTGCGCTAAAATACAATATACCCTTAAAACAGCCTTTAATCTCAGATTTCCCCCCCCAAGAAGTTGTAATAGTTATTTTTTTTTCTTTATTCTTAAATAAATATGTTCATATGTCAAACTATTGAATAATATAGTTTATATATTTTGATTTAATTCACAAATTTTTTTATCTTAAATATTTCATACTTTGTGTCTCTTACTTTTACTTTGGTCCCGCTGTTTATTTCAGATATTCCAGCCAGTTTCAATCCTTTTCGATGTAACTGGAATAAGTGAGGATCACTGTATTTCGGAACAGGAGCTTGATAATCTTTCTCTCTACTTGAACACTAAAGAGACACTCTTCATGGGAATAGAACAACATTACCCCTACTGTCCAAAAATTTTTAAGTTCACTATAACGGAAGTCGTGGTTCATTAAAACTGAAAAATGCTATGTGCATTTCTGATGTATGTGAGTCAGGACTAAGGAAATGTGTTCACTACAGCTGAAAGTTCTCTATATCCGGAGTTGACTGTACATATAAATTAAAAATGCCACAGCATTCTCTGTGTATAAGTTCTAGGGACTTACGGAGTCTTTCGCTGACATTTTTCCTTTTTAGATAATGTAACAAAATAATGAAAGCATTTACAAGTCTAACATAGGCATAAAGAGGGGTTCACAAGTATGATTAAGGATTTTAAAAAGGCGGTTCTGGAACCCAGCAATTCAGAAGAAAAAAAAAAAGTTTACAATATATGCTATAGCACTTCAGCAAGATCTCTGCATACGAAATTACCAAAAGCTTAATATGAGGTATGATCCAAAAGTTTGGGGACAACGTGTAAAATTCTTTACCCTGAATAGTTCACATCACCGAAGTACTACATCCACCTTCAAAGTAGTCACCTTGGGCAACGATACACTTCTGCTAACGTTCGTATAATTTCTGGAAGCCATTTTCCCCAACCTCCCATAAGATTTTTTGCAAAGCTGCTTTCATCTCTTCAGACGACACAAAGGCGTTTCATCTCTTCTGATGAAACAAAACGGCATCCCTGTATTATTATTTTTTTTAATTAATGGGAACAGGTAAAAATCACATAGGGCTAGTCGGGTGAATTGGGGAATGGGAATAACCTGGGTACTTATAGACTTTGTCAATTAAATCACCCAATATTGTCATTAGTTATTCTTTTTGTTCAGTAATCAACAATCGAGGGACAATGTGCTGGGACACTTGGTGTATGTTGAGATCTTCCATTGGAATGCACTGGCAACTTGTATATAAGTGTCTAGACTCTGCGATTTCTACAAGTGTTTGACGACGATCTTTTCAAACACATTCAAGACACCAATGAAACATTTTCTGTATTCCATGAAGTCGAAAGTCGGCCAACATTGTCCAACGATTCTCGGCCCTCTTTAAAATGCAGATGCCATTCATAAACCTTGGATCTCGTTATGGTAGATTCATCATACACATTTCTTAGCATTTCCAAAGTCTCTATTGGCGTCTTACCTAACTGTTGACAGAATTTAATGATACAGCACTGCTCAAGAAAAGCCAATTTTCTTATGTCACCAAGCTAAGACAACTGACTTCGGAAGGTAACAGCTGTGAGTACTGTTCGTCCGCATGACATGGGATAAATCAACTCAGTCAGGTAGGGGTAGGTTGGGAGAATCCTTTCCAAGCAATTTAACTTTAGGTACTTGCTTTCGCCACATCATCAGGAATAACCACAATCCCGGAATTTTTGGATCATACTATGTATAAGCTAATATAAAGCTTTCAGCATAAAATGCACACATAATCAATACTCTCCTTAATTGTCATTTTAATTGTAAATAAAATATAACTTTTCAAATTTGTAATTAAATACTAAATAAAGATTAATTAAAATTCATTTTATATTATTCATAGGTAAAACACACAACAGTATTTATATGTAAAACTAAAAAATCTTGGTCATGAAAAATTACCTTTTACAAAGTTAAACACTAATAGCAGCATACTTATATTTTAATAAATATGCTATGATAAATGTAATTAATCTGGTAACTATGCTTAATCGCATCATGCTTTGAGTTTTACAAAACATATTTAGCAGTTTTTCGAAATTATGTTTCTAATTGAGGATCAGAAAAAAATCCTCCTATCCCCACCCCACCCCACCCGATAAAGAAAAGTAGAAAACCATGTCAAGTAGTGTTACCCAGTAGAAAAGTCTGCATTTCTGTAATATTATTAAATAGATTATTTTTCACTCATCTTAAAATTCAATGACTTAGGATATTTTATAATATGAAATTAACATATTAAAGTATAACTAAGCAATATTATTTGTAAATACATTTAAAAATCTGTTAAAAATACCTTTTTTCTCTTCGTTCTGAAATTATTTAGCTGAATATAGCCAAATATCTGTTCAGTATTCGGCCTACCAAATTCACCAGTGTAGAGATGTCCTGTGTCAATTACAGTTGACGTTGCATTACTAGAAAGAAGCTTTATCTGATTGAGCCATCAAATCGCAGGACACTTCTCCCTATGCATGTTGAAACACAGGTATAAAAAATCACTTGCAGACAGTAGGCCACAAAAAATTTAAAGGTATTGTACAAGAGCAAATCAAGCAGTGATATCATAAACGATCAGTTTTTTACACTTGGGGCTGTTATTTTGGTATTAATAACAATTTCTGGGATTATATTTGTTTCTTAAAAGAAAAGAATTCCTTAGGATGATTTTTCAAGAATTTCCAGGTAATCGCAAGAAAAAAATAATTATTAAGTGTCTAAAGCATTACAACAATCAAAATTATTTGTTTCTTCCTCCTACATACCTACCAACATTCCGTTATTGAAAATCTTACACAATAAAAATCAACTAAAGATTAAATGTTTATCCTTACAATACCGTTAATTATAAATATCAATTTTATTAAATAAAAATCAAAGCAAGTTATTTAGAAATCTTTTTTCATAGTATGAAAATCAGTTATGATTTTTATAAGCTGATTAATGGAAATACAAATTTATATCAACATCTGTAAAAGAAAGTCATAAATGATCAACATACCTAAATTTGTCATAAGACAGATTGTTATTATTTATGAGAGTGTTCAAATGTGAGAGGAAAATATATATGATACACCCCGCTAGCAAGTGGGGACATGCAACCAGTGTTATATATATCAGTCTCAAATAATATCCAATTTCAAATCTAAGGCTCGCCAAAGTGTCAACATACACCATTTTGCAAGATTTTTTTCAGGGAATCATTCGAAGCATTGACTTAACAGCAATCAAAATGAGATATATCTGTCCCTTATATGGTTCGATCACCATAAAGTAAAGCAGGCATTCATTTGAAAAGTAGCAGCATTTTAAAAATTATAAACTATAACGAGTTTTATCATTAACTCTGATGTACTAAATGCAAAGATTTCAATTGTCTGAAATTTGGCGGAATTCCCCCAACTTAAATCAATTTACTGAATTTGGTGAGAATTCTGAAGATAGATCGCTTGAAATCCCTTAATAACTGCATTATTTCTGATCAGATAATTAAAATTTAACGCTGTATTCTACTAAAACCTATACACTTATTTTCAAAAATGCTATTTCCTTAAGCTCTCAGTACATTGCGCCAAGCCTAAAACTGTGCAAACCACTAGAACTTACTTTCTTAAAATCGGCATATCATCCATTTTATCTTTTGCCAAACTAACAAATTTTACATAATAGCCTCGGAAATCTTCAATCCTTATTATTTTGCATACAAAACATGTCATTCCTGCTCAGATTTCCGATGCACATGATATTATAATTAAAAAAATAACTTTACAAAAATAAACTAACAAAAAAATCATTATTATTCTTTTATTTTTACTTATTTAAGAATTGAAAACATTTTATTCGACAAAATTGCAACATATGACAACCACTATGCTCATTTCACACGTTTTTCACTATGGGAATGGGGGTTACAATTACGGAAAGCTTTCTATATGGAAATCATAAAAAAATCTCAAAACTCTGGGAACGGGTGGACTTTCAAAGTTTTAAAGTGGACTATCATTTACTCTATAGTATTTTGCACATCTGTGCAAAATTTCAGGCTGATTGGTCCGTTTTTGTGGATTTGTATATGGTCTAAACCCACAAACACAGTTTCATTCTTATTATTACTTAGATTTCTGTGTATCAAAAGCATACATTTATAAAAAACATTAGTTAAATTTACACATTTTACAACATTTAAGCTATTAATAAATGGTGGTATCTATGACAAGTTAGAGAGAAAATGGAGTTTCTGCTGTATAAGCAAAAAATCAATCATATCTTTATCTCATACGGTTTTCAATTTAATAAATTTACAAGGATAATTTAGCTGAACATTGGTGACTGAGGTACCAAAGTTTAAAAAATTATGTTTTTAAAAATTTTGTTGAATAAAAACACTTCTTTCTAAAAATCTTACAATAATGCCAATTAGATTTATAATAATCTTACAATGTAATCAATTTCTTACATTAAACCTTACATGTTGGCAGCAATGCTTCTAGCATAAATAATGTTAATTCATTAAATCAAACACAGTTCCATATTAAATTCTGCATATAAAAAGTCAAAAATTATTTCAAGGGTGAAATGAGTTTTTAAAATAACACAGTACTAACGTATTATCCTGCCAAACTATTTTTCCGTCAAATGAGTTGCCAATCGTATTCAAAACCATTGATAATTTCATACCCGGCATTTCTCTTGGCGAAAAAAATTGCTCGTCTTGGCAGACCGCGGGGTAATACGTAAGTACCAAATACACTTTATCGATTGACAGGATTTTGTTCAACCCAAAAAATCCCAACTGAAAAACTTAAATGGTTCTTTTTTTCAAAATTTCAAATTTAATTACATAGGTAATACATCCCTTGATATCAATACACCAATTGCAGGGTTCAATGCATACGATAATTGGGTTTGTATTGCAGCCTCATCACAAAATTGCAAACGATTAACATGGCCCTTTATAAAAATGCAATAAATTATAACAGCACTTCACTGTCACTTAACCTGTTTTATCAATTATTTTAACAAAATGTATTTTACTGGAAAAAAATTCCTGGATCAACCCCTGACTTGTAAAAGGTCTGTAGAACTTTTCATAGTGCACCTATGAAATTGGGGACAACTTTTGTTAGTAAAACAAGGTTATACTGATTGTCTGTACACAAAGTTAATGGTAAACAACTCCATTTACCATTACCATTTTTAATGGTAACCATTTACCATTTTTAATGGTAAACAACTCCGTAAGCGGAGGCAGGTTTAATTGGCAACATTATTTTAGTCTTCAACGTCTATATATAAGAAAATATAAAACCAAAACTACAATACACTTATCTAAGGACCTTCTTAAAACATTTCTAAACATATTTCAAATGCAATATAAAACAAATTGAACATAACAAAAACACTTAGCTCTACACTGCCCCCGCTTACGGAATTTATCCCAACAATGGAATATTTGTCTTAAATAAAAGTACTAAGCTTATAATAAAAGCAAAACTCGTTAAAGCTTTTTATTGTTATTATTATTCAGTGATGAATGCTAGAAAACAGAAAATATAAGTAGGAAAATGTAAAATATTCCAACTTAAAGCTCTATTTTTCAGGTTTTTAAAGAAAAACTAAACTTGCCATGAGATTTCTCTGGCAATTTATGAGCTAATTTTTAATCCCGGTGGCGTATGAATCTCAAATCGTATCATTACTTTAATTTTAAAATTGAAAATTAGTGTTTTTCTGTTTGTTTTTTACAGGTATATATAAAAAATATGACTAGAGTAGCAGGAATTGAATATAATCACAAATTATTTTAACTTTGCAATCATAATTCCCCATACACCGATACGGAAAAAAACGTAAACAATGTGGTTTCACAAATGAACCAACACAACGACAGTGGTTTTGTTGAACAGTACCGTTCTTAAACTTCATAAGTCTAATATCTATTTAACTGTTTCTGTACAATACTTCAATAAAATGAGAGTAATGATTAGAAACCGAGAAAATTAAATTTATCCAGGCTTTACTAATTGTTTTATAAGAGAAATAGGTTACGTGTAAACATTAGGCTTAACGGCTTTAAAATACACGTCGTTGTGTTTTAAAGCATGAGCTTTTTTGAAAAAGTAAAATTTCTTAGCAGAAAGATTTCAGAAAATATAAGTAAAAATTAAAAAACATTACGTTTAAAATCACCTGCAATTCTTTACGGATCCTCAAGCGTAACGTCGTAAATGGTTGTTTGTGTTTGGTTCGCCCATTCGCCGCACCCGCACCGGACCGGCTGCCACAGATAAACGTCGTTAAAATACAAAATTATTCCAAAAGTCGTTTTATAACATAAAATATAGCAAGTTTACGTGGAAAGCATGGTTAAATTCTGTTAACATTTTTTTTCTGTTGGAAAAATGACAGAATAGTTCTGTATTTTTAAGATTATTTTTTGCAGTGTGGGGGAAAAATATTCTATACAATATTTGCTGTGTTCCCAATTGAGAACATAGGTCATTTCTGACTGTACTTTTACGTTAATTTCAAAAAACGGAATATACAGATAGGTAGTTTATTTAATAACTGAAATATAAAGAATTAATGAAAGATTTATTTTTAAATTTAAGTAAAGATATGAGTTAAGTTTGAAGGGGGAGGGGGGGTGTCAAGATAGTTCTGTACAAATTTATGAAAATGGCTATTTTTATGATTTTCTGTCCAGTTTCCCACTCCTGATAGAAATGCAACTTCTATTTCAATTTTCAAAAAGTCATCTTCTAGCTATATCTGCTAATTTTTTCAAGTAATACTGATAAAATTTAATTTTTTAATAAATCTTTAATTTGATGTTCCCAATTGGGAAAATTGGCCTGTAAAAGGTTAAAAAGAATTTCATATTCAGTTTTATTATTTACCCAAATCGATTATCATGCTCTTCTGGAAACTTGCGGAAACTTTTCGCATTTGAACGATTTTGTTTTGTAGGAACAGTTCCTCTTATTTCAATACTTCATGCAGCGGAAATAATTTATTTGTGGAAAAAAAAATTAAACTTCGTAATCTGGAAAAACAACTTTAAACGTATTGGAATCGCAACTTTCTCTTTAAAGCCTGATGACCATAACTTCAATAGGACGTCAATGTCAATTGCTAATTTTGTCACGCAAATGATTAACTTTTTTCTATGATTAACTCTAATAAAATAGAATTGAAAACAGCGAAAAATTGCTTAAAAATAAGGGAACGGGTGAAATTTCAGATTTTTAAAGTAGCGCAGATTGTTTTCTATATTTTTTATACATAATTACGAAAAATTTCAAGCGGATCGTATAAACGGTTTAGATGTTATTACATTTTCAGACAATAGCTTTTTAATCTGTTTGGATTAATGACGACAAAACTTTTATGTAGGAATGGTTCAAGTGGAATTATTACAGAATCGCTGAGCCAGGGATCAGCGTAACTGTACAGTAGGATAATACACTGGATATTTAAGCTGAGATCCCGGAAATTAGGCGGAGTTCCTTGTAACAATATGGTCAAAAATTTGCAGTGCACGTGTCGCAGAACTAACTGAGCACGTGGCTTCTAAAGACGTTCACGTTTCTTTAACCCTTTGAGGCGCAACCCTTTCCCAATGCTGAAAAAAGGGTAGCCGTTGCCATCGCTCGACTTAACTACCAGCAAGATGGCGGACGATCGAAACGTTCATCACGTGCCACAGATCTAGAGACCCTTTTTTGACGCAGCTGGCTGTGACTTCACAGCCAGCTGCGTCAAAAAAGGGTTTCGATCGTCTGCCATCTTGCTGAAATTAACAGTTAAGTCGAACAGTTAAGTGAACAGTTAAGTCGAGCGATGGCAACGGCTGCCCTTTTTTCAGTATTGGGCAATCTATTCAGCAAAGAATTGACAGAATCAGAAAATGATTCGCTTAATTTCTCTCTTAACCCTTTGAGGCGCAACCTTTTCCCAATGCTGAAAAAAGGGCAACCGTTGCCATCGCTCGACTTAACTACCAGCAAGATGGAGGACGATCGAAACGTGCCAGCGCACAGCCAGCTGTCGTCAAAAAGGGGTTTCTAGATCTGTGGCACGCGATGAACGTTTCGATTGTCCGCCATCTTGCTGGTAGTTAAGTCGAGGGATGGCAACGGCTGCCCTTTTTTCAGCATTGGGCCATCTATCCAGCTGTTCTCGAATTCTTCCGTTTTTCAGCAGATGTCAGTGCTGTTAAAAAGAATCGCTACCATTTTTTTACGGGAAATGACGGGCTAAAAAGTAAAGGATTTTCGTGGAGCTGTGTCCCTCGCAACTATTTTTATAGAAATCAAATCTAACGTTCTAAATCTAACGTTCAAATCTCTAACGTAAATCTAACGTTCAAATCTCTAACGTTTTGACTGGCAACAGTCAAATCGTTAAGAGTTCGGTGTTCCCAGAGCGGGATCACTGCGTGTTAAATGGTTAACCGTGTACATAAAATATTATTAGAAATAAAAATGGAAACAGATCAAGGGAAGAGATCAAAGCGACAGAGGAACTACCGCGAAATATGCACGCTTATGTGAAATTTATTCTTAGTACTACCCACCAAAAATTCGCAAGTGCCGTTTTTTATGGGTAATAAAAAAAATCTGACGCGTACACCGCATGACTTCCTTGCACGTCTCTTAAATAAGAAATATTTTCGGTGCACTTCACTTAACTTTATTTCGTTTGAAAGAGATAAAATACTGCAATAATACTAAGGTTTAGTGATTTCTAGCCAAAAATGTTTAGAAATGTCAGCAGAGTTATGGCACAATAATAGTTAGTGTGGGATTTTGACATAACATTTTATTTCTTGAACTTGGACTGAAGAAGTGCACATCACATAACAAGTAACATGAAGAAGAAAAAAAATATAGAAGAAGTAAAAAGAATGCGTGCGCGAGCAGCACTAAGGTCGAGAGTTACAGTTAAGTAGATAACTGTATTGAGGGATACAGAATTCAGGAGGATAAGACATTGCACAGTGGAAAATAAACAATTCAATACTCAGCAAATATTAGAGATATCGACAAGCTTTCTTCAATTTGAAAGATTTATTTTTGGCACTTAATTGGACGATATTTCGCCAAAACCCGATAAGCTTAGATAGCAATATTTTGGTCATAGCCGAAATAGAGATTCATTACAGACTTTTAAGCCTCTCGTCACCGAATTATGAAAAATCAGAGAAAAAAATCTGTCTAGCATTTAATGCATCTGAAATACTATTATAAGTCATGCAAAAATATTTGTTTCTAATGTCGATTAAAATTAGATTTTTCTAATATTAATTTCTGCATTTTCGAAGCATTTTGTTGTGCTAAAATTAATTTAAAGGCATGCACATATTAGGTAAAGGTTGAGGAATAAGAAAAAAAAAAACGGTAAAAAAGCAGCGTAAATATTTTCTTAATTTTTCTCCTGAAACATATGTAAAAAGAAATTTTAAAAAGTGATCTAAATTGACTATTACTGCAATCTAGGCACGATTTATGCATCTAGTTAAGAGCCTCATATACCTTCTACATGAATTAATGATATTGATATCACTGAAAGAAAAAAATACTAAATTCAATTGTTTTCTCTCTAACTATTGCTATTTGAAGTAGAAGCCTCATATGAGGTTCAGGGTGACGAGAGGGTTAATGAATTGAAGGTATCCACATAGACCGTAATGTATTTTGGGTGACCTTGTAAGTAAATTACTCAGTTGGTTGCAATCGAAAAAGAGAGCATGCACAGTTAGATGTTACAATAGTGGTAAATATAAAATTTCCCCCGTCTACAGTCAAAAGTTTTAGAGTTATGCGAAATACGTAATTTTTTTGGCGTTAAATTTGGCCGTATTTCGGCAAAACTCTCCAAGGTCGATGAAAAATGGTGAGATTTTGGGTATTGACCAGAAAATATATTGAAGATGTCCATAGACATTGATGTATTGAAATTCTTTTGGGTGGTTCTGTAAATAAACTCTCCAGTAGATTGGAAACAAAAATCGAGGTGCACAACTAGATGCTACAACAATCATATACATAAAATTTCAACAATCTACGACTAATAGCTTTTGGAATATAAGAGTTACTTACGTACGTTCAGATGTCAGGGAAAAACTGTCAAAATAGACTTGTGGTCGGTCAAAATGGATTTTGCATGTACTTATATGAACATACATACATGCGTACGATGAGATGCATCGCAAAAACTCTTTAAAAGTAAATTCAGCGGTAGTCAAATTCGATTTTTTCGTCAGAATCTGGCGACCGAAATTTTTTCGCGATTACACTACTTCCTTTTACTTCGTACAAGAAAGTAATAATAAATAAACAAATTAAAAAAAAAAAAAAAGCAGGAAGCATAAATCTTGCTAAACCTGTTGATTATAAAAGAGCTTTTCAACACGATCTCAATTGGGCATGTATTACTGTCTAACTTATCGTTAACATAGAAAAAATGAAGAGGAGGGTATTTTTTCATACTACCTGAAACGTACGTACATACTTTTTTAAACTTCGTGTTAGAGTTTTATGCCAGCGTTAAATCTTGCAATCAATTTTTCAATCTTCTATTAACCTTTTGAAACACAATGATTTTTATTTAACTGGATATACTACCCAACTCTGAAAAATCGCAGGCGTTGCCATCACTGGATTTAACCCTTTGAGGAGCAACCCTTTCCCAATGCTGAAAACAGGGCAGCCGTTGCCATTGCTCGACTTAACCACCAGCAAGATGGCGGACGATCGAACTTTCATCGCGTGCCACATATCTAGAGACCCTTTTTTGACGCAGCAGGCTACAGCCAGCTGTCGTCAAAAAATGGTCTCTAGATCTGTGGCACGCGATGAACGTTTCGATCGTCCGCCATCTTGCTGGTCGGGTTTTTTCCCAACCCTGATCTATACCGATCCCACTGCTGCTACCGTTATTTGGGACTGATTTTTTTTGCTTTGTAACCTGTAATCTCTAACCCTTTAACGCGCAGTGTTCCCGCTCTGGAAACACAACTGAAGTTTTGACTGTTGCCAGTCACGAAGAATAGATTTGATTTCTACAAAAATAGTTGCGGGTGACATAGCTCCTGGAGTATTCTTTACTTTTTAGCACGTGATTTCCCGTAAAAAAATGGTCAGGATTTTTAACAGCACTGACATCTGCTGAAAATGGAAGAATGCGAGAGCAGCTCTGGATAGATTGCAAAATACTGAAAAAAGGGCAGCCGTTGCCATCGCTTTGAACCCCCCCCCCCCCACCCCGAAAAAAAAATCTGGGTTTTTTTTGTTCAAACCGGTTTTTGTTTAAACCAGGTTTTTTTTTTATAGTTTTATAATTACCTGTTACATACTTATAAATAAAATTATTTGTAAAATGTTCAAATAACAATTAATATTCCTTCTGAAAGTAAATAAACAATTGTTGCTATACTTAGGTGGACATTGAAATCATTCAATTTTAATATTTTATTTAGAGATGCTATTTTTTATATTTAGTATATAATGTAATACAATATTAATTGTTTACTACATTTTACATGGAATCTTGCACTTACATTCATCAGTAATAATGATGATAAGTTGTTCAAAATGATATTTTTAAGGTTTAAAATTAAGTTGTTAAAACACAAAACGTCTATTTTAGAAACAAATTAAGAATGCAGCCTATAATTTAAGTTTAATTGATAATTTCTAATAATTATACAACAATAAGATATCTATTAGATTGATGTGAAAACTTGTTGTTGATAATTTGATGTGAAGTTAATAATAACAACAATTTGTTTTAAACGAGCTTGTATATACTGAACACATTGAATTGCGTTTTGAAATTGATTGATGTCGTTAAGCTGCCATAGACCGCAGTGTTTAAGAATCTTTTCCGTGCTCCTGTAGAAGAACTATAAATTCTACAGACACCATTTTTGATGGAGAGCATTATTCTTTAATTCTTAATGCATACATTCGGTTTTATTTGAAGTAATCGAAAATTTCTAGAATGCGCTTTAAAAATGACTCCTCATACAGTGTAAGGTATTGTAATTATTTTGAGTGCTCCTGTAAAAGAACGACTAGTGCGATTTCACCATTCTAATGGGATAAATAGTACAGTACGTAGGAATAACATCTATAAATTTCGTTGTAATCGATGCATATTTACAGCATTTGGAGGACAGGCGGACAGACAAACCGCAGTTTTTATTCGCAAAAAAAAAAAGCAACTGTGTAATTCAAACAAAATACTTTTAACAGACAGAAACATGTTTTTAGTATTATGCAGGCACGTAGCCAGGGGTTGGGGAATAGAGCCTGGGCAACTCCAAAATTTCAAATTTTTGTGTTCGTGCTTATAATCAAGCTTTAGATGAGAAATCTATCTTTTCCATCTTTTGGGCCCCCCGCCCCGAACTTTTTTTCTTTCTGGTATTGTGCATTCAGTAATTTAACCATCACTGTATTTTTAAGTACTAAACTTTTTTTCTATCCTTCAGTTTTTACTTTCCGAACATGTACCATGTACGGAAAGTATTGTAATCATGAAAAAATTCGACTTCGAGATTTTGGTGTATTTACACGTTTTGAGGTCTTCTGAATTCATTTATTCTATTTTTACGAGATGTGTGTGTGTGTGTGTGAGAGAGAGAGAGAAAGTGAACACGATAGCTCCTAAACGGGACATTCGATTGAGCTCAAATTGAGTATATTTGTTATAAACCACCATCGCAAGACCGGTATTGATTTTGGTGTGTATAGGACTTAAAGTTTTTCTACAGGGCTACGACAAAGATTTCTTTTACATTATGGCCTATGGGTTGAAATTTTTGAAAGTACGCTAGCGTTTAAACGGTACGTTCGATTGAGCTCAAATTGAAAAAAATAAGAATTTTTTCTGAATTATTCATCGATTAAAATTTGTTTAAATGCTTGGTAATAATCTTATTCGCAAGTGTTCGGAAAGTCGAGTGATGTCACAACAGATTTCTTTTTTCTTTTTTTTTGACTATCATCGAATGGAACGTTTCTGCTCAGCTATTATTTATGATTTATTACTACAGAGTTATTTATTCCTCACCTTTCACAATCGAGTATTTTCCCGAAATAACAATTTAATAGTACCATTTTTTATTACTTTCTTTTCTATTGTGAGCTTTCTTATTAAAGATCTGTAGGGGGTCGTAAATAATGAACAAACGTAAGAACACGAGCTGCGGGTAGTATTGATGTCACGGATTCTTCATAATTTGATGTTCTATATAAACAAAGCTCACTTACACGCTCATTCCTTCAGTGAAAATATTTACTGTGTGATGCAGTTACTTTTTAATGAAGACGCGAATGAAGATGGAAGCTATCACGAAGTTCTTCATTATGAGAATATTCGAGGTAAGCAGCCGAGAGGGGTGGTTGGGAGGGGCAATTCCCCAGGGCCCATGCTTTAGTGGGCCGCGAAATTTGATGGAAATTGTGTCATGTATAATGTGTTGTATATGTGACCTACGATAAATTTAAAGTGTACTAATTCTATACTGTTTAATAACAAGTAATATGAAAACAATTAAAGTCAATTCCTACTTAGGTCAATAAAGAAAAATTTTATTTTAGTTACTTTTTATTAAATTTAATTAATTATTAATTAATTAATTGTTGATTAATTAATTAATGCAGGGCCATTTGTGAAGCAAGGGTCGATACCGTTAATCCAATTTGTTTGTTTAGTTTATTGTTTTCATTCCTTTTTAATCCCACGTAATAGTATCTAAAATTAATCAATTAAATTTAATTAATGAATTAATATTTGAAAAAACTGTATTAATATCAAGTGTCATCCACTACAAGCTTAAAAAATGTATTTGAACTTGAGTGGATGAATAAAGAGTATTTTATTAACGATTGAAAATTTGAACAAGATATATATATATATATATATAGAGAGAGAGAGAGAGAGAGAGAGAGAGTGAACTAATAGTAGGAATTGAAAAAAAAAAAAAAAAAAAAAAAATGAAACGAAGAGACTGAAGAATTTTTTTTTCCGGGTTGGGGAGAGGGGGGGGGGGGCTGGGGTCGAAGCTTGGAGGCCCGTCACAAATCTTACCCTTGGACCCGAAAATCCTTTCGTCGGGCCTGAGGTAAGTGACACTAGCTACTAACACTACACATTTCGCATTTTTAAATGCTGTAAAACATCTGACATCTTGTACATTAGCGCATTCAAAGGAGGCGGGGCTACAGGCATGGGCGTCGGCATCATAGGCCATGGTAGGGCACTTGAGTTTTTGTATGCCGCTTGTTTTCCTGCTTCTTTTCTCCAACATTTTAAACATTTGTGGAAGTATTTTTGCCATCTCCTCCCCCTTTGAAAATATTCTGCCGACGCCCGTGGTTATAGGCTTTACCGTGTGTGAGGGCTTTCCTTTTTTCTTCCCAAATATGATGATTAAATTCTATTTTGTGTAGTTGTTCCCTTCCCTCTACTTTTACATACAAATAGCTTAAACTAATAGTTTCTTTAAAAAAAAAAAGAAAAGAAAAGGGGTTGCAAATTTTAAGTTTTGCTGTGAATGTTGCAGGTTTCGTGAAATCTGTGAGCCCATTTTATATAATTTCGGACCATAGTTTAAGAGCCTCTGAATTAAAGGAATTTAAAACGAACTTTGGAAAATTTTTAAACCTTTGCTTGTCAAGATTTTTGTTCTTCTTCTCTTTTTTTTTTTAATGTTGTAGCGGGGTGTGAAGATTATACACCCCCTTACGTTGTGCACTTAAGAGTGCTTAAATTAGAATAAATCATGAAACAGCAACTTAGCAACTAACATATTTATTGATCAATAATAAAAATAAATAAGCTTTAAAGATTACAATTAACATAACAAAACGATTAGTCATGACCACGAAGATATACTATAGGAGTGGGCACTCTCCATTGCTGCTATGCTGGATTTTTGGTACCCCAAATAAGTTTCAATTATGTAAACATTGGAAATCTAGCGACGTGCATCGATCCTAGCGGTAAAAGAATAAAGCATTTCCCGTGCTGACTGATCACTAATTTTACTTGTTTTTAATTTTTCAACCTAGAATGTGAACAAGATTATGAACGCGAGCACTAAATTTTAATTATTTTTTTTTTCACTTTTCTTACCTGGTTGCCTTAGTAACAAATGAGTAAAAAAAGAAAAAAGATGTCCTATCTCAGATTATTAAAATATTGAGTTCATATTTGTTAACGAGTGCGTAT
This sequence comes from Cheiracanthium punctorium, assembly GCA_038373885.1. Taxonomy (NCBI): domain Eukaryota; kingdom Metazoa; phylum Arthropoda; class Arachnida; order Araneae; family Cheiracanthiidae; genus Cheiracanthium; species Cheiracanthium punctorium. Next base: position 314,421 of record JAWZYV010003545.1, on the reverse strand, counting down.
ATCGCGGCTGACAGAAAAGAAGTTTTCGTCTGCCGCGGTATTTATTTACATTAGAAAATGGCATTACTGAGTTCTTTATGGAACATATATTTAATATTTTAATATGAGATTTTAGCGGCAATTTAAAGCTGTGTTAAAATTTGTCGCAGCATGGAATAAATGTAAATACTGCTTGTAAGAATGTGATCGTCATTATAAATAAACACTTTAAATATTGCATTCACACAAACTACATTCTTCTTTTACTAATATTTCTTAAGATACAGCTTTTGGGCAAACTAATGAACAGACATTACATACATAATATCACTTCGCTTCGAAACTATTGCAAGGGCGGCTCCAGCGAGGGGGCCATAGGGGCCATAGCCCCCTCCGAACTTTCTATTTTTGAACTTTAGATTCGTATACTTTACGATTCCTCACGTTCAATTGGCATTTTAAACAATTTATAGGCTATCTAAATAGTTCAATGGCCCCCTCCGAAAATTCAGCCTGGAGCCGCCCTTGAACTATTGCCTATATTAATTACGAAATAGTATTATAAGACAATTATGTAGTTAAAATACATCTGAAGCCAGTAATTATTATATACATATCACGTTCATAAGACTCAGCCAGCTGCGTCAAAAAAGGGTCTCTAGATCTGTGGCACGCGATGAACGTTTCGATCGTCCGCCCTCTTGCTGGTAGTTAAGTCGAGCGATGGCAACGGCTGTCCTTTTTTCAGCATTGGGAAAGGGTTGCGCCTCAAAGGGTTAACACTCATTTATTTCCTTCCTACTGGATCCCACAATAGGCAAGCTTTAACCTTACAAGGCACCTGGTACCACGTGTGGAAAAGCCACTTTAATTACTCTTCTACGTCTATAAAATACTAGTATTGACATCTGTCGGTTTTTAAGAGTATTATTTATCCATAGATATAGCAACGATATAATTCAGGCTGTTGCGTGTAAATGTACTTACTGTTCATATTATCGCCAAAGCTGATTGAAATTTAAAGTCATCTTTCGATTGTGGTTTTGTTTATTTTAGAAAATTAACAAAAAAAAAAAAAAATAGTTAGCAAAGGGTTTCGACCCGGAAAAAATGACTGCGTGTTGGAGTTTGTCCTATCAAGAAATGATTTGAATACTAAAATTTCAAAATAAATACCCAAAAAGTCCAGTGAACCAACCGCATACAAAACTGAAATGTGATTTTCAAGTAAAATTTTTGGTAATTGTTTTTAAGACTGTCTTTCCCCAAATAATATAATCACTAACATTATCACATATATTTATTTCAGACACACACAAAAAAATTGAGGCTTTAGGGTTAAAAGCACTACTATGCTTCAGATTATTAGCAATTTTGCATTGAATTCAGGAATCTTCTGTTTACTAATTGTCAAACTGTATTCAACTTTCAGAAAAAAAAATCATAAGCACAAAAAACGCCTCCAAAAAAGGAGATACCTGTTTAGGAAAGTACTGCAAAACTCTACGTGTATATAGCATTTTTTTCCTGAGAGTTTCGTAAATAATATAGGTTCGTTGTTTGTAACAGATCCCAGTATAACTTGTAGAGGGACATTCTAAGTTTGAGTGTCTAGCTCAATTAATATCTTTTAAAAAGCTGTACAAAAGTTTCATGATTTCCAAAAAAAAAAACAGCCCTGCAGGCTCTGTTTATCGCAGGGGAAATGGGACATATGCCCCAGGCCCACGATTTTAAGGGGCCCCTAAATTTTTACAGTATGTGAATTTACTGTAAGGTTTTTTGTTTTTGTTTTCAATATAGTAAATGCCTAATTTTTTTCAGCTATAAATTTACAAAAGTTACAAATAGTCAAAATATTTTTTCCCCCAAATTCTACCCCTCCATAGAAAAATCATCACAGCAGATTTACGGTTTCTGCAAATAGAAGTGGTCACTAAGGTGGTTGCTAGATTTTAAGTGATTACGCGGTAAGTCGCCGGACCTACTGAAGTCTTTTTAGTGACTACCCAGCTAGAATGACGCAGCAATAAGCAGGAATTTGCCGATTATGATTATTAACACTAGATATATCGAAGATTTTTTTTAAGGGAAAAATAGCCACAAACCAGTCATTTCGACTGGTCTTGGTATATCTAGTGTTAATATTATGAAACATTCACGCTTTTAGTTGTATTTTTTTAAGTCTTCATTTTTAATAAAGCTTATTTCATAATATTGACGTTTCATAACGTTTATAATGTTCATAAACATTCTCATTTATCCACTATTAGTATATTTCATGTTGAATGCATTTAATCACGGCGAAGATTTATCTGCGAACACAGAAAAAATACATAAAGTAGTTGTCAGACAGAGTAACGACGTGCAGGGGCCCCCTTTCAGACTTCTGCCCCAGGCCCCGGTTTGTCATAATCGGGCCCTGAATCGGGCTGCGTGCCCGTTCTCCGCACGGTACGGAACGAAACTTTTTCTTCCATGTATAATTCGAATTGATTCCAGTGATTTGGAATATAAAGATAAGCAAAATGACTTGACTCTTGGCATAAAGTTACTCATTAGTTATTCGTAAAGTTAGTATAAGTACTGACCTGTGACCATTGTTAATATTATGAAACAAAAATCTATATCGGTGTCATTCGCGATCAGAAAAAGAAAAGCATGATGGTTTGCAGCGAAAATTCCTAACTTTCAAAATGTCTCATTTCTCTACATCATACTCTTTTTTTAGATTTAAGTTATATCATTAATACCTTAGATACTACATGATGCGGAGAACCGTTTTATTTTATAATTAAATAGTTGTGTACCCGCTCTTAGCAAGGCAAGAAGAGAACATCTTCCTAAAATGCGATCATAATTACTTGTGACAAAACAGAATCTCTGAGGAAAAAAAAAGTTCAGTTACAGTCTTTTCTGTTGAAATTACCGCGGGATATATTAACGGCTGTTGAAAAATGAATAGAACACTTAGTTTCACGAAATATTTATTAATGCCGTATATTGTGCTTTTATCAATATTGCCCTTCCATATCTACTAACTATTACTTATACTATCTTTTACTGATACCAATACAATATATTCTCGTTTTTCAATCGTTAATGCTTAATTTAAAGAAATGGTTTAGATATTTGCCACGAATGTAGTCTTTTATTCTTTGATGACTTTTGCAATTTACGCATTAGCATAAACCATAATCATTTCACTTTATGGATGCCACTCAAACAGCTCTCCATACATTTGTACTCATAATTCTTGTCAGATTGGCTTATTTAGCACCAGGGCCGTATTATCGCACGGGCAAATCGGGACATTGCCCATAGCCCCCGGCTCGAAATGCCCCCCCCCAATTTCAGATGTTGTTCTGAAATATTCTTTTTTATAACAAAATTTTATGAGAAAAAAAACAAATTTCATAGATGGGGCCCCCCCAAATTCATCAATACCCGGGGCCCCTGTTGGTCATAATCAGGCCCTGTTCAGCACCGCAAAATATTTCCTGCGATTCAGAGACGTGTCCCGTTTAAAAATTCAATCGAAAATAATGCTAGGTAATTCATTGTTGAAAAAAACAACATTCAATTCTTTTTCTGGCAATGTAATATAAAATATGGAATTATTTCGTGCGTGACGTATGTTTTGCTTGTGAATCTGTTATTCTGATTGAGTGTCGAAAGGGGCTTTAAACTCGTTACATGAAAATGACGCAGATTTCACATGCGAAAACTGAGTTATTTTAAAGTAATTTTATTTATTTTTTTCAACTGGCAATTTTATTCATTGTTACTGTTTCCAAGACTACCATAGCGGAAGATATCATTCCGAAATCTTATCTTATACTATAGGGAAGCAGCTGCTTTTGAATTCAAAATCCTTTGTTACATAAAAAGTCGTAAAAAATATCCTAATTTATATTTTCCCTCCGTTCTTCTTTTAAAAGTGGGCGAATTGTATGCTCCGTCTTTTGCCGAAATATAAAAAAGTTATGACAGATAGAAATAAAGATGCAATTAAAAAATTATTTTGCGGAATTGATAAAATTATTTTGCGGAAACGTCGTCAAAAGAGAAATTCTTTTTAAAAGTTCCCAAAAATCAGCAAAATATGTTACATAGTCAAAACAAACTGTTTTAGAAAGAAAATTTTGTCCTCTATCCGATGATGCAAACATCGTTTTACTGCGAGTGCAATGACCGTCGTTATTGCGTATTTTGCAAGAAAAATCGCTAAAAATCGGACAGAACATAAAATAAAACATTTTCTAATTCGAATTTCGAAAAAATCGCTCCGAGGCGTGTTAGGATCTGTCCTAGTGAAGCCGTATGCAAAATTCGGTAGGTCTGCGACCAACCGTCTCGGTGCAATGCGATCGAGAGACGCGCGCAAGAAGATCGGTGGTCACAAACCTACATACATAGCTACACAATGTTTACTCTCGGATTTTATTATATAAGATAAATTTATGTTACCGTAATTTTCGTCGTTAAGAACCGTGCTTTGCATGAATTTTAAAATGATTAAAAAAAGAAAGAGAAAATACGCATTTGGGTGTGCCGTTTAAAAGGGTGTGGTCGATACATAAATTCGCGTTCCGATGTATTTCCTGTAGCTGTTTATTTATACATTTCAAGCTGTGGAAAGATTCTAGTAAATTAGTTTAGATGTAAGATTTGTTTTCGTCTTGAAATTTCGTCAGCATGCAAATTTTCTTTCTCCTTTCAAAACTTTGTTTTCTCTTCTCTAACCGGGGCGCCTTAGACATTAAGTAATATATATTAATATAATATAGGTAATATACAGGGTGTGTCACAATTCCCTCCCGGGTTTGGAACGCTTATAAAAAATAATATACTACCAATACACTAACAAAGTTGACTTTACTGGGGAAAGAAACATTACAAGATTTGTTTCACAAATAACGAGCTTCCTGTATATATGTTCGGAAAAATCTTGTTGTGCAATTCCAGTTTTAAGAATTTTTCTGAAAGTATGAAATAAAAGGCGGAGTTTTTAGTGTATTTCTGTTTATTTAGTTTATGAAGAAATTTCTGATTTTTTTTTTTTTTCGCAATTGATTCATTTTAATTTTTGTACCAAAACCGTGTATCTAATTTTGTTTCTTCGAATAATAGCTTAAAAGTACGATGGATTTTACGAAAGATTTAAAAAAAAAATTCTTCAAAAGTCTCGAATTGTTGCAAATATACGTAATTAAAAAATACCGTAACTAACTAACTTTTTAGTTCAAAAACTATTTTTTTTTTGATTAAAGAAGAGTTTTTAATTTTGTTTTCTATTTTGCCTTGTTACATAAGCCTTCAAATTGCTAAAATTTGCTAAAAGTTTTGAAATGTGTGGCTTTCCAATTTTTAAATTTTGCAGTATTTTTTTTCTATATTTTTTACGTATTGACTAAAATTTTCAAGCCGAACACATACAGATTTTTATTTTTATTTATAATATCACCCATGCATGTATAAAATAACCACACAAAGTTTCAAGCATTTTCATGTTTGTATTTCAAATATATATATATATATATATATCTGTTATTATGTGCTTTCAATTAATATTTCACTTGGGATTCCATATTACGTAAGTTAAGCTATTTTATATTATATATATATATATATATATATATATATATATACCGGGTGTTCCAAAAATGACCGGTATATTTGAAAAATCGATAAAAACTAAACGGGCAGCGATAGAAATAAACCGTTTGTTGCAATATGGTTGGAACAACAGTAAATTTTCAGGCAGTCAAACTTAAAATTAGTTACAATTTTCAACAACAGATGGCGCTGCAGGCGATTTGAAAGATATAGAAGAAAACGCAGTCTGTGAGTTCGCGATTCTGTAAGACGTCTTTCTGCTGTTCGCAGATTGGAAGCTTGCTGTGAAATGGCGAAACACATAGAATGGCGAACTCACAGACTACGTTTTCTTCTACATCTTTCAAATCGCCTGCAGCGCCATCTGTTGTTGAAAATTGTAACTAATTTTAAGTTTGACTGCCTGAAAATTTACTGTTGTTCCAACCATATTGCAACAAACGGTTTATTTCTATCGCTGCCCGTTTAGTTTTTATCGATTTTTCAAATATACCGGTCATTTTTGGAAGACCCGGTATATGCACAGTGCATTTCTCTGGCATTTTCTTAAATCAAAAATTTCTTTCTACATCCAAGTTGCCAATAATACAAAAAATCTTTTTTGAACTGGAAAAACGATATAAAGTCCGACTAAGAACGAATTAAAATGTTTATGATTCATTGTCCCCCCCCGCACTTTTCTTAACTTGTGTAATACTAATTACATTCCGTGCCTTATCTGTGCATCTATATAGGGAGAAAGGTAGAATTAAACCGGACGTAAATCACACTGTCTTTTTAACGTATAAAATGAACATGATATAAGAGAAAGATCTGATAGCCACATGAAATTCTAGAATAAACCCTTAGTTTTTAAGGCATTTCCAAGGCTGTGTAGCTTCTTGAACAAAACTAAGCTCAATTGAGTTTGAATACGAAGAAGTAGTCCACGGAGAAAAGTTTCTGAAGGATTTGATAAACTTTATAATCGATTACTATTTTCTTCAGCCTTAATTGATTTTATATTTTTAATCGAATATTAACTGACTTAAAGTAATTTTTACAAATTACAGCCCTTATGTCTTTTGTTCGACATCCAGTACTGCAAAAATAGGGAAGCATGCCCCCCCCCCCCCACCGTGCCTACTTATCGGAAAAAAATTCATTAGCAAATACGAAAAAAAAAAAAAAAGGAAAAAGAAAGAAAGAAAACAAACGTGCAAAATATGAAAACGTCTTAACCGGCAATCCTATTTTCAACCCAGGTTTTACCTCCCGGCTGTCTATTAACTCTTTAACGCGCAGTGCTCCCGCTCTGGGAACACCAAACTCTGACGTTTTGACTGCTGCCAGTCACGAACAATAGATTTGATTTCTATAAAAATAGTTGCAGGTGACATAGCTCCCCACGAGAATCCTTTACATTTTAGCACGCCATTTCCCGTAAAAAAAATTGTCAGCATAATAGGGTACAATGGGGCAACCTTGTATATTGTATAAAATATTGTATAATGGGGCAACCTTGGCCGCCCGCCCATTAGTTGCCCCATTATAGAATGCACCTTCAGGACGCTGTAGTTGCGAATGTCTAATCTGCAAGTGCCCGCCCGTTATTTAAATAAATAAATAAATAAGGCTTATATAAGCGAACGTGATCATTACATCAGAGGCAAACTAAAAAAAAAACTAAGGTTCTGACAAATTAATTTGATACTAATTAATCGATGAAGAAGCTTGTTAAATTAAGTGCTGATTGCGACAAGCGATAAGACATCGCATCCACGTCAATGAATAATTGATGACATCATAAAATGTGCACCCGAAGAAGTTACTAAGGAGAGATATACAAGGCCAAGTTATGATAAATTTTATCGTGCTTCTGATAATGCAACTTGTGCTGAGTTCTCTCCGAGATTCAAAGTTGAACCAAAATGTGAAAAGAATTCGAAAGAAAGTTCAGTTTGTAGCTTTACTAAAAAGACGAAGTTTTCGCTGTTTATTGTTCAGAAATTTAGTCAATTTTTACTTTCCGAACATGTACCATGTAAGGAAAGTATTGTAATCATGAAAAAATTCGACTTAGATTTTGGTGTATTTACACGTTTTGAGGTCTTCTGAATTCATTTACGAGATGTATGTATGTATGCGCGAGTCTCTGTGATTGTGTGTGTGTGTGAGTGAACACGATTGCTCCTAAACGGGGCATTCGATTGAGCTCAAATTGGGTATATATGTTATAAACCACCGTCGCAAGACCGGTATTGATTTTGGTGTGTATAGAACTTTTTCTCCAGGGTTTTTCTACAGGGCTACAACAAAGATTTCTTTTACATTATGGCCTATGGGGGAAAATTCTTGAAAGTGCGCTAGCGTTTAAACGGTACATTCCATTAAGCTCAAATTGGGTATATATGTTATAAATCACCACCGTAAGACCGGTATTGATTTTGATGTGTAGAGGACGTAGTACAGGGCTATGACAAAGATTTCTTTTACGTTATGGCCTATGAGGAGAAATTCTTGAAAGTGCGCTGGCTTTTAAACGGCGCATTCGATTGAGCTTCAATTTGGTATATATGTTTGAATTATTCATCTATTAAAATTTATTTAAATGCTTGGTAATGATCTTAATCGTAAGTGTTCGGAAAGTCGAGTGGAGTCACTCCAGATTTTTGTGTATAAAGAAAGCTGTCCTGCCTAGGCTTGACAATTTTTAAATACGAATTTGAGGGACTTTCGCGGCTAAAATTCGGGACTTGACTAAAAAAGCCGGGACCCAGCTTACTTATTAGAGAAAGGAGAAAAACAATTAAAACCATATTTAATTTTTTCATTTTAAATAGTTTATTGAACATTATGTTATAATTTGGCATAATTGTACGCTCAACATAGTTATAAGTTAACAAAAAATAAAACAATCAAGCAAACTAATGAAAAATAACATATTTATAATCAAAAGACACGCAGTACTATCATTAATAATTAAATTAAATGAACTTTTTAATTCCTTTCACAAACAAAAGCAAAACCTTTTTACTTTGCATTTGAGAAATAATTAAAACAAACTATTAGTAGGTATCAATAATACATTGTAAAACGAAATTAGTCTTAAATCACATCTTCTACTGAGATCATGATAATTATTTTTTTGAAAAGAAAGATCAACTTATTAAACCAATTTTACTGAAATCATAATACTACCGATTTGAAAAAGAAACAAAGTATACAATCACTTCCGCTAAAATCATATTTTATGTATAAAAGAAACTTAATCTTCTTCTAATTTATCGATTATAAGGGTGGATCAAATGAAAACGGAACAGTGATCATAATTTGGCGTGTGTGTGTGTGTGTGTGTGTGTGAGTGTACAAAACTATGTTTAGAGATAGAGTGGAAAGTGAAAGAAGAGAAACTTTATTGAAGAATGGGCTTGGCCCCCTTTTAACTCTTTGAGGCGCGACCCTTTCCCAATGCTGAAAAAAGGGGAGCCGTTGCCATCGCTCGACTTAACTACCAGCAATATGGCGGACGATCGAAACGATCATCGCGTGCCACAGATCTGGAGACCCTTTTTTGACGGCAGCTGGCTGTGGCACGCGATGAACGTTTCTGTCGTCCGCCATCTTGCTGGTAGTTAAGTCGAGCGATGGCAACGGCTGAACTTTTTTCGGCATTGGGCAATCTATCCAGCTGTTCACGCGTTCTTCCATTTTTCAGCAGATGCCAGTGCTGTTAAAAATAATCGTGACAATTTTTTTTTATGACGTGCTAAAAAAGTGACGTGCTAAAAAGTAAAGGATTCTCGTGGAGCTATGTCACCCGCAACTATTTTTATAGAAATCAAATCTATTCTTCGTGACTGGCAACAGTCAAAACGTCAGAGTTTGGTGTTCCTAGAGTGGGATCACTGCGCGTTAAAGGGTTAAGCGCGCCCAACCGCGTAATATAAGTTGGTGGTCAGCCAGAGGTATGTCGTCCGGGGAGAGGGCCAAAATCATATTGATGTCTTTTCCTTGATTTTCTGGACAGTGTTGACTATAATCGCTTTACTCTAAGCTTGTTTCAGTTGAATAAGAAACATTGATATATTTCGAAGTTTCCTCTGTTCGACACGGAAAACGTTCGAATTGAGTTTCACTTGAATCATGCCCTTACTCTACTGCTATGGACAAAGTTGATAAACAATATTGAGACAAAGAAAGCATGCATGCATTACATGTATGGCAAAGCATGTATGGTTAATACATGTACGTATATATCAGGGCACCGAAAAATAAAGTTGTTTTTGCGCATATCATTATTTCGCCTAGATGAAACTACGGAAGCTAATAATACGACAATTTGGCACGTATATGAGGTTGTAATGTAACTGTTCGATAAGAGAGGATTTTCCAAAATGCTTAACCGTGAGTGTTAGGGTGCCAAAACGTTCACACATCCCTCTCTATACCAAAGAAAAAAATGAGATTTTACCAAAAAATTTTTGCTGTAAAATTTGACATAGGCGACTACCTAAAAATCAATTTCAGCACACTTTGATATTCGCTCTCCAAGGGAAAAGGGAGGGCGGTCAACTTCCCCTATTTTTTTGCATACCTTTCTTGAAACTAATAAACCAGTCATCCATGAAATGCTTGCTTTAAAAAACTTAACAAACAGGATTCGTTGGGCCGAGGTAGCCCAGTGGTTAAGGCGTTGGACTCGTAACCGGAAGGTTGTGGGTTCGATACCGGCGTACCACTAAAGACCACCGTGTACAGGCGGTGTACGTGCACGTTAAATCCGTGGTTCCGAAAGCCCTCTCGGCGGTCGCTAGCAGTTTCCGAGGGGTGCCAATATTCAGAAGTCCTCCACCTTCTGATGAGGTTCCAAATTGTGGCGGGAAATTACCGGAAGGACGTATATGTAGCTCTAAGCGACACATTCAGTGACGCGAGCTGTCCTCTCCTGGCAAACAAACAGGATTCCTTCGTTAGGCCGAATTGCCTTGTCATTAAAAGTTCGTTGAAAATATATTTGTTTGAATTCATTGCAGAAAACGGACAGTAGAGGAGACTGGGCATTTATTTTAATGTACTATTTTTTTTTTCTTTTTGAACAGGAATGCATAAGTTTGTATCAGTGGCGTAGCCAGAAATTTTTCATGGGGGGGGTTACGACTACTGCAGCTCACATCTATGTATACGTGTGTGTGATAAGGGGGTGAAGAATATACACTTTGTATGGAAAAAAAATTCCTCATGGGTTGGGGGGGGGTTGTGATCCCGCTATCCCCTCCCCTTGGCTACGCCCCTGGTTTGCATATATTTATAGATTTTGATTCACTAGACTTCCGATTGATGTTTACAAGTTTGGTAAGCTCCCTTTTTGGCGCTGTTATTGGCGATTTTTTTTCGACGCAATAAATGACATGATATGGCAATGACTGCAGCGACTAGCCACTGTTTGCCTTTTGTTCATAAAGTGAACATCAACTGAAAGTCTAGTGTATCAAATCTACAAATGTATAATGCGATGCAACATTAGACATCCCTCTTTAAAAAAAAAAAAAAAAGTATATTAAAATAATTAACGACATCAGTTTTTCATCCCAAAAAATCGCGCCAAAGAAGGGATGATCGTGTTCCACGTCTACTTCATGAACAAAACACAAGCAATGGCTAGTCATTGCAATTTGTCATTTATCGCCGAAAAAATATATTGGCGACGAAATAATTATTGGCGACTTCTTTTTTTCGACGCGATAAATGGCATAAGTGGCAATGACTGCAGTGACTAGCCACTTTTTGCCTTTTGTTAATGAAGTGAATATCAACGGAAAGTCTAGTGAATCAAAATCTACAAATGTATAATGCAATGCAACCTTACGCATCCCTGTTTTAAAAAAAAAAAAAGTCTATTAAAATAATTAACGACTACAGTGGCGGATTATTGAAAGTTTGTCGGTGGGGGCGGTTAGTTAGAAGATTGACATATACATCCATTTTATGAAAGTAAAATAGGATCTTTACATTATTTTTTTTCTCGGGGGGGGGGCGGTCACCCCCTCCGCCCCCCTTTAATCCGTCCTTGTAACGACATTAGTTTTTCACACCGAAAAATCGCGCCAAAGAAGGGATGTTCCATGTCTACTTCATGAACAAAAAAAAAAATCAATGGCTAGTCATTGCGATTTGTCATTTATCGCCAAAAAAAGCCGTCAATAACAACAGCGCCAAAATGGGATGATGCCAAAACTGTACCAAAAAATTTGATACCGACGAACAACCCTTTCATATAATCTTTTTCGAATCCCCTTTTCAACCCTTCGTTTATAGGAAAGCGAGTTTCGTAAAATTTCCGCCCCCCCCTACCCCTTTTTTTTAAAGCATCTTCTCTAGAGTAGGAGTCTCTGTTATCTCAGAAGTCCTCTATTCCTACGTTAAAAGACGCATTCTGATAACAGAACTGATGTGTAATGCTGATAGGGCATGAACTGTATTTCCGATCGCAATTGGTCTAAAAGTGGGGGTGTTTCGTGGTTTGTTTGTTTTGATGGATGGAGAGTTTTTTTCTTTACTGGAGGTTTTTGACCACAGTCTGAAAGATGGCTCCGGCGTTTATATTTTAACATTTCAGTCTGTTTCAATAATAACACTCAATAACAATCACGGAATAGCAGAACTGGAAGTTCAAACAGGGGAGGAGAGGAAATGCTCTCGGACGATCGGCGGAAGCAGGGGAGCAAACCCTCTCAGTTACGGCCCCCTTTCGTTTGTTTCTAGGGCCCTTGCTCCCCTTGAAAAAGAAAAAAAAAAGCCACTGACATCTAGAAAATAGTTGGTGGAACTAGAATTTATGAGTCTATGTACGCCTTATAAATACTAGATCATTGAACGAGACACTTCTAAACCCACTTATCTAATTTTTAGATATCTCCTCTATAATCTGGTGCTTGTACCCAGATGAAAATATCTGTAAATCGCTGCGTACGCTAGCGGGTAGACTCACAAGCGGTTATTCTTGTGCTCCAAAAATCGTACGATAATTCCTCGTTACACAAACTAGTCATTCTGCTGTGATTAGCCAGAATACTACGGATTAGATATTCTTGACCATTTCCTCTGTATCAGTTGTGTGTATCATACATACACGCATAATTCTACGATCTATTCTTCTAGTTTTGGGACACAGAAAACAACCATCTATTCGTTCTAGGTGAGGTTGACTTTTTTTTTTTTTTTTTTTTACGTATAAGGGGGGGGGGGGTGCCAAGCAAGTGAGGTGGCATAAAAGCAGATGGATCACAAGAGGTTTAAATAGAGTTTTACATTTTTACTTTTCGAATATGTACCATGTAAGGAAAGCATTGTAATCATGAAAAAATTCGACTTCGAGATTTTGGTGTATTGACACGTTTTGGGGTCTTCTGAATTCATTTATGCTACATTTTACGAGATGTGTGTGTGTGTGTGTGTGTGTGTATGTGTGAGTGAACACGATAGCTCCTAAATGGGGCATTCGATTGAGTTCAAATTGGGTATGTATGTTATAATATATGGGCAGGGGCGTAGCCAGAAATTTTTCATGGGAGGGGGGTTACGACTATTACAACTCATATATATGTATACGTGTGTGCGATAATGTAGTGAAGAATATACATTTTGTATGGCAAAAAATTCCTCATGGGGGGGGGGTTATGACCCCCCTAACTCCCCCTTGGCTACGCCTTTGTATATGGGTATATATGTTGGGTATATATGGTCGCTGCTATATATGTACAGTTTATGCATTGTCAGAGCTCTTAAAAAATCTGTAACTGATTTTTGAACTGCAGTAGTGGCAGTGGGTTTCCTTATTATATATCACTTCAACTTTTTTCCTGCCGGAATTGAATTCGGATTATCGACGTCCAGATAATCGGCGGTCAGTAGTTTTAACGTCCGGATTATTGACGGTCCGGAATTTTGACATCCAGATTATCGACGGTCAGGATTTTTGTGTCCGGATTATCTACGATCCGGTCTATTGACGCTTTACTGTATTAGGAAGAACGATAAGTAATATAATATTTTTGCTTCCCAGTGTTTTCGCCAAGCCGAAACTGCAGAAAACTTGTTAAAATTTTATTCGTTTGAATTTAGTGTATGAAAACGACATTATTTTCCGGTATATTAGTAACTGGCCCCTTTAATTAGACGTCGGATCTGCAATAGCTTTGGGATAATTTTAGAGGCAGAGCAGTACCAAAACTGACGAGTCGCATTCGATGCTTAATACCGAAACCAGTCTGATGTTTTTCAATCTCTCCGCAGTCACACACACACACACACACACACACACACACACACACATACTACACACAAGCGGTGCGATAAACCCTATCAACCGTCGACAAGAAGAAGGGGCCGGGACGGTGGGGGGTCACGATAACCTCCAAAAGTTTTCTAGAAAGTCGTTTGCTTGAATGCTTTTTAATTTACACAATTCGTGACGTCATCCACCTCGCAATCTTATCAAAGGCTTCTTTCCTTTCCTCCTTTGGGGCCCCGTGGCGTGATACTGCAATATTCCTTTTGAGGCTTCGCTTTTCCAGAAAACAACAGTCCAAAATTCAAGATGGACGACAATAATATCGTGAAGTACGATCTTTACAACCCCCCAACAGGTGTAGAAATTCGCGTAATTCTATTCCCCGCTTTCGACATCGCGGAACAAAAATTATCTGCTTGGACTGGACATCGTTGTTCTTCTTTTTTTTTTTTTTTTTTTTTTTTGGGGTTGCGCCATTTTGTTGATTTTGCGCTCGCTCCATGAAACCCAGATAGATTAGGGGCCGGGGATAAAATCGGGATTTGTTTCGCTTGGTGGCATCATACCGCTCGCCTTAACGGTGGTGAAGATTTGCGACCTAAAGTAATCGCTCATCAAGGGTAGAGATACTACTCCGTTCTCTCATCTCACTGCTTCGAATTTTGTTTGTTTGTTTGTTTATTTTGGTTTGTGAGTGGAGACTAGCTAGCCGCACATCATTATGACGAGCTGTGTGAGAAGTAAGTAAACTTTCTTTTGTTCGTTTATGAGCGCAAGTCTGTAAAATTTTGTATGTTGCGTTTAACCGGTTATTTCTATGAGGATGAGGTTTAAACGGTCAGTTTGTGTGCAAGGAGAGGACAGCTCACGTCACCGCATGTGTCGTTCAGAGGTCTACGTACGTAATTCCTGGAGTTTCCTGTCGCAATTTGAATCCTCATTAGAAGGGGGTGACTTTGGAATGTTAGCACTTTTCGGTAACTGCTAGCGACTGCCAAGAGGATTTTGGAACCCCCAGTTTAACGTGCACGTACACCGCAGTCTTCGGTGGTATGGCGGAATCAAACACTCAACCTTCCGGTTACCAGTTCAACGCCTTGACCACTGGGCAACTACGACCCCTTTTTCTAAAACGGGTTCTCTTTAACAAGGTGTAGTCAGCCCACGCCTCCACAAGCGCTTTTGCGTCTTTACTTGAGGTAATTTTTTTTTTTTACCTTTCAAAGTTTGCACCTAATCAGAAAGGGTCGTGATCTGTCTAAAACTGCTAACCAGAACACTTCAGCCCCCAAAGAATTAACGCGCACGTTCGTCGCGGTCGTAAATATCGTGAAAAGTATCGACACTGAGCTGAGCAAAGATGAAGCGATAAAACCGCAAAGCTTTTTCTATGCTATCCTAATCAGTGCATCGTACAAGCGTCGAGGTCACGATCAATATTCTGTATACAGCGAATTTTAGCGAAATAAAAGGCAATAAAACTGACCTCTGATTTTGAAAATGTATTTTTCCAGTTTTCATTGTCTCAGGTCCACTTTTTTTCGGGCTTTTCTAAGTAGGCTGCGACATTCTAGACTCTAGACACCCTAGTCGTTGCTATAGCAAACATTAAATAGTGCAGAGATTTAAAAAAAATATATATTTCTTAATAGTATTAAAGTGTTAGACAACATGAGAGTAGTACCTCTCCAAAAGATAGTGGCACTTATTTGGCACCGAATGTAACCTGTTATGAAGAAACGAACGTAAGGTACCCCGGTAGCCAGGAAAAAAAAAAAAAATCAGAGAAGGCCCAAAAGATTGAAAAGGTAGACTTTCTCACAAAAGGCTTTATTATCATCCAGTTAAAAACTGTCAATATTTCCAGAGGAGTCTAGGCTCCTACGGCCTATCCCTCTGGCCACGTCTCTCTCAGATCCTCAGGGGAATCGAATCTAGGAGGTCTATTCTCCCACCGTTGTTCGAAGCTAGTCGTTGGTTAGCTTTCAACTTTCCCGACCCAGTTTTTGGTGTTATCTACTGCTCTAACGACTTTCTGACCTGCTTTTAACCTCGTTCAGCCAATCACAAGAGTCCGTTAACTTTCCTCCCTGAGGTAACTCCTCAATGCGGGGCAGAGCTAATGACTTGGCTTTTCAACCAATTCAGGGAGAATCGATCCCCCGAGCTCGTAGCTTGCAAAAGAGTGTGCGATAGCCTCGTTACAAGCTGGTCAACACTTTCTCAAAACCTGTTAGCGACTGCTAAGGTATTTTAAAGAACGCATATACATTGTAGTCTCGACTCGATCCTGCCTACAAGAGCACCGGACATGCCAACAACTGAGACTGCTTCTGTACCATCCTTTGTCGGGAACCTAGTGGTAATTTCTAAAAGATGATTTGGAAATTTATTATCATTTTATATTATTATTATTTTGATACTGCACTTTTAACTATTGTTTCCTTTCGAAGTTTTTCGAAGGAAAGTGGTTGACCGATTAAGCTCGTTCTTTCCTTGGACTGACAAGTTAATTATTCCCGTCTGTGGCTCAGCTTAAGCTCTTTTAACAAGAAGCGACCCAGAGACGAATTTTAGAGGCAACGAACTTTTGTAGATTTCCCCCCCCCTCTCACATTGAAAGAATAAATAAGCATAAAAGTCTTGAGAATTAAGAAAGCCCTTTCAGAATTTATCAATACGTAGTACTAATGTAGTACTTCTATAAAAAATAACATATTGGAGGATTAAAGCACGGGACAGTCCTGCTGTAGGGTCTAATTGTTAAGGTGGTCGTGGTTCAACATTGACTGTAGTGCCGGAGAAATTTTTAGTTAGCTTCTTTAGAAGCATCATAAATGCACTGCTAACAATAACTAATATTTACAAATATGAAAAATAACGTAAATTTTTCCATTAGGATTTAGAATCATCATCTAAACCTGAGGTGGTGTTCCTAATACAAATACAAGATCTCGTAGGCATTGATAGCGAAGAAATTTTATAGCCACTCAAACGGAATTTCACTGCCTTAAAAATTTTGTTTTTTGAACATCTTATCTAAATTCTGTGGCATTAAACTCGAAGAACGGTACTGAATTTGAAATTAACCGCAATTATCTAATATCTATTTCTGAAACGGCAGATATTAATTTTTTATTCTTTGTATTATATTAAAAATAAAATTATAGTATGCTCATATAGAAATATGCAAATTTTTAATTCATGATATTTCATGTTACAATAAAACGTAATTAATTGGAAATCCTAATTTGTCTGTTAATAAATTGTTTTATTGTTTAAAAACGCAAGAATAACCATAAATTTAAATTATTAAAAAACATATTTTCCCCCCTTAGACATTGGTTTTGCAATTCTTGATTATTGCAACCTATTGCCTATAGAACTAACTTAATGTTGATATGGCAACAGTATGAATTGGCATAGTAGAAAACTTAAAAATTTGAGTTCGCCTAGCCTATATTGTATGCAATAAAAACTGTTATAGTTTTACGAAAAAATTCGAATTCTTTCCTAATTATTCTCTAAATATTGAAATCTGTTTAATGCAGTTATCGAGACTTTTTTTAGCAATTTTGTTTGTTTGTTCTCATAACCTCAAATTGGTGAATTATGCAGTGAAATTGTGTTAGTTATGAGTGATATAATTTATTTACTTAACATGTGCCCGAAAGACACATTAATTTAAAAAAAAAATCTATTATTGAGTTTTCTAAGGGAATTTACCTTCCCATAAAACTAGGCAATAGATTTTCTAATCACAATTTCTAATGATATAACGGTATCGTAAAATTACATTATCATCGTAATCAATACGTAAGTGTTATGCGATTCACCGAAACTCTATTAACGATCGATAAACAACATATCGATTAAATCGTCTGTTACAATTGAATCAATTATTCGCACACTTCACTTGGCAACATTTGTTTTACCCACTTTTCCAGCAATATAGAACGCCCCGTTCGAACTATTTCGTTACGCTTGCTTGAGCTGCTAGCTAGTCCTTGACAGATAAGTTCTACAAACATCATTAATCGGCCTATCTTGAAACAATTAAAGAAGCTTTAAAGAATGTAACAAAAAGCCACCAAGATGTGTACGACCTTTTTGATAATGACTTTGAAAGCCGATTTTAAGATGTATTATCGCTGTTTGATACGCTATGAAAGTTGTTATGATTTCTGAGAATAGGTGAAATATTGATTTTGAATGATTAATGTTTTGATGTGTTTGTTTTGATTAGGTTAACTTAAATGATACATTTTATGTGTGGATGCTTGTTTCTTTATTTCGTGAGTTTTGAGGGTTATTTTCAATAACACAATAAATATCCACGTCTGTCTGTTTTATATAAATGTAAAGGGGCTCTCGTTGATGTTGTAGTCTAAGATAGATAGAAGTCAGCGGGAGAGAGAGAAGTCAGACTCCTCGTCAGGGCCCTTGCTAAAGGGAGGGTAAGGGAAATCCCTTCCATCCCCCATCAGTCGCAAAATTTTGTCAAACTTGGCAAAATTAAATACCTAGTTCGCAAACTTGGTAAAACAAATTTAAAAAACAAACAAACTGTGATTTACTCTCTATTTCTGGTACTTTTGGCAAAATTACGCAAATCCAGTTGACAAAAGTAAAAAGTTGGTAATATAGTTGATAAAAAAATAAATAAGTTGGTAAAAACCGATGGCAGTTTATCGACATCCCCCCCCCCCACTCCCCTCCTAAAAAAATGTGTTAGCAATGGCTCTGCTCCCAGTTTAGAAGATATTTTTATTTGAACGGCTTTTTGCACAGATTTAAGCGGCAACAGAGGCCTCGACAAATCCTTTCTCTCGACGGTGTTTGCGCTTTTATTACCTAGGGTCACATGATTTGTAAGTTAGACACGTGTTAAAAAAAGGAGATTGGCTATTAAAATTGGCTACTACAAAAGACTATTCTGCCAGATCAGTGGCATATCCAGAAATGTTTCATGGGGGGTGGTTAAGACTACTACAACTCACATATATGTATACGTGTGTGTGATGCAGAATATACATTTTGTATGGCAAAAACTTCCTTACGGGGGGTTGTGACCCCCCCCCTCCTAGGCTACGACCCTGTTACAGATGTCACACAACTTCTGAAATCTATAGTAAATTCTGTTTACAGAAACCGTTTGCTTCTGTTAACCCTTTAACGCGCGGTGTCCTCGCCGTGAGGACACCAAACTCTGACATTTCGACTGTTGCCAGTCACGAAGAATAGATTTGATTTCTAAAAAAATAATTGCGGGTGACATAGCTCCACGAGAATCCTTTACTTTTTAGCACGTCATTTCCGTAAAAAATTGTCACGATTATTTTTAACAGCACCGACATCTGCTGAAAAATGGAAGAACGCGAGAACAGCCGGAGAGATTGCCCAATGCTGAAAAAAGGGCAGCCGTTGCCATCGCTCGACTTAACTACCAGCAAGATTACAGACGATTGAAACGTTCATCGCGTGCCACAGATCTAGAGACCCTTTTTTGACGGCAGCTGGCTGTGCTCGCGCAACGAAGAAATTTAACTGAAAAATTTTAAAGCCACTCAAACGGAATTTCACTGCCTTAAAAATTTTGTTTTTTGAATATCGTATCTAAATTCTGTGGCATTGAACTCGAAGAACGGCTGCCTTTTTTTCAGCTTTGGGAAAGGGTTGCGCCTCAAAGGGTTAAAGCTTTTCAGGTGTAAAGAACTCGCAAAGTGAACAATAAAATTATGTGAAAGCAATAAATGCATTGATTATTTTTTTGTCACTGCCTTTAGACAAGAGTTGTATTTATAACAGTTAAATATTCACTACACAAGTGTTTTCCTAGCCTGGTGTGTTAACAGCATTCTCTTAAATTCTTTCAGGACTATCCCGATCGGAACGCAGAATGTCCGAAGCTAAAACCCAGTACGTTTTAGATTCCATAAAGAACATCCTTATCAACACTGTAAGATTCTTTTCTTTTCTTTTTCTTTACTGTATAAATACTTAATGCATTTTATATTTGTAACACTAAAATGTTTAAAAACTATGAAAAATGCTATATCCCTATGAAAGATATTTAAAAAATTAGCAAAAACTACAACTTTAATTAATTGGTTAGTTTTACCTGTGTTATGTGTGTGCATTTTATGTTAATCTAAGGTTAACCCTTTAACGCGCAGTGTTCCCTCTATGGGAACACCAAACTCTGACGTTTTGACTGTTGCCAGTCAAGAAGAATAGATTTGATTTCTAAAAAATTAATTGCGGGTGACATAGCTCCTCGAGAATCCTTTACTTTTTAGCACGTCCTTTCCCGTAAAAAAATTGTCACGATTATTTTTAACAGCACCGGCATCTGCTGAAAAATGGAAGAATGAGAGAACAGCCGGATAGATTGCCCAATGCCGAAAAAAGGGCAGCCGTTGCCATCGCTCGACTTAAGTACCAGCAAGATGGCGGACGATCGAAACGTTCATCGCTTGCCACAGATCTAGAGACCCTTTTTTGACGCAGCTGGCCAGCTGTCGTCAAAAAAGTCGTCAACCCCCCCTTGAAGGAAGTCTGCATACGCCACTGCTCGTGGACCCTCCCCCGGATCCGTCGCTGATTCTCTTTGATTACACCCCGAGTATGACGCCTAGTAACGATAGCGTCCTTAACCTATGCAAATGAAAGTCGGGCTTATCTCGAATTTCAAGAGAATTACGCACGCTATCGCTCCTTTTTACTCGACGGTAGTTTTGTTTTGGTGAATCCGGAAGCAACTGCCAGCATACAAGATTAAAAAAAAAAAAAAAAGAAGAAGAAGAAGAACGCGCATTCGAGATCTACTCTGCATCATTTGTAAGCCCTGCAGTGATTTGTACGTCCCGTTATCTGTTAACACTGACTGCGTAACTTTTCCTCTGAGAGTTATCTGTTATTCTGTTCTACCAGTTTCTGTTTTGGAAATGAATTTACAACCGTTTCTACTATGATACGTTCCGTTGAATTCGAGTAGTAGTAACTGATAAATGTCCTCTCTCTAAAAGTATTATCAGTTTCCTGAGACTCGTTTTAATTCTTCTCATTCCTTCATTTATCACTTGTTTGTGCAAAAGTAGAGAATATTTCCAATTGCTTTTTGAATACATATTTAAAAGACGACATATTTTAGAGACGGAGAGAAAGGCAGTTAGAAATTCATTTCCTTTAAAATAAAATTCGTAATTGACAGTGAAATTCGGTCGAAGTAACTAATTTTCCGGACAGACGGAGTTACCCGTAATTAGACAGGCGATTGGAAATCGCAAAAGGATAAATTTGATTGGCTTCCGAGCGCTTCGTTTTTAAGCACACCAGTTTTTACATTAATTATATCGTTAATCAGTGATATTACAGTACCAGATTCTTGTAGTATTGTGCATTTGTTAATTATAGCCGTACATTACTTATTATACTTGTCATCGTTAAAACCATATTGGGTACTGTGATGTTTTGTTACGTCATGACTCGCTAGCCAATTGGAATCTTTGTCCCGCTGTTTCTAGTAGCTTTACCCTTTCATATGTACCCATTCAGCTTACAAAACTTAAAGCCTTTCGGAACAATCGAGACGACAGCCTCCTGGCTAAGGGTCTCAATCAACCAACCTCTGAAATCTCAACTTAAAGCCTGGAACAGCAGGCTTACTTAAGTTCCAGACTTTCTACTCATCTGGATGCTTGAAACTTTTTTGCAACTGGAAAAAGGCGAACCTTTGGTACCGCCCAAAGTAATCGTATCGACCAAACATTCACGATTTTACTCAAAATGTTTTATTAATTTTTTTCCGTATAGTCATATAATTTTTTTTTAGAGAATCAAAGTATAAGCAGAGAAAGAGAGGACAAATTTTCTAGAAACAACACATTTCTACTAAATACAAAAGGAACATTTCTTATTTGGGGGCCCTCCCTTTGATTGAAGACTGGGGCAAATGACCCACCTGCTCTTGTCTTATTCAGGCTGTGATAGAATACGTAATTGACAATGAAATACCATAAAAGTAACTAAATTTCCCCGACAGAGGGAGTTACTAGTAATTAGTATAGGCTGTTTTCAAATTGAATTTACAACCGTTAACAGACCAATCAATCACACCACTCCTTGTCAAAACTGATATTGAGGTGGCATCATTTGCGGCAAAAATTTAGGAATATTCTGTAAAAATAACTTTATTTTTCCAGTTACATATGCTAGTGCTAACTTTTGATTCGATGTTCTAGGGTACCGATCAACCGTTTTACGTTGCCGACTTTTCAGATGTAGTGTATAAGTACCGGTACTGGAGAAGCAAGCTCCCTAGAGTACAGCCATTTTATGGTAAGTTGGCGCATGGATCATGATTAAGGTGACCAGATTTTTGAAGAGTTGAGGACACACCAATTCTGAAACAAAAATTGGGACATTTTATAAATTCAATGTTCTTCACAAAATAGCTTCTATTTATTCAACTAAAGCATTATTAACATTCATAAAATAAAGGAAACATGATTGATTTCTTTTTAATTTGGGGACAAATGACTGTTTTGATAAAATTTTGTCCACAATTGTTGTTTTTACATTTTGGGGACAAACTGAAAAAGTTCTTAAATTGGGGACTGTCACCCAAAATAGGCGACGTTTGGTCGCCTTAATCTAAGGTGACCAGATTTTTGAACAGTTTTGTTGTCAAACAAAACTGGGGACATTTATAATTAATGCAATAATCGACAGTAATTTAATTAAAAAACAATGCAATAAAAAATTAAAAATGCCCCTAATTCCTGTTTTACATTTTGGGGACAATTTGAAAAACGCCCTGAAAATGGGGACGTTTGGTCACCTTACTTAATCATGATATGCTTTTAATATCTAGCACTTTAGTGCGTATTTGAAATTAAAAAATGTTTCAGATTTTTTAAAATTAATTTTATTATTATTATTATTATTATTTTCATGTTTTAACAGTTTTGTCTCTTTCAGCTGTGAAGTGCAATTCCGATCCTATGCTTCTTGAAATGATGGTCGCCCTAGGAATAAACTTTGACTGTGCAAGCAAGGTAAGAAAATATCTCATTTTTGGGTGCAGTTGTCTATTTGAGTCGTGATTTTACAAATTCACACTCAGTATGAATTCACAGAATCAGGAAATGATTCGCTTAATTTCTCTCTTAATAAAGGACTCGTTCAAGTGGGGATAGAACATCGATGCATTGAAACCGATGTTTTTTTCACGTAATCAATTGTATACTTTATGATTTATCAACACGTACGGAATATGCTTAACTACTTTCTGTAAAGTTTACAAATATCGATTTCTTTTAAAATATCGATGCCGCATATTTGTTTACAGGAAGGGATTAAGTACAGGGTGGCCATAAATAATCGCTACCATTCTGATAGAATATCTCACTAACAATGCACGTTCTTTCTTATTCAGAGTCACGATTGATCATTACTCAATGGGGTCTTGTTTTTACACTGTTCGATAGGCTTAAAATTTGCATATATGACGTCCATAAGCATCGAAACACGATATAGCGCCATCTATCGGGTGAAAATTGTAATTTTTTATTGCATATTCGACTTGCGCATGCTCTGAAACGTGTAGATACCAAGTTTCACTGGAATATTCCTGGTAGTTTTCTCTCCAGCACCCCTTGAGCACTTGCAGTTTAATTATGGCCACCCTGTATATTCCGTTCATGCTGATATCGATATTTTATGCTTCAGGATCGATAGATAAAACAAGCATGTTGATGTTGACGAGCCATAAACTACATCGATGGATAAAACATCGATATTTAAAAAAAAAAAAAAAAAAAAAAAACAGTTGTTTTGAAAACATCGATGTCGCATTCTTACGTTCAAGCTAGTTCATTTTTAAAATGTGATAGGTACGTTACAGGACCTTCGAATAGTATAAAAGCATACAAAAAATATTAAGCTGTCGAAAAAATTAATCATGCTTCTTCATTAAATCAATTAATCATGCTGCATTATGTACTTATAAAAATGGGCCGAAATTAAAGTAAATATTGCAAAATTATGTATGCTTATGCTTTTTCCTGATTGTATCGTATCCCAACCATGGAAGAGTGGATAAGACACTGAACATATGAACATAGTAGATGGCAGTAGTGTGAAGGTCCGGGGTTCTGGCCTATCGCGCCGCTGTCTATCCAGCGGTCTGGAGTTTTGGTCGGTTTTCTCCAGATGTTACGTGAATGCGCTTTAGAACCCGTTAAAAAGTCCTACACCAGATGCATTCTTTGTAAGGATTCGATGCGAGACGAGACGAATCTTTTCGGCTGTTTCGCGAGACGAGAGAGGTCTATTTTCGGTCCCGCATCTATTCCTATTTCTCTGGCAAATAGCTTTAGTGTTCTTTGTCATAACAACTTTTAAATACAGTGGAACCCCGATCTATCGTTCCCGCATCCATCGTTTTCCCGTATTGATCGTTTTATTTCTATGGTCCGTGCACAAACTGTATTCAAATAACGTTAACAAAACCCGCATGTATCGTTCTTCAAAAATTCGCTTTCCCGCGTTCATCGTTGTAAAATGTTTCTTCTGACCGAAATGAAATTGAAGATGAAGTGGATCAATATGGCTTACAAATCTAGCTACTTCCTGGTATGATATCTTGGGTTGATGATGGTATAGGTGAAGAGTTATTACATCTAGCAGGGATGAGTATGGTGTGAAATGCAGTGATTATATTTCCATTGATTTAGAAGTAGCAACGTGCGGTATTCTAAGAATGGAAGAAATGTGACTCAAGAAATGAAAATAATCGCGAAGAGGCTGAGAATAATATTTACGCCTATGAGACAGAGCCAACACTAGTGCCTAATTTATCCTACGCAATAATGGTATTTGAAATTGTATGATTTTTATATACAAAGATGAATACACATAAAAATGCAAAAAAAAAAAAAAATGTAAATCTTGAAAATTTTGTTTAATTAAAATATTAATGGAAAACCCAGTGTAAAATTACTGATTTTTTAAAAATAAGTACCACTTAATTTCTACACAACTTCAATTTGTTTCTTTTACAGTTTGGTAACAAATTTAGTATTTTTGGCATACTGTATACATTGTGTGTATTCATAAATACTGTTTTCTTCATATTTTGACTTTAACCCGCATTCTTCGTTTTCCCGCATGCATCGTTTTTTACTACGCACCCCTTGAAAAACGATAGATCGAGGTTCTACTGTAATCAGCATGTGGTGACGCTTATGGATTTTACAACGTGCTTTTTTTTTTCTATAGTTAACGTAATACTTTTTTTTTTTTTTTTTTTTTTTTTACCGTTACCAGGGCGAGATGGACGCCGTGTTCTCAGCGGGGGCGGAACCTTCCGACATCATCTACGCCCACCCGTACAAGTCCAACTCCTTCCTGAGGTACGCATCGTCTGTCGGGGCCGACCTCATGACTTTCGACACCGAGGGCGAACTCCTGAAGATACAGAGGATATTCCCACATGCGAGGTAATGTACGGAAAACATTTTTTTTTTTAATTGGAAAAATAAAATAAATAACATTAACAATAATTCATGCCAGAATCACATCGATTATATTATAAAACACTTTATAACGCCAACTGCATGATTTCTAAGTATAGGTATGAGCAGCATGGCCCCCTACATGTATGGACCTTGCTAAGGGGAGGGGTTCCCCCCCCCCTCCTAAAACTTGCAAAATTCCATTATCCTTGGCAAATTTAGGTACCTACTTGACAAAATTATTTAAAATTTTTTAACAAAAACTATAATTTACTTTTTATTTCTGGTCGACTTGTCAAAATTACACAAATTCAGTTGGCAAAAGAAAAAAGTTGGTAATGTAGTTGATAAAAACTGATATTTGAGTTGGCAATTTATCGACATCTCGCCCCCCCCCCCCCCGCTAATAAAAGTCTTACCAATGGCTCTACCTACAAGGGTGGGGGACTGGGTGGACCCCTGGGTCCAGGGCCTGGCCCTAGAGCAAGGGGAAGGCGAGTCCAGTCCTACGCAGTTTCAACTTTTAATTACTATAACTAATACTAACTAGAAAGAATATTTTGAATATATTTTCTATCGAACTATATTTTAGCAGACTGAAGCTATAATTGCAGCTCAAAATTTAAAAGGACATATTTATGATAAACCGTTTATCATAAAAGTTTAGTGAAATTGTCATTGCGTAAGTTGTGTGAACCTGCGTGCGTATTCCTTTCTTCTTGCCTGGCACATTGAGAGAGCGGGACAGAAGGGGCAATTGCCCCTGGCCCAGGCTTTGGGGGGGGGGCGTAGCGGGATAAAAATTTTATATGCATAAGGTTGTATGCATATAAAATTTTATATGCATACGACCTAAAGTTTTAAATAAGATAAGTCAAATGTAACCATTACTAGCAATCCTAAAGTTTAGCTCTTTCAGAATGAAACTGAATCCATTCATATAGTATAGTACTTAACACTTGTTATTTTGTCATTTTTAAATAACATAATTTTATAAATATAAAATAGTGACCATAATTATTCCCTATATTTGCACAGGTTAAATTACATTCCAAAAAATTATGGGTAAGAAATGACAGTGCCATTTTAATTCAGCAAACGGTTGAAATAAAAGGGGGGCGGGAATAGGGACCGTCTGTGATCCTGGGTCCAGGGCCCGTAATCCAAGCTGGGGGCCATGATGAGAAGTGCTTACATTTTTTTTTAAAAGAAACAAGGGGGAGGGGATTTTTCAAAAAGTGCACTTTCTGTTGAGAAAAAGGGCAAATTTCCCAAACTGCCCTTTAAAAGAACGCTGGCATTCTCTGAACAGCTACACTCTTTTAAAGGGCCAGTTTCCTTCATGGTTTGCAACAGTTCACAGTAAAGCTTGCTAAGAGACATTCTAAATTTTTCCAAGTCTCTAGCGCGATTAAATGTTTTGTAAAGCTGTTCAAAAGTTGCATGATTTCCAAAATGAATAGCCTTAATCCTTTGACCGCCGTGAAAAACCACCTTATTTCAGCGCTTCTACTAATCGTAAAAAAAAAACAGGGTTAAATGGTCCCAGTGCTGCCGTCGCCATCGACTCATTTAACCCTTTAACGCGCAGTGATCCCGCTCTGGGATCACCAAACTCTGACGTTTTGACTGTTGCCAGTCACGAAGAATAGATTTGATTTCTATAAAAATAGTTGCGAGTGACATAGCTCCACGATAATCCTTTACTTTTTAGCACGTTCATTTCCCGTAAAAAAATTGTCACGATTATTTTTAACAGCACTGACATCTGCTGAAAGATCGAAGAACACGAGAACAGCTGGAAAGATTGCCCAAAGCTGAAAAAAGGGCAGCCGTTGCCTTCGTTCGACTTAACTACCAGCAAGATGGCGGACGATCGAAACGTTCATCGCGTGCCACAGATCTAGAGATCCTTTTTTCCTTTTTTATCTGTGGCACGCGATGAACGTTACGATCGTTCGCCATCTTGCTGGTAGTTAAGTCGAGCGATGGCAACGGCTGCCCTTTTTTCAGCATTGGGAAAGGGTTGCGCCTCAAAAGGTTAACTTGTGCGGTCTATCGAAAAGCCCATCTGGTTCACAGACAGCTGTGCCAGAAAACTTCTTTAGTTCTGTGTGGCACCCGAGACGGGCTGTTCGATTGACCGCGTTGTCGTTGGTAGTTAAATGAATCGATGGAAACGGCTGCACTTTTTCAGCATTGGGCAGGCTATCCAGTTGGTCTTCTTTATTGATGTGAAACAGCCTAGTGGTTTTGGCACGTTGGTTATGTCACTGAAAATGGTAGACAGCCGAAGTCTGAAGTTTCCCGGATTCAGATCCCATCGCACGGCTGTCGATCTAACGGTCTGGAGTTTTGGTAGGTTACCTCCAGATGTAACGTGGATAGGCGTTAGAACTCTTTAGAAAGTCTCTCTACCAAGACAACCCCTCCCCATCCTTGGCAGATCGCCCAAGCGTTGCCACAATCACACAAACAAACAAACAGCTCACGGAAGGGTCGATACCGACGTACATGCGGTATACACCGTATACATGCGGTGTACGTGCACGTTAAATCCATGGTTCCGAAAGTCCTCACGGCGGCCCCTAGCAGTTTCCGAGGGGTTCCAATATCCAGAAGTCCCCCCACCTTCTGATGAGGTTTCAGATTGTGGTGCAAAAATCCGGGAAGTACGTAAATGTAGCTAAGTGACGCTTTCAGTGACGCGACTGGTAAATAAATAAATAAATCTTGATGATATATTTATCGTTTACAGACTGGTCATCCGCATTGAGATTCCCAATGTACCCGCTGGTTTTCCGCTCAGCAACAAGTTCGGTTGCAAAATGAAAGATGCAAGAAACCTCTTGCAGACGGCTAAAGACCTCGACCTCAACGTTGTCGGAGTGAGGTAAGGGAACGTTTTATTATTTCTGCTCCCGACATAATAAAATGTTTTGTTTATTCAACCGGACATTTTGTTAGTTTAACTGAATTATTTTGTTGAACTTATTATATCATCCCATCCAGTCCTTAATATTTTAAGTCTGTTAATTTAAGTCTGTTAAGTTAATTCTTAAAAAAATTAGGAGCTTTTACGCTTTTGTTGCTGGTTGGTTGTGGGATTACGAAAAATTATCTGCATGTAGGATCTAGGTTTCCCTCCTTATGGGTCTTTCTAAGGGCATCCTAAACCGTATTTACGCTAAATTTCTGAGAAAACCACGGAAAACTTCGAACGGTTAGGTCGGCGAACGCGACCTGGGTTTGAACCAGGCACCTTCCGTCTCCCAGTTCAGAGCGCTTTGCTCTCGGACCCTGATGGGGCTCTCTATTGTTTCCTCCACATTTCTAAATCCGACAGTGATTGCAGGTAGCTGTGTAACACTAATCGTTCTATACTTGCGACGTCTGAGTATGTTTACTTTTTAGATTGTGCAACGCTTAAAAAAGTACTCGATGCTTAGTACATTTTTATTACTTTACATGAAAAATGTACTTTAAATAGTGAGCTAAATGATCTAATGTGTTCCTTTTGGAGCTTGAAGGGTTTATTAGACTCTTTTTCTTCCTCTGGTACTTTCGGATTAAGACATCTCAATAAGTTTACAGTATAGCGAATTTTTAGTGGCGACATCTGTGGGTTATAGTAAAAAGTGATTTATGTTGGATATTATAGTATATATATTGTGTGCTAGGTGGCAGCACCAGCAGTTCAAGTGACATTTAAATCGCATTTTAATATTTAAGTATGTAAGAATTGTTTTTTTTTCGTTACAAATATCCATCTACGGTGTGGGGGGGGGAGAGCGTGACTAATAGTTTTTTTTTTTTTTTTCCAAATTTTCTTCGCTTATAAATTTGAAATTGACATACCAATTAAATTTTAATTTAAAAATATAAATAATTAAAACTTTATTTCCGACATTTTATTTTTCATAAAACTACAGAACACATTGAACAGCCAAAACAACTTTATACTATATCTCTTTTCATTCACTCGCAGAAATATGTATGTATATGATCAAGATATATAAATTAAGATGCAAATCAATTTAGATTAATAACTTGTGCTCTCAACTGGGAGACGGAAGGGGTCTGGTTCAAAACTAGGTCGCGTCCGACGACCTAACCGCTCCGAGTTTTCCGTGGTTTTCTCCCAAACTTCGCATAAATACGGGTTAGGATCCCTTAAAAAGTCCCCCACGGAGGGCAATCTCTCCCTCCGTCTAGATCCTTCGCTCATATAATTGGCGGTAACACCCTATTTTACATTTTAATTAATTAAGAGGGAACTTTTAATTCAGTTTAAATAATATTTTACCACATCGTGAATGGCTTAAGACTTGGTCTGGAATCCCCTCCGCTAAACCTTTCTGTTATTTATCCTATATAGATAGAAATGCTTGGCATTCTCAAAGTTTGTTCCCCTTTTAACCCTTTAACGCGCAGTGTTCCCGCTCTGGGATCACCAAACTCTGACGTTTTCACTGTTGCCAGTCACGAAGAACAGATTGGATTTCTATAAAAATAGTTGCGGGTGACATAGCTCCACGAGAATCCTTTACTCCTTAGCACGTCATTTCCCGTAAAAAAAAATTGTCACGATTATTTTTAACAGCACTCACATCTGCCGAGAAACGGAAGAATGCGAGAACGGCTCGACAGATTGCCCAATGCTGAAGAAAAGGGCAGCCGTTGCCATCGCTCGACTTAACTACCAGCAAGATGGCGGACGATCGAAACGTTCATCGCGTGACACAGATCTAGAGACCCCTTTTTTGACGCAGCTGGCTGTGCCTTCTTTTTTAAACCTTTGAGGCGCAACCCTTTCCCAATGCTGAAAAAGGGCAGCCGTTTCCACACAGCTGGCTGTGCGCGAGCACAGCCAGCTGTCGTCAAAAAAAGGGTCTCTAGATCTGTGTCACGCGATGAACGTTTCGATCGTCCGCCATCTTGCTGTTAGTTAAGTCCAGCGATGGCAACGGCTGCCCTTTTTTCAGCATTGGGAAAGGGTTGTGCCTCAAAGGGTTAAAAACTACTACCATCCACACGCATAACTTCTTACTCTAACTTCCTACCTTGGTTTTTGATTCAGTTTCGCCTTTTACTTTTTGCAGCTTTCACGTCGGCAGCCTGTGCGAGCAGCCGTCCGCTTTCAATCGAGCAATAGGAATGGCCCGCCAAGTGTTCGACACGGCCGAAGATCTCGGGTTTCACTTCAATCTGCTCGACATCGGCGGCGGATATCCTGGTGACACTGAGAGTTACGACGTGTTCGACAAGGTAAGACTTGGCAGGTTTTTTTGTTAACCCTTTGAAGAGCAACCGATTCCCAATGTCGAAAAAGTGCTGCCGTTGCCACCACACGATTTAACTACCCAGCAAGATGGCGGTCGATTGAATCGCCCGGTGCGTGCTGCAGAGCTAAAGAACATTTTTAACACAGCCGCCTGTGGGCAGTCTCTTTAAATGTCCTGCTTGAGTATTTAATCAAAATGAAATGTATTCTTCGTGAAACAGAACAGCCAAAATATCAGAGTTGTGTTCTCAATTTAGGACATCGCGCGTTTAGGACATAGCGGGAACCTTTAACGCGCAGTGTTCCCGCTCTGGGAACACCAAACTCTGACGTTTTGACTGTTGCCAGTCACGAAGAATAGATTTGATTTCTATAAAAATAGTTGCGGGTGACAAAGCTCCACGATAATCCTTTACTTTTTAGCACGTCATTTCCCGTAAAAAAAAATTGTCACGATTATTTTTAACAGCACTGGCATCTGCTGAAAAATGGAAGAACGCGAGAACAGCTGGATAGATTGCCCAATGCTGAAGAAAAGGGCAGCCGTTGCCATCGCTCGACTTAACTATCAGCAAGATGGCGGACGATCGAAACGTTCATCGACGTGCGCGCTTTTTTTGCTGGCTTTACAGCCAGCAAATAGAGGTTTGACGACTGCTGGCTGTGCCGGCACAGCCAGCTGTCGTCGAAAAAAGGGTCTCTAGATCTGTGGCACGCGATGAACGTTTCGATCGTCCGCCATCTTTCTGGTAGTTAAGTTGAGCGATGGCAACGGCTGCCCTTTTTTCAGCATTGGGAAAGGGCTGCGCCTCAAAGGGTTAATTTGGTTTTCTGCTCATCCCCAAAAATGTTTATAAATGAGCAGAAGGTCATGTAGTGTCTATATAAGACTTTTTTCAAGTTATTTGCGTTGCATAAAGTAGCATTAACTGGTATTTTTCCTACCACCCTTAGATGTGCTATTTCATCAACCAAGGCTTGGACGAACACTTCCCTGAAGGTTGTGGTGTACGCATTATCGCAGAACCTGGTTGCTACATGGTATGCTCGGCATACACCCTGTGTACCAGGGTTGTTGGGTGCAAAATAGATGAGACCGAGCCAAGAGATGACGGTAAGACCCTCTGACATAAAAATTTTACTTTCATGCACACACGGGATTTTAAAAATCCCATCGGCGAAATCGCTTAGTAGGGCATAAATTTGCACCAACAGTCCACAATTTGATCTTTTAGTCCCTTAAGTTTAATATTTGTTTTATTATGACATGTTAGTATATAGCTTGGCAGTGGGCAATGTAATGTAAAAAAATGTTCAAAATAATTTAGGAAATAAGACTCCGACGAGAAAAAATATCCTCTCGTTAATTTTCAAAAAGTTGTTCTTGGTAATTTTTTATACCAAGATTGGTAATTTTTTATATATATTAGAGAGTTACCTCTCTTTAGTGAGACGAAGGGCTTTGACTGAGGAAGATCGAAAGAATTTTTGGTCGAAACTATCGTATCGCTTTATAAGTAGCATTTTATGTGTGTTTTTTCACAATGTTTTTATTTATTTTATATTATTAATGCATTTGTATTAAGTAAATAACGGACCGATTTCTTCTGCTAAAATTAATACTCAAGACATATCTTGCATCCGAATTTTTCTTTTCTAAAGTGTTAAAAAAGACAATTCTCAATTAACTATAAATTTCGAATGACCATAAATTAACTAATTTTGTTTTATAATGTCTGACTCATGATAGCTTAAGAAAGACAATTAAATCTCTTATTCCTCTCTTTTCAGACGGATACGGCAAAAAGAAGAAAATATGCTATTATTTGAACGATGGCATCTACGGATCATTTGCGTACGGATTTGAAAAATACGGATTTCGAATGAAGCCATTACTGGTGAGTAGGGTTTTGTCACCTTTAATGAAAGGACATGTTTCTCCCTGTATATTATTTCGCACCAACAAATACAAATACCAGTCTATATTAACAGAATACACTGTTCGACAAATTTTCAATTTTTTTTTTTTTTTTTTTTTTTTAAATCGAAACAAAAATAGCCACCTTTTATCAGTTTCGAGATGCTGAACACTAAAATCACGTTTAAAATTCTAACACAGTATTAGTACATAATTTCTGTGCAACATTCGTACTGAAAATTACAAAAATAAGACCTAGAGGAAAAACTCCAGTTTTCTCTTATGAAGACAACTCTACATTCTTCAACTAGAAGCCAAAGCCCGTTGTGGAGGCAATTGCAACGGACGCTAGAAAGAACATTTGACGAAAGCATGTCTACATTCAATATATTTAATTTTCATCTACCTAAAATAAATAAGTTCCTATTCAATTTTTATTATAGACCCAAATCGAATTTTCATGCTTTTCTGGAAACGCGCGGAAACTTTTCGCAGTCGAAAGATTTCGTTTTGTGTACGCAACCATTCAAATATCCGTGCAGATGATTTTTTGTGGAAAAAAAATAATAAACTGTGTAATCTGGAAAAAACTATTTTAAATATATTGGAAGTTCAATGCTCACCTCAGAAAATTCTGTCTGAAGCCGCAAATGATCCCATGTCGATCTCTTTCCAGCGAATTGTGGCGCTTTCAGTGACAAAAGATTCAGCGTTGAATAGTTATAACTTTAGTGTTTGTCTTAAGTGTGTCTTTTTTTCTTTAATTTGTGGTTTGTCCTAACGAGCTAATGCATGCAAATAAGTAAAGCTCTCCCATCCGTGCAAGATCTTTAGCAAATACAAACTTATAGGATCGATTTTACGGAGTTAATAACGGAGGGAATGAATTTATATGTTTGCAGTAATGTCGGTATGAATGTTCCTCATCATTTACTAACTGTGAAGATTTGAATTAGAACAATTATAAAAGCACGAAACAGTTTTCAATTTTTTATTGTTTTATCGAAACCAAGGTTGATGGCGTTTTCTTTTTTTCTTCATTCCGGTTCAATGAAAGTGAATGTACATGTTTGTTAATTACTGGTGAATTTTCCCTTGCCGTAACCTATTTTTATCCCGTTCTTCCAGAGCAAATCGCAGATGGCCAGTAGACCGGTCATGCTGAGCAAGCTGTGGGGTGCGTCCTGCTGCAGCTCCGACTGCATACTCGACAACTGCCTGCTCCCGGAACTGGAGATTGGAGATTTCCTCGTTTTCGACAACATGGGAGCCTACACCCAGTGCCTCACCACCAACTTCAACGGCTTCCCGTCGCCAGGCACGCACTACATATTCCCACCTCAGTCAATGTAAGTATAGGCGCTCAGCCCCCACACTGGCAATTTGCATGTACCAGAAGGACCTGGAATAACCCTTTGAAGAGCAAGAACTTTCACATTAATATAGAAGACCAACTGAATACGCTGCCTAGCTCTGAAAAAGTGTCTCCCGTACCGGCGATCTATTTCACTACCTACTACATGGCGATCGCTCGAATAGCCCATCTGCGTCATACAGCTGAAGAAGTTTTCTGGCACAGCTGGCTGCGCGGATGGAGCCAGATGGGCTATTCGATCGACGGCCATGCTGTTGGTAGCTGAATGGATCGATGGCAACGTGCAGCCGAACTTGTTACTAAGCGGGAAGCGCCTCAGAGATGAAGTTTTCTGACACAGCTGGCTAGGCGATGGCGGTCGATCGAAGAGCCCACCTAGCGGCTCAGAGCATAAGTTTTCCGACACAACTAGGTAGACGATGGCGGTCGATTAAATAGCCCACTTAGCGCCTCAGAGCTAAAGAAGTTTTCTGACACAGCTGGCTAGGCGATGGCGGTCGATCGAATAGCCCACCTAGCGGCTCAGAGCATAAGTTTTCCGACACAACTAGGTAGACGATGGCGGTCGATTAAATAGCCCACTTAGCGCCTCAGAGCTAAAGAAGTTTTCTGACACAGCTGGCTAGGCGATGGCGGTCGATCGAAGAGCCCACCTAGCGGCTCAGAGCATAAGTTTTCCGACACAACTAGGTAGACGATGGCGGTCGATTAAATAGCCCACTTAGCGCCTCAGAGCTAAAGAAGTTTTCTGACACAGCTGGCTAGGCGATGGCGGTCGATCGAATAGCCCACCTAGCGGCTCAGAGCATGAGAAGTTTTTCGACACAACTGGGTAAACGATGACGGTCGATCGAATAGCCCACTTAGCGCCTCAGAGCTAAAGAAGTTTTCTGACACAGCTGGCTAGGCGATGGCGGTCGATCGAATAGCCCACCTAGCGGCTCAGAGCATGAGAAGTTTTTCGACACAACTGGGTAAACGATGGCGGTCGATCGACCAGCCCACCTAGCGCCACAGAGCTGTAGAAGTTTTCTGACACTCAAAAGATCTGTCAGAAAACTTCTTTAGCTCTGTGGCGCTAGATGGGCTATTCGATCCACCGCCATGTTGATGGTAGTTGAATGGATTGATGGCAACGAATGTACTCCTTCAGTGTCGGGCAGGCTTCTGTACTAATGTGAAAATCCTCGCACCTCAAAATGTTAACGTAATCAACTTATGCTCATTAGGGAGTTTGTGCATACTGTTTCTTCCTACGCTAATGCTAACGCTATCCGCTTTACGGAGTATTTTGACCAACCACGTTTCGATTTTATGCGTGCGCATGCGCTTTATTGTCCAATGTCATTTAACGTTAGCGTTACCGTGAGTGAAACCCGGCCTGCACAAACTCCCTACTATCGTTAAGCTACTCTCCCACTAAAGTCGTTACTTTTCCCCATTACAGACACAGAAACGACAAGCTGCCTCCTTTCGAAGATTTCTGCCGCAGCATGCGGTCCAGCCAGCTGAAGGCCTTCATCAAGATCCAGGACTACATCTGCCAGGACGACTCCAACTGCGACCAGTTCCGAAAGGGATGAAGGGCGCACTCTTATAACCGTTTTTATACCACAACACTTTCTGCGTCGCTGCTGTTTTTTTGCGTCATTGTTATTTAACCGGTTCCGCTTACTTTTGCTGCATGGGGGTAGTAGGAATATAAAGGATCAGAGTCACACATTTGGAGGAGAAGCGCATCTCACGTTGGAAGCTGGTTCGGCCGCGGGTACGGTGCTGCTACTTTAACGACTGCCGTACAGAGAACTAGAGGGAAGGAAGTCTGCTGCTCTAGGAAGTTCTTATTTGGAAGAGTCGGTGGATCAGTTTCGAACTTTCTCATGGATCATGTTCTTCGTTTATTTGCATGTTGTCATCAATAAAGTAGTATTTCTGTTTTTAACTCTGTTTTGTGAGTTCTTTTGTGTTCCATCTTAACCCTCTGCCGTCGCAGAGTTCACTATCAGCCAGAACGTTCTAAAAGCCATTGGGCGAAGTAGTGATGTGCCATTCGAATGATTTCCATAATCGATTTCGAATCGTGCCAATAATCGATTAATCTAGTGAATATTAGTGATTTCACTATTCTAATAGTATTCGCGATTAATCGTGATTTCACAATTCGAATTGTATTCGCGGTTAATCGTTTCACTATTCGAATTGTATTCACGATTATTCGCTTCACTATTCGAATTATTTTCTCGATTAATCGTTCCACCAACGCTATTCGAATGCTATGTGCTGAGCGTTCGAATGAAATTTTCGAAATCGATTAATTCGAATGGATTTAATAATCGATTAATTTCATTCATTCGTGCCCATTCTAGGTGGAAGTCCTAATGCCTCGTACCACACTAAACGACAAAGTCGCCTAAACAGAGTCTTGCGTTAGTTGTAATGCCTCGTACCAAGTCGCGCGAGATTGTATCGCGATAGTCTCGTGAGGCTTTTTTGGGGAAAGTCTCGATACAATGTCGCTAGGTTTGTTACTAGGTGTGTACGAGGGAACAAGTGTTGCCATACTCTAGATCAAGCTAATGCATAAAGAAAAGTAATAATGTACAACAAGGCTTTACCTTTAACGCCTAGTACAACGTTGCGGAACACGTCTTGCGACAAGTCGCAGGGCTGTTCGATGACGTTTTTTACATGTTCTGGACTGTCGCGATACTTGTTTCCCCGCACACATCTTGCATGTGGACGCGCGACATTTGATCGGGAATGTCCATCCAGTGCCGATGAATGGACAGTCAATGTCTCACGACGCTGTCGCTTAGTGTATACGAGGCAATAAGGACATCCCTTTAGCGCCTGACATAAAACAATTTACATAAGTTTGTTGTACACCCATGGGAAAAAAAAAAAAAAAGTTTTTGTCAAAATTTCATGGTTGTACAACAAATTTAACAAAGATTTTTTTGTGTGTGTGTGTGTGTATACTACAATTACAAATTTATTACACATGAAACACTATTGAGGTGCTGTTTGACAGTGCTTGTGATTACATGTAGCTTCAAAACTTTGTTAATAAACAGAATATTAGCGTTCTAAAATTATTACGTTATTGCGAACACTGTATAAATAGTACCTCATAGGGTTTATTTTAAGTTTCTTGCATTTTAAATAATACAAATATTTATTACAAACTTTCCACACCTTTTAAAGTACGATCTTTTTAATAATTTTTCGTATTTATTGACTAATAATATTTTAACAAAAATTCACAATGAAAAGAGAATCAATTTAACAAAAATTATTATTTGCAGGGCCGGATATAACTGATCACACCGGCCCGGGAAATATATATTGGCTGCATTCGTAAACGACAAACTCGTTGCACGAGTTTTCGTAAGAAAACTGGAATGCGTGTGTTTAGTGCTGTCAGTGGTTATCAGTTTCTTTTGACTTTACGAACAACTTCAGTTTATTTAGTTTCGTCGCCTAGGAGACGTATTTGTTTACAATTCGCGAATGCGTTAATTTTGCTGAGGAGAGTTTTTAGTACATACTCAATATAAAATCAACAGGATTTTTAAAAGAAAGAGTGGCCATCATTGAAGTGCACAGATCAAAATTTAGAAATTTCAACTTAACTTCATTTTTTCAAAAGTATTTAGCAAGAGAAGTTCAAATTTCGCTAATAACGGTTTAAATCAACTTCAATCTCAACACTAAAACATGCATTTTTGAATTTACTAAAATGAAAAATAGAAGAAAATGATTACCTTTGAAAAATTATGTACCTTCGTAGCATTTTCTAACGTACGCATGAATTTCCTCCTCGAAAAAATAATATTTGCAGCTTTAGCAAACGTAAAATACTTTTCACAACAACATACTTTTCCATAACAACGGACGCCATTTGAAAACAGCAACAACGTGCAGCAAGTGTATCTTCTAAACAACGGAACGAACTTGATCCGCTTTCAGTTTACTTCGTTTGAAACGAATCGCACTCAGTTTTGTATACGAACGCTCTAGTTTTTAAACTGAATGCACTCAATTTCCTTTACGAACACCTTAGATAGAAACTCGTTGCACGAGTGCAACTCGTTTGGCGTTTACGAATGCGGCCATAAATAGCAGATCACTTACATTTTATTCTGGACAAACAAATACATTATATTTTACAACATGCATGTGAAAGTGATTGGCCTACCGGAAAATTTCCCGGTGGGCGTATCTGGGCTCGATTATTTGCTAACGATTGATATTCTAGTTTTTCCAATAATTTTAATGTCTGGAAAAAAATGTTAAATAACCCTCAAGATCCTAACAAGCTGAAATAAAAACAAATCACCGGCATGGCACACGTGGCAGCTCAAATACCGCCAGTGACGCCACGTGCAAAGAGTCCATTTTAGCACTGGCTGGGTGGAACACATTTTCTGTCCAAATCCCTCCTTATCAGTCCTTCGTTACAGTAGCATCCAGGATTGCATTCCTTGGTGCACATATCGGGTTTGCCTCTTTCACAGGTCTCTTCACATCTCGATCCGCACGGGTTATATTGCTCACCCTCCGGACATGGAGAGTCACCTAAAAAGCAAACATGCTCTTAATATAGAAAAAACACTCATGATACTGGGGTTAAAAGATAAAATAAATAAAATATTTGTCTAAAAAACACACTTATTCGGTAAGAGGATACGATCGTTTCGATCGAAAATTTCTTCAGTCTTCGTCAGTCATAACACTTTGTCTCACTAAACAATGGGATGTCAAAAAGATAAACACAAACAAGCTTGTTGCCACTTGGAAAAAAGAAAAAGCGAGAAACCACCGAGATTAAAGGAAGGGTAAAATAGGGGGGGGGGGTTAAAAAAGAAAGTAGAAAACAGAGTTCGGCAACATTAACTAAAATATTAATTGAACTAAATATTCAACTAAAAACTAAGTTTTAACTGAACGCAACTAAATGTTCAACTAAATTAGTTGTTAGTTGAAGGTGCAACTAAATGGGCTGATGAACTAAATTAGTTTTATTTTCCTGTTTAACTAAAACTAATTTATTTGAGCCGAGTTAATTGGACCTTACAACTAAAACTAATAGTTTTAGTTGAAGGTTTAACTAATTTGGCTTAACTAAATTAAGTACCTCATAGGGTTTATTTTAAGTTTCTTGCATTTTAAATAATACAAATATTTATTACAAACTTTCCACACCTTTTAAAGTACGATCTTTTTAATAATTTTTCGTATTTATTGACTAATAATATTTTAACAAAAATTCACAATGAAAAGAGAATCAATTTAACAAAAATTATTATTTGCAGGGCCGGATATAACTGATCACACCGGCCCGGGAAATATATATTGGCTGCATTCGTAAACGACAAACTCGTTGCACAAGTTTTCGTAAGAAAACTGGAATGCGTGTGTTTAGTGCTGTCAGTGGTTATCAGTTTCTTTTGACTTTACGAACAACTCCAGTTTATTTCGTTTCGTCGCCTAGGAGACGTATTTGTTTACAATTCGCGAATGCGTTAATTTTGCTGAGGATAGCTTTTAGTATATATTCAATATAAAATCAACAGGATTTTTAAAAGAAAGAGTGGCCATAATTGAAGTGCACAGATCAAAATTTAGAAATTTCAACTTAACTTCATTTTTTCAAAAATATTTAGCAAGAGAAGGTCACATTTCGCTAATAACGGTTTAAATCAACTTCAGTCTCAACACTAAAACATACATTTTTGAATTTACTAAAATGAAAAATAGAAGAAAATGATTACCTTTGAAAAATTATGTACCTTCGTAGCATTTTCTAACGTACGCATGAATTTCCTCCTCGAAAAAATAATATTTGCAGCTTTAGTAAGCGTAAAATGCTTTTTCCAACAACATACTTTTCCATAGCAACGGACGCCATTTGATAACAGCAACAACGTGCAGCAAGTGTATCTTCTAAACAACGGAACGAACTTGATCCGCTTTCAGTTTACTTCGTTTGAAACGAATCGCACTCAGTTTTGTATACGAACGCTCTAGTTTTTAAACTGAATGCACTCAATTTCCTTTACGAACACCTTAGATTAAAACTCGTTGCACGAGTGCAACTCGTTTGGCGTTTACGAATGCGGCCATAAATAGCAGATCACTTACATTTTATTTTGGACAAACAAATACATTATATTTTACAACATGCTTGTGAAAGTGATTGGCCTACCGGAAAATCTCCCGGTGGGCGTATCTGGGCTCGATTATTTGTTAACGATTGATATTCTAGCTTTTCCAATAATTTTAATGTCTGAAAAAAAATGTTAAATAACCCTCAAGATCCTAACAAGCTGAAATAAAAACCAATCACCGGCATGGCACACGTGGCAGCTCAAGTGACGCCACGTGCAAAGAGTCCATTTTAGCACTGGCTGGGTGGAACACATTTTCTGTCCAAATCCCTCCTTATCAGTCCTTCGTTACAGTAGCATCCAGGATTGCATTCCTTGGTGCACATATCGGGTTTGCCACGTTCACAGGTCTCTTCACATCTCGATCCGCACGGGTTATATTGCTCACCCTCCGGACATGGAGAGTCACCTGAAAAGCAAACACGCTCTTAATATAGAAAAAACACTCATGATACTGGGGTTAAAAGATAAAATAAATAAAATATTTGTCTAAAAAACACACTTATTCGGTAAGAGGATACGATCGTTTCGATCGAAAATTTCTTCAGTCTTCGTCAGTCATAACACTTTGTCTCACTAAACAATGGGATGTCAAAAAGATAAACACAAACAAGCTTGTTGCCACTTGGAAAAAGAAAAAGCGAGAAACCACCGAGATTAAAGGAAGGGTAAAATAGGGGGGGGGGTTAAAAAAGAAAGTAGAAAACAGAGTTCGGCAACATTAACTAAAATATTAATTGAACTAAATATTCAACTAAAAACTAAGTTTTAACTGAACGCAACTAAATGTTCAACTAAATTAGTTGTTAGTTGAAGGTGCAACTAAATGGGCTGATGAACTAAATTAGTTTTATTTTCCTGTTTAACTAAAACTAATTTATTT
Source organism: Cheiracanthium punctorium (assembly GCA_038373885.1). Lineage (NCBI taxonomy): Eukaryota > Metazoa > Arthropoda > Arachnida > Araneae > Cheiracanthiidae > Cheiracanthium > Cheiracanthium punctorium. The sequence continues at coordinate 273,402 of JAWZYV010003545.1, read as the reverse complement.
GAGCCGAGTTAATTGGACCTTACAACTAAAACTAATAGTTTTAGTTGAAGGTTTAACTAATTTGGCTTAACTAAATTAGTTTTAGTTTTCTGTTCAACTAAAACTAACTTAATTGGGTAGAGTTAGTAGAGTTAGAGTAATTGGGTAGAGTACAACTAATAACTATTAGTTTAGTAGTAATACTCGAATAAGAACTAATAGCTAATGAGGCCGACAGATGAAGAACACTTAACCTCCTTTTGCTTGTGAAAGCACGCAGCTGTGTGTTCCTGTTCCTTTACTAATAGTTCTTATTTGTTTTCTGTATTCTAGTTAACACTTTCATCATGTTATCTCACTTTGTTTGACAAGTATTTGGAAGCAATTAAGTTAAAAAACAATATGGTTTTTTAACATTTTCCAGCAAGGCTGAAAATTGTTTATGATTTCGGTTTGTCTGTCTCTCCGTCTGTCCAAATTCAAACTCAGTGCTCCCTGTTGCAGAAAAACTCTGGTAATCCTGGGTTCGTCGTTCTAAAGTCCAGTTGGTGTAGAAAGTTCTAGTAAAGAGTCCACTTGTCAGGATGGAACACAAACTGTATTGCTTCTAGAAACTCATAGAACAATCAGATATACAAAATTCACAGGCAGTAACGGCCAGTAGTTCGTTTATAACAGTCCGCTCAGAACTGAAGATTTCAAGTGCTGTAATTCTCACACAAAATAAAACACTTCCACAGGAAAAATTCAGGCGAAACTTTCGAAGGAAATCGTACACAGATCCTCAAAAATCAGCAATGAAAGATTTACACACAACACTTAAAAACCAGCTTCGAAAAGCAAGCGAAAATACAGCTTCTATAGTGTCAATACAAAGCCTTAAGCTTTCACGGACATCTGCCCTTGACGGAAGCAGAAGCAAGACTGAGAGAGAACTGGGCAATCAGCAGTCTTTTTATAGGTTACGATGAACACCGTAGAAAGTTCCAGAGAGAACCATCCGTGGAATGCACTAGAGCAGACTCGATTATGATTGCTTAATAGAAGGGTAATATCAGGCTATTATTCATGTTAATGCAGGAAAACTAGCTTTACAAGTCCCATTGTGAAAACCGTTCCAAATGACTGAAAAGTCGCCAAGCCTGGCGACTTTTGGCGAAATATCGCCAAATTTGGCGCAAAAAATAAGTCCCCAAAAGTGAGGTTACCGAAGGCCTAGGACCAATATTTCTCGAGAATTCTAGAAAATGCTATACAAATGGATGGGGAAACCCAATACTACATATCTCGCGTTCTAGTTGACCGATTTTGATGCAACAAAGGAGCAAAATTTAACTATTTGACGCATAGAATACAAATTTTGAACTACTTTAAACCCCAGAACAGCGGGTTGCCCCGAAAATTTCGCAACATTCTCTCCGTTCGTCCATACTCAGTGCTCCCCAACCTTTACATCGCCGCGGACCGGTCAACGTTTGATAATTTTACCGCGGGCCGCTGACGGGGAAGGGGGGTTGATTGTATGTATTTTATGCTGTTTTGATTTAATCGTACTTTAAACATGCCTTCAAAATAACATACAGTTACACGAAATAATGAATATAAAATGATTTAACATTTTGACACACTAGAACGCCAAATAAATAAGAACCATTAATTTTATGACTGCAGTTTTAATTCATAATCTTGAAAGGAATAAACTAATTTTTAAAAAAGTTGCAAGATTTCTTCTGTTACAAAAGGTGTAAATTTGCACAAACCCGAGAGAAATTCGCCACAGTAAATAAAATGGAAATAATTTTATGTTCTTTGGGCCGAATGCTCTGATTACTACAAAATTTGTATGCTAACTCTATATACCCCACCTAGGAATCTATTGAAAATTTCCTATAGAATAAATAAATCTTTTACAGGAGCACCCATAAGAAATCTAGTGCATTACGCTCTACAGGCAGTCATTCTTCAAAGCATGCTTTAAAGATATCCAGCTATTTCAAATAAAACAAAAGTTATCAAACAAAACAAATTTTGCACAATTTTCACAAAACCCAAAAAAGCAAATAAACATTAAAGAAATGATATAAAAAAAAAATCGATTATTTTGCTTCAGTCGTTGCTAATCGTGTAACTAAATTTCATTCTATTCTCTTAAGCCATTTTTGAGGGATGTGAGGGCAAATATTTATACAATGTTTTTTTTAAATCTCAAAATCTCAAATACTTATAACAATTTTGGCACATCTATATAATTTAAATTAACTTGTCATCTAATATAATTCCGAAATTATATTCCATTCTCTTGCAATATTTCAGGAATGCAACAAACATGTACTCAATCTTAACAAAATCTCAAAATCTATAAAAAATTTTGAAGCAATGACGGATTAATGCAGTTTTGCCGGGGGGGGGGCGGTTAGTTAGAAAATTAACACATACATCCCTTTTATGGAAGTAAAATAGGATCTTTTCATTAATTTCTTTTTTTTTTTCGGGGGGGGGGCACGTCGCCCCCCTCCCCGGGAAAAAAATCTTTAATGAATAAAAAAAAAAAAAAAAAATTTCAATGCCTACAGTTTAAGTTGAATGACCACTTTAGCCGTTATTATGCGATGCACGAACAAAAATGTACACAGTTTGAAACCATTTTCGCAAAATCTGATCAAAAGTTTTTAACAATTCGATACGCCTATAGTTTAAGTTGAGTTACCACCTATCATGTCACCCAATTTCATTTCATTCACTTTTACCGTTATTATGTGATGCGTGAACAAACAAACAAACAAAAAAAAAAAGCGTCACGGACAGAATGACAACTATTTTTCGGCGATCATACTGGGCTCCTACATGCTTGAAACTGATAGAAATCGCAAAGTTTTGAATTTCAAGTAATGTACAGACAAAAATCTAATTTTATTTATATGAATATTACCGAAAATTTCTGAACGTAAAATTTATATTGTTGTGAATTCGGGAGTTCTTCCGTTTATGAATGGAACGAAAGCTTATGGGTGTCTGGAATGTTTGAGGAACTATTTCCAGGTGTGAGGACAAAACTTAAAATTTTATTGCTACTACGAGATAGTTAAACAATCTGCATAGCTCAGCACAGAACCATTCACAAACAGTAATTCTCTAAATAACTGTCCATTTAATACCACAGTTTCAACAAAGCTCAAAATGTCAGCTAATATTTTACTTATATATGCCCAACTTTACCTACAGATAGATTACAGTTAGTTGTTATTCGAAAACTACAACTAAAAGTAATGGTTGTTAGTTAAAGGTTAAACTATTAGGTTGTAACGAAAGTTTCCCGCCACCGTAAACATCGTCAGAAAACAGTTCGCGTTGGCGTATTTGCTCATATTTTGTCAAATGATTTTTGGTATTTGAAAGAAAGAGACTTACTTTATAACACTGTGTTATAAAACCTGTAAAAAATATAGTTATCATTAAGTACAAGGTGTGTCAAATGAAACTATCACTCTAGAGGATGTGAACCATCATTTACTTCCAGTTGTGTTGCAAAAAGTCAGCTACAGAATATCAACGAATAATGAGTACAGCTTTAAATACTATTGTTGCATCACGTGACACTGTGCAGGTTTGGTACCGAAAGATCAAAAAGAGTTATCTAAGAAGTTAGAAGTTAGTTTTTCAAGCAGATTTGGCGGAAAACTTTCGTTACAACCTGATAACTAGCTTCAACTAAATTAGTTTTAGTTTTTTGTTCAATTAAAACTAATTTAGTTGAGCCTATCTAGTTGAACCTTACAACTAAAACTAATAGTTGTTAGTTGACGGTTCAACTAACTTGGCTCAACTGAATAAGCTTTAGTTTTGTGTTCAACTAAAACTAATTTAGTTGAGCAGAGTTAGTTGAACTTTACAACTAAGAACTATTAGTTTAGTCGTCATTTATCCGTCAACAAACTAAATTAGTTTTAGTTGTTAGTTGTTAGTTGAATGTTAGTTTTTTTCACAACTCTGGTAGAAAAGAATAAAATACGGTATAAACAAAAATACATAAATAAATAAATACAAATAAGCAACAAAGAACATACACAAAAAACAATAGAAAGCAGAACAAACAAAAGAACAAAAACAAAACTAACAAAAAAACACAAATAATAGTATAATTATTGATATTTTAAAAATTTTTATAAACACATACTAGACAACACTTTAAAAAAAAATATTATATAAGAATAATTATAAGCATAAAGGAAAAATAGGAAAAAAACTAAATAAAATAAAAATCAAAATAAATTAATATTGAAGAAAAAAGATAGAATAAAAACAAAAGAAAACTAGCAACAGAAGAAAAGAAGGTTAAAAGGGGGGGGGGGAGCAGAGGAAGAAAGTAAATAGAACCTTACAACAACAGCTTCCAAGCAGAATGAACAAAGGGAACGGAAGAACCATCGTTCACAAGACATTCCAAGTTCTGGGTAATGGGAAAACCTTCCAAAAAAATCACGATGGGACAAAGACTGAGGAGTGCACAAGATCTTATCATTAAAAAACTGTGAACGATAATTAGAAATCCAGAAATTCTTCACCCACCTGCGCAATAAATTAATATACTAACACTAAAGCTGTAAGTATCATGCTTTCAGAAAAAACTCCTAAGCACAAAAATCTCCTTCAAAAATGGGCCGAGAATGTTTAGGAAAATATTGCAAAATTCCGTATGTTTAGCATTTTTTCGAGTGTTTCACAAATCCTGTAGATTTATTGTCTATAACAGTTCACAGCACACTTTGCAAACAGATATTCTAAATTTTTCCCGAGTCTAAAAGCGTAATTAAATTAGTTAAAAAGCTGTTCAAAAGTTGCATGATTTCTAAAAAGAACAGCGCAAATGTAATCAAATATAATCAATCTGCAGGGAATTGTTAATACCACAAAATGTTTCGTACAATAAAACGATGACATATGGCTGAGCAAATTAGAAAACAAACAAGTAATTGAAAGTTACATTTTACAGATTAAAAAGAAATTGCTGAGTATTCAATTAAGCTTGAGACGTATTAAGATTTTCAGCGTTATACTTCAGTGAGAAATAAACGATTAGTGTCAATTTACAATTGATAAAAGGGCAACACCGATTATATTATTGCATTTATATTTACTTAATTGCGTATAGTTATTAGGTTTAGTTGGAAAAATTAAATTGGATGTAAAATTGATCATTCCTTTTACTGACATTTTATTAATTCTAGATTTTAAAGTTTCAAAATCCCAATGATGAACAAATGGGTGAATACCGCACAGTTGAAATTGTTGTTTAAAATTCAACAAAAGCTTGGTTAGTTCAATTTAATGAAAGGATGCTGTTGAATCAGAAGTACTTGGTTGAAAAAGAGCAGAATTGAATTTTTGTAGAAAGAATAAAGCTTTAGCTTTTCCCATGTGCCTGAGGTTATCTAATTAACGGTGTAGTTCGAAAAAAAAAACCATGTGATTTTGGTACATAAATACAAATAAACTAATTATGTCATGCACTTCGAAATTTTTAGAATGCCTCTTTACAAGCTGTACAGCTACATAGCAATAAGGGATAAACCCGTATCAGTTGCGAAACTTTCAGAAAAAAATTCTTAAAAATCGAAAATTTAGTAGGATGAGTCACTTTTCAAAAATTTTTGTTGTGCAATCCCATGTTAAGGGATATTTTTTCTGAAAGTTTTAGAAAAGGCACCGTTGTTTCATTTATTAGGGTGGGTAATACAGGTTATAAAGAACCATCCTGAATTTTTTTTTTGAGTCCCTGGGACAATTAGTTTATTTTAATTTGAGTACCCAGACCTTGACGGAGATTTTGTTTCTTCGAACTACACCCTTAACAAAGTCAAAAAAATTTTAAGCAAGGATCGCACTAACTATTTATTAATCGTGCGGTCTGTTTTCGTTTTTTTCTTTTTTTTTTTTTCTTTTGGTAATTGAAATGAAAAATTGTCACAAATGTATTTATTATATATTATGTATGTACACTTAGAAGTTTTTAAGCTTCGGTTACATGGCCAATTAATTGTGCAGTTTGTATTCTCTTTTTTTTCTTTTTTGGTAATTAAAATTAATAATTTGATTTGATTTGAGATGTTTGTTAATTGAGACCCTTAATCAGGAGGCTGTCGTCTCGATTGTTTCGAAGAGAAATTAATAATAGTTACAGATGGATTTATTATATATTTATAAATACATATATATATGTGTCTGAACGATTGTTACTATAAAGTAATGTATTTATTACTTATATATATGAAAATATCAGTGGCGTGGCTACTGGGGAGGGTTATAACCCCCCTATGATGAATTTTTTGTCATACAAAATGCATTTTCTTCACGCATACACAACATATTTATACAGCACATTACGATACATGAATTGCATTAGTCGTAACCACTCCTCCCCCCCCCCCCCCACAAAAAATAAAATTCTGCCTACGCCACTGGAATATATAAATAATTTTTTACTTCCTATGTACAATAACTTAATAATGACTTGAGGTCACAATTATTTTAACTAATATTGCAATGGCTACTAACTTTATTAAATAGCCAACAAAATTAATATAGCTATTTTGTTTACAAAATTAATAAAGTTAGTGGCGATTTAATAAAGTTAGTGGCCACTAACAAAATAGCTGTTTTTGTTTGCTCCTGTTAAAGTGCTTTAAATACTACACTCGCTACATTCCTATCAGACTATTTTTAAATAAACCCCAATTATTGCACCAACTCCAAAAACTATTTATAGCTCGAGAATTCTTGCGTAAACAAGATGGTTGCCTAACCTTGTTTGCGTTAACAAGGTTCAGCAGTATAGGCACCCTATGAAAAATACTGGTCCTAGGATACGCCCAAATATTTTCTATCTTATGATTAGTTGCATTAAACAATTTATTTACAATCAAACCGGTGCTGGAGACAGGTGAATGAGAGGGACGATTGCACATGATCCCGTGGACATCGAAAATCTGTGCTTAGTAAATTGAATAATTTCTAGTTTTATAAAACGAAAAATCTATATAAATAAAATTAGACTTTTGTCTGTACATTTCTTGGAATTCAAAAATTTTACAATTTCTATCCGTTTCAAGCACCCGGGATTCCGATGCGACCCTCAAAAAAAAGTTTGTCTGTCTGTCATTCTGTCATTCTGTCCTTCTGTCATTCTGTCATTCTGTCCGTGACGCTTTTTTTGTTTAAGCATCACGTAAAAACGACTGAAGCGAATGATATGAAATTTTGTGTCATGATAGGTGGTCACTCAACTTAAAACATAGGCGTCGAATTTTTAAAAAATCTTGATTAGATTTTCCGATTTTGCGAAAATCGTTTCAAACTGTGTAAATTTGTGTTCAAGCATCACGCAAAAACGACTGAAGCGAATGATATGAAATTGGGTGTCATGATAGGTATTCACTCAACTTAAAACATAGGCGTCCAATTTTTAAAAAATCTTGATTGGATTTTGAGATTTTGAGAAAATCGTTTCAAACTGCGTAAATTTGTGTTCAAGCATCACGTAAAAACGACTGTAGCGAATGATGTGAAATTGGGTGTCATGATAGGTGGTCACTCAACTTAAACTATAAGCATCTAATTAAAAAAAATCGATCCGATTTCAAGATTTTGTGAAAATCGTTTAAAACTGAGTGAATCTTTGTTCCCGCATTACGTAATAACGACTAAAGCGAATGATATGAAATTGGGTCACACGATAGATGGTTGCTCAACATAAACTATAGGAGTCCAATTTTTTAAACATTTTTATTAGATTTTGAGATTTTGTGAAAATTCTCTCAAAATGCGTTTATATTTCTTCAAACATCACGTAATAACGACTAATACGAATGATTCGAAATTTAGTGATATGATAGGTACTTACTAATCTTAATTTATAGGCGTTGGATTTTTAAAATATTTTGATTACATTTTGAGATTTTGCGAAAATCGTTTTAAAATGCTGAAAATTTGTTCCAGCATCACGAAATAAAGATTGCAGGGAATGAAACGAATTTGGTTGACAGGATAGGTTGTCACTCAACTTAAATTCTAGGCTTCCATTTTTTCAAAAATGTTGATTGAATTTTTAGATTTTGTGAAAATTATTTCAATATGCGTCAATATTCGTTCCCGCATCACATAATTACGACTAAAGCGAATGAAATGATATTACTTAGTTACTCTCTAACCTGTAATATTTTAACAATACATAAAAATTATAACTTCGCTTTCTTTACTTTGGCAACATACTACATCCATTCTGTGTACTCATACAATGCTGACGAAAGATCTTGCTTTTTTGGAAATTTGCATTCACTAACCCGTCGAGGACGGGTACTTCAGCTAGTAAATAAATAAAAATAAACCAACTTTAACTCTAGTAAAAAGTAAGTTTCCTTCTACCTCAAAATAAGTCTTACAGTCTTCCAAATAAAAGTAAAATCACACCGAGGTACTGAGCGAATTATGCTTTCATCTCAGATGTTGGAACTATCTTATCTTATTTATCTATCCTATCTTATCTTATTATTATCGTATATGTTCCTCTTATCGAACTAAAACATCAGTGGTTACGATTCCCCTTCCCTGATCGTCGTTGCTCCCCGACTTCCCAAACGCACACGTTGGGTCTCAGCTGTACCAAAGACCCAATTATGTTGATGCTCCATGAAAGACTTAATATATGCAATTACAGCAGTAGTTTAACCCTTTATAAGGCAGTGGTAAAATACTTACCACCTACAGTCTATTAAATACAGAAATCAATTGTCATTAGTGAATTTTCTGATTTTTGTTCAGTTATATTGGATGTATATTTTTTCCATACGTCTAGATTCTAAATAATATCTGGCTTACGAACTTTTCTTTCATTCGCAATTTTAAAAAAAGCTCGAATAGTGACTCGAAAATTGAGTATAAGAATCGTCGCTTTTAATTATATATTTTTGCGTTTAATTGCGTGTACAAGCAGCAGGTAGTTTTCCGACTTTGATTTTGTGTATAATTAATGTATTCTCCTGCAAAATTTCTATGTTTGTTTAATACTTGTTTCTCCAGTTTTCACGTAGGATATTACAGTAGAGGGAAAATGTATGAATTAATTCTAAAAAATGGGCCAGAAAAATTCCAAGTAATTTCGACTCTCTGCACATACCCTCGCCTTATAAAGGGTTAAATAATTCTGGCGTCAAGTTCTCTATTATGGTAATATTCTGAATTCCTTAGCCCTGATAGACGTTGCTTCCCGATTGCCCAAATGCAACGATTGACACAGAAGGGGAAGGGTACACTAACTTTAAGAGACTCGTTAGAGACGTACGTTGAAAAACGTAACCATTATTTTAAAAATGAAAAAAAAATGCATGAACTTTTTTAGGAAATGGTTTGTAATCTGATTTATTTCTTTTTATTCATTGGCATCCTTTTTAATAAAGTTAGTGGCCATTGCAATATTAGTTAAAATAATTGTGACCTCAAGTCATTATTAAGTTATTGTACATAGTAAGTAAAAAATTATTTATATATTCCAGTGGCGTAGGCAGAAATTTTTCTGTGTGTGTGTGGGGGGAGTAGTTACGACTACTGCAATTCAAGTAATCGTAATGTGCTGTATACATATATTGTGTATGCGTGAAGAAAATGCATTTTGTATGACAAAAAATTCCTCGTGGGGGGAGGGGTTATAACAACCCCCCCCCCAATAGCCACGCCACTGATATTTTCATATATATAAGTAATAAATACATTACTTTATAGTTACAATCGTTCAGACACATATATATGTATTTATAAATCTATAATAAATCCATCTGTAACTATTATTGATTTCTCTTCGGAGCAATCGAAGCGATAGCCTCCTGATTAAGGGTCTCCCTTAACAAAAATCTCAAATCAAATCAAATTATTAATTTTAATTACCAAAAGACAAGAAAAAAAAGAGAGAGAACAAACTGCACAATTAATTGGCCATGTAACCGATGCTTAAAAACTTCTAAGTGTACATACATAATATATAATAAATGCATTTGTGACAATTTTTCATTTCAATTACCAAAAGAAAAAAAAAACGAAAACATGCCGCACGATTAACCCCTTAACCGTCATATTATTTTCAAGAAAACGGTCATAAAAGTGCTTATTTCTTTTATTCCAGAAAATTGTATAAAACAAGTGTATATATAGTATACTAGCTGAAGTACCCGTCCTCGACGGGTTAGTGAATGAAAATTTCTAAAAAGCAAGAACTTTCGTCAGCATTGTAGGAGTACACAGAATGGATGTAGTATGTTGCCAAAGTAAAGAAAGCGAAGTTATAATTTTCATGTATTGTTAAAATATTACATGTTAGAGAGTAACTAAGTAGTATCATTTCATTCGCTTTAGTCGTAATTATGTGATGCGCCAACGAATATTTACGCATATTGAAATAATTTTCGCAAAATCTCAAAATCTAAACAAAATTTTTGAAAAATTGGAAGCCTAGAATTTAAGTTGAGTGACAGCCTATCATGTTACCCAATTTCGTTTCATTCCCTGCAGTCTTTATTTCGTGATGCTGGAACAAAATTTCAGCATTTTAAAACGATTTTCACAAAATCTCAAAATGTAATCAAAATATTTTTAAAATTCAACGCCTATAAATTAAGATTAGCAACTAACTATCATATCACCAAATTTCGTATCATTCGTATCAGTCGTTATTACGCGATGCTTGAAGAAATATAAACGTATTTTGAGAGAATTTTCACAAAATCTCAAAAATCTAATTATAATGTTTAAAAAATTGGACTCCTATAGTTTATGTTGAGCAACCATCTATCGTGTGACCAAATTTCATATCATTCGCTTTAGTCGCTATTACGTAATACGGGAACAAAGATTCACTCAGTTTTAAACGGTTTTCACAAAATCTCGAAATCTGATGGATTTTTTTAATTAGATGCTTATAGTTTAAGGTGAGTGACCACCTATCATGTCACTCAATTTCATATCATTCGCTTCAGTCGTTTTTACGTGATGCTTGAACACAAATTTACGCAGTTTGAAAGGATTCTCGCAAAATCTCAAAATCCAATCAGGATTTTTTAAAAATTGGATGCCTATGTCTTAAGTTGAGTGACCACCTATCATGACACCCAATTTCATATCATTCGCTTCAGTCGTTTTTGCGTGATGCTTGAACACAAATTTTCGCAGTTTGAAACGATTTTCGCAAAATCTGAAAATCTAATCAAGATTTTTTAAAAATTCGACGCCTATGTTTTAATTGAGTGACCACCTATCATGTCACTCAATTTCATATCATTCGCTTCAGTCGTTTTTACGTGATGCTTGAACACAAATTTACGCAGTTTGAAAGGATTCTCGCAAAATCTCAAAATCCAATCAGGATTTTTTAAAAATTGGATGCCTATGTCTTAAGTTGAGTGACCACCTATCATGACACCCAATTTCATATCATTCGCTTCAGTCGTTTTTGCGTGATGCTTGAACACAAATTTTCGCAGTTTGAAACGATTTTCGCAAAATCTGAAAATCTAATCAAGATTTTTTAAAAATTCGACCCCTATGTTTTAAGTTGAGTGACCACCTATCATGATACCAAATTTCATATCATTCGCTTCAGTCGTTTTTACGTGATGCTTAAACAAAAAAAGCGTCACGGACAGAATGACAGAATGACAGAATGACAGACAGACAAACTTTTTTTTGAGGGTGGCATCGGATTCCCGGGTGCTTGAAACGGATAGAAATCGCAAAATATTTGAATTCCAAGAAATGTACAGACAAAAGTCTTATTTTATTTATATAGATTTGTTCGTTTTAAGGTTTTAGACATTTTAAGCACTAGAGAAAAAAAAAAAATTTTTAGGAAAAGCCAACATTCAGGGTCATTGTGACTGAATGTGTGTTTTGTAGTAAGCAGGGAATCATTAAAAATATATTTTTTAAACACTAGAAAGTTTTATTAAACTTACGTAAAATAAGTAAACATTTCTAAAATTTTCTTTGAACATAAAAAAAAAAAAGTAAGCTAAGATTGCATAATGCATATCACAAATACACGTGTGTTTGAGTACTGCTACCATGTATTTAAAAATAAACTATCTCCGAATTAAGTTAAAAATACTCTGGTATTGTCATCTGTTGTGTAAAATTATATATTACAAAAAAATCCGTGCATCAGAATTGGAACGCTCTTATCTTTCTGGCGCATTTTTTTGAACAGTATTGCCCGGAAATTTGACGGGCACGAGAAACAGAGGGAAGCCCGTGATTTTGACGGGAGCGAAGATTAAGGGGTTAATAAATATAGGCAGTGCGATCCTTGCTTAAAAACGTCCAAGTACTTATCCCCACGAACCCATCTTCTAATGCATTTCTCCCTGCGCGGGCGCGTGTTTTCTCCCTATCAAACTGGTGGATAGAAAAGTCTCAAGTTTTTCTATTAGGATTCCATCTGCCCCTATCCGCACGTGACCGAAAGCCTTCAAAAGAACAGGTTTCTACAGTAGTATTGCCATTTCAAGTATCTTAGCATCACATCAGCACTAGCTTTGACAAAATTCACTTAAGCTCTTGCTTCCCCTAAGCAAGTAGGGAAGTTCCATCCTTTTTATTTCGAAGAGGCGAGCTGCCCAAACCATTCTGCTAACTATGGGCCCGTTTACATGTGCAAAAATGCGGAGTAAATCCCGGGACTTACACTGCTTTCTACCCCGCTTCCCCTACTTTGGGGAAAAAATGCGGGGTAGAAAGATTCCTGGTCGAAAGGAGGGTTAATGCAGAGTCAACCCCGCTTTCCCATGATGCATTGCGAGTTTTCCCCTGTACTCCGCTTTAACCCGGGATTTTACATTTTCACATGTAAACGGGCCTTTTAGCGATCAAAACAGTACACGTTTCGTTCTCATATCGTCAGAAATGGATAATGACCGTGAACATCAACAAAAACAGAGTCTTCACGACTCTTTCAAGACTTTGCAAGACTACCTCAGAGTGTGGATTGAAAATCCGCGGGAGTTGTATTTTTGGATCGCGGTATTCTCGGCCATCGAACTTAACCGCACGTACGTCTGCGAGCGGTTCGAAGAGAAGACCCGGCGTCTCCTGTACTTGCTGCTGTCGTGCGCATGTCCGTGCCCGGACGCAGTCTTCAAGATCATCAGACTACACTGTCGAGGGTCGCTGTTTGATGGAGAGACAAGGTACATGAGAAGTAAAATCGACAAAGGGAAAATGTTATCCATTGCACTCCGGAGATTCGACAAGCAGTTGCTGCAAGTCCTCACCAGTTACGGCTTGGAGCTGCGGATACCGATGTTGTGTAAAGTGGATTTCATGGAATTATGGTATGTAAACAATGTTCACATTTCTCTTTCACAGGAAAAGTTGGATTCAAATACGCCAATTTAATCTCATCAGTTTGTGCACCCTTGATGCTAAAACGCAGTGTCAGAGAGCGTTACGAAGTCGCTAAATTTTTTTTTTTTTAATTATGCGATGCCTTGAATTAATTCATGGAACACTTGTCCATCCTGCTTGAAAGTTTTGGGGTTTACATTTTTTTGGGGGGGGGGTGACAAGGATTTATTTAAGGGGGGGGTACTGGACCACCACCCCGAATTTGCTACTAAAATGATATACTCTTTTTGTGAAAAATTCTGCCTTTTCTACCGTTTGGACCTCCTCCGAAATTTTTGGACTCCCTCCAAAATGTTTTTCTGGATAAGTGCCTGAGGGGGAGGGGATTAATATACATATTTGGTACATTTATTTGAATATTCCTGAACCCATGCGTGTCTTTGATCGTTCAAGTCGAAATCTTTCTTTGTTTCTCAAGAAGTTTGCTTTACCCCTTTTTTTTTTCTTGTGTTGTAACTATCAAAGTTCTATGAGATGAAACTATTTCATAATTTAATATTCCAATACCTTTTGACACATTTCCCCTTACGTTTTTCTAAAAAATTCTTCTTTTTCTAATCTTTTGGTTCTGATAAGCAAAAGTTTAAGTTTTCACAAGACACTTTACAACATGTGGCTCCGATTTAACAAAAAAAAAAAGTGTGTGCGTGTAATCTTTACGCGCGGTCGAAGTAAAATTTTTTTGACGCGCAATTTTTCTTTTAAAAAATCAACTAACGGCCGAGATTCTTGATAGCGAAAATTAACATTAAAATCTCCAGTAAAAATCATCGGTAATTCATGACAATTACTTAGAATCCAGGAAGTGTCCATGTTGTAGTATTATTCTTTAACTGTTTTCTTATACCACTGTTCCGTCTGGAGGTTGGGTTTGAATGGGGGGAATGTCCATAGTCTAGTTTTATACTTTAACTGTGTTCTTTAACGGAAGTTTTCCTCTGTTTGCTGGGTTCGAATGCAGGTAGTGTAATTTTTTTTTGTGTGTGTTTTTCTGCCACAGTATTCTTAAGCGTTGATTTCGTCTGCTGGAGTTGGACGGCGAAAGCAGGTCAAAAAGGCAGGTTTTTCAGAGGTTCTTCTTTTTCGGGGCGCACTTGGCGTGGAGTATGACGTATACGTCGCTTCCTTTACTGAGCGTTACTTCCGTCAGAAAAAAAATCTGAGTTACTCCCTAGTTGCCACTAAAGAAGTTTTACTTCAAAAATTCTTCAGGTATTTATTTATTGATTTCCAAAAATTATATTTCTCTTTTACTCTCCCCCATTGTTCTAGCGGATTTAGGTTGTTTGAGGAGGTAGACACTTTCCCCTGGTGTGGAAGCCAGATGTACCGACAGCTGAAACGGAATGACGGTCGCATGACCAGCCACAATCAGAGGGGTTTCGCGAGAATACGCCACATCGTCCGACTTCTGCAAGCGACCACGCTGAAGAAATACGGCGAAGAAACCAAAGCGGAGACCTACGCTTCCATGCTGCAGACGTATTTGGACACGCTCCCTGACCCTCTGGTGTCTTCCGAAGAGATCCGGGAGTTCCTCCTCCTCAAGTTTCATGATCAACCGGATATCGTCGATCGGACGATCCAAGCGGTTGTCGACCTGTTCGGCCACCAACAGACCTACGAACCGAGGCGCCTGTCACACTTGTGTAGGTGCAGGGTTAGAAACACCATCGTTCAAAAGTACTCCGTTACTTTGCCTGCCGCGGTAGGAAGTCTGAACCTTCCAAGTGGCATCAAAGACTTCATTCTAATGGATCCGGGTTGGAGCTCCAGGCAAAAGCAGTGAAGGCCCAGAATGCTACGAATCTTCATTCAAAGTAGCTGTTTGTTTTCTCGCATCTGACATTTTGCTTGTTGTATAAACTGGAACTCCAGATGAAAGCGTGTATGCCTTTTGAGTGCAATAAATTCTTGATAAAATGTTCTGTAGAACCTGGCTTTTTCTTTATTTCGCATTTATTTGCGAAAATTGCTTTCTTATACGACTTTTTTATGCAACATCTTTTTACCTGAAAACATGGTTTTTACTATTTATACACATAGTCTGGCGCAGTTTGTCCTTTCTGCACCTTGTGCCATTAAACACCAACCAACCAACCTTATACGACTTTTTAAGCGAAACAAACAGGGAAAACACGAATTCGTACCAGTGGTGTAGTTCTAAGGAAAAAAGTGTGTGCTGTGTGGGGGGGGGGGGCGCTCATTGTTGAGGAGTTTAACTTAAAGGTATTCAGTTAGTTAATTGTGATTGCTGTTTAAAAAAAAAACTAACCAAATTATTAATTTTAATTATTTATTAATATTTTGGAGTAGTTATGTTTTGATTGTAAAGACATGTAAATCTGATCAACAGTGCCTTAACCCCTTAACGGTTGTATTATTAAAAAAATCTGGAGTGACTCCACTCGACTTTCCGAACACTTACGATTAAGATAATTACCAAGCATTTAAATAAATTTTAATCGATGAATAATTCAAACATATATACCAAATTGAAACTCAATCGAATGCACCATTTAAACGCTTGCGCACTTTCAAGAATTTCTCCCCATAAGCCATTATTCCATAACATAAAAGAAATTTTTGTCGTAGTCCTGTAGAAAAACTATAAATCTTATGCACACCAAAATCAATACCGGTCTTAAGATGGTGATTTATAACATATATGCCCAATTTCAGCTCAATCGAAGGTACCGATTAAACGCTAGCGCACTTTCAAGAATTTCCCCCCATAGGCCATAATGTAAAAGAAATATTTGTCGTAGCCCTGTAGAAAAACTATAAGTCCTATACACATCCAAATTAATATGGGTCTTAAGATAGTGGTTTATAACATATATACCCAATTTGAGCTCAATCGAATATACCGTTTAAACGCTAGCGCACTTTCAAGAATTTCCCCCCATAGGCCATAATGTAAGAGAAATCTTTGTCGTAGCCCTATAGAAAAACTATAAGTCCTATACACACCCAAATCAATACAGGTCTTGCGACGGTAGTTTATGACATATATATCCAATTTGAGCTGAATCGAATGCTCCGTTCAGGAGCTATCGTGTTCACTCACATACACACACACACACATACACACATACATACATCTCGTAAAAATAGCATAAATGGATTCAGAAGACCTCAAAACGTGTAAAAACACCAAAATCTCGAAGTCGAATTTTTTCATGATTACAATACTTTCCTTACATGGTACATGCTCGGAAAGTAAAAAGGTAGTAAAAGCAACTATTTTTTAAACCAAAAAATACTGTAAAAATAAGCGTATGTACAATATAGGCATTCATTTTAAGGTTTTGGATATTTTGACACAAAAAAAATCCATGCATAAGAATTTGAATTTAATTTTTCTGACGCATGACTTTTGAACTCTCCAGCCCGAAAATATCACGGGAGCGACAAGGAAGGGGTTAAAAAGAAAGTATCTACTACCGCCAACAATCCTATCTCAATATGAATGGGTTTTTTTTTTTTTTTTTTTTTTTTTTTTTTGACCCCTTTACTAACATATAACATGACATATGCGTTCTTTCTAATCGAAAGAGATTTTATTGCAGTCTAGAATTTATGTTACTTTTCAGACTGCAATAAAATCTCTTTCGGCTAAATTAACTCAAATCTGATTCGCGCAATCCTTGTGAATAGTTCTCATGATTCACACAGGAAAATTCCATTTAAAAATACCTAATACTTTCTGAGAAAAACGATTAGGCGTAAAGGCACTTTTCTCCATAGCAAAGCATTGGGACTTGAATCTCTGCAAGTCGACTACAGAGGCCTCTTAACGAGAGGGGGATTGTAGTCTACCCCACTTCCTATGGATATCCACGATTAAATGTACCCACACAAATACATGCATTACATACAATGCAAAAAAAAGAAAAAAAATATTAGACTATGAATCTGTAAGTTTTAAATTTCATATAAATCAACAATTATTATAAATAGTTCACTGGATAAAATAAAAAATAGAGCATTAAATATTTGTTTTTTAGGAGATGTCTTACAGAATCATTTACGATTCAATGGCTAAAGGTGCAATTATCTATTTATTTTTTCTAATTATTTAAGAGTATAATATGGTTTTTCATCACTGTGTGGTTTTATTATCTTATTTTTTAAAGTTTATAAAATAATGTAACTCAAAGATAGACTTTCAAATTATATGCAACGAGCATTGAAATTTATTGCCTCCTTGTTTCGGTTTTTAAGAAATTATACTAAGATTTTGCTGAAAAAATCATAGAAAGAAAACAAAATTATCCTCTTCTATGATAAACTACTCATCTGGTCAAAAATATTTCTTTCTTCGTGGGAAAAGAGAGAGAGAGAGAGATTTATTTTATATTCAATTTGTAGATTTTTTGTCCGTGAGGGGGGGGGGGAATCTTTTAAGATTTCTACTACCTACTACGACTTATCTGAAAGTGTTTGGTTTTACAGCTCTCTAATTTTCAAGAAATTGAGATCCACACATGTCACAGATAATATTCAAGTTTTCGTGATCTATTGAAGATCACCAAATCATTAGACCAAATAAAGGACTCACATAGTGACTTCAAATTTACTAGATCAGCGTGAAATTTATACAGTGTATTTTCCTCCCCCATCCCCAACCAGTGGCGTAGCCAGAAATTTTCATGGGGGGGGGGGGTTACGACTACTGCAACTCACATATATGCATACATGTGTGTGATAACGGAGTGAAGAATATACATTTTGCGTGACAAAAAAATTCCTCATGGATGTGTGTGTGTGTGTGTGTGTGTGGGGGGGGTTATAACCCCCCCCCACACACACACACACCCCTTGGCTACGCCCCTGCCCCCAACTTTATCTTTCTTAATCTAGCCATTAATATTCGGTCAATATCCCTTTAGATTAAAAAAGTATGATAAATTCACATTAAGATTAAGGAAGTCTTAGATTTTCAAGAAAGATAAAGCTAAAGTCAGTTCTGCAGATATTCCAAAATTACTTTTTGTTTGTTTTCGTAATTGTTCACTCCATGTGCATAATCAAAGTTTGGCCTTTTCTTTATTATTTAGTTTTATTTATTTTTTCTGGTGGACACTTCTCCTCTCCCAAATGTACTCACATAGGAAGAAACCTTTTTTGTTTTGTGTTCTTTGACTTCTATTGATCTATCCATGATACTGTACCCTTGGGGAAATTCGTTAGTACGTGCAAGGCAGCAGGTTTCCTAAAAAAAACGAACCAACCCTCCTTAGCTCTGGGAACCGCCGATTGAGACCCATAAATATGTCCTACTTCTTGTCTATTCTCAATGTTGAACTTAAGAACTGTCGACTGAGGTGCAATGAAACAGAACTCGATATTGGCGATAGGCCCACTGAGTGCTCTATTGTTGATGGAAGAACCGAAAATTGATATGCAAATGCGGAACTGTTTGGTCACTTTCGCTGGAGACTTTGTAAAGACAGTTGCTGAGAGATTTTTTTGTCGCAAAGGTGTTTATTTTGGGGGAGTTGGCAGTTAAGGCAAATATTGCAAAATTCCAATTCCGTATGTTTGGACATTTTCCCTGGATGCTTTGTGACTCCTATAGGTTCAATGTTTGTAACCGTCACCTCACCAGTGGCGCACACAGGATTCTCTCTTGGTGGTGGGGTCCAGCTCATAAAGTTGTGACACCAACCAACCATCTGAAAAAATTCGGAACAAAATTTTTTCTCTTTGAAGTGGTCAAGCTCATAAATCTGTGACACCAACCAACCATCTGAAAAAATGCGGAATTAGGAATAAACATTTTTTCTCATGACCACCTTATGTAAAGATACCCCGCAATTATTTATATTTATACACGTCAACCTGATTTTCAATAATATTTTTATTTTTTTAACTTAACTGCTAAAAATAAGAATTTTATAAAATCTTTTAACGTATTAAAATATGAAGAACATGATGATTTTATGATACAAATTTGATAGCTCTTTTGGGAGGGGTCCAGATCCCCTGGACCCCTCCCTTGTGGGTTCCACTGACAGTCACACAGTAAAACTAGCAAACCGACATTCTAAAATTTTCCCGAGTCTCTAGCGCAATTAAAATTTTTTCAAAAGGTGTTCAAAAGTTTTAATATTTCCAAAAGGAACAGCCTTTTAAAACTACCCTACCAGCAATTTTGCTCGGGTTATCACCGGCCAAGTAGCCAGCCGATGATGGCCCGATCAAAGTTGCTAGTAGGGTAGAGATATTGAAAAGGTTCAGTCCCACTTCCCCGTCATTTGCGCTCTCAACTGAGAGACGGAAGGTGTCTGGTTCAAACCCAGGTTGCGTCCGTCGACCTAGCTGTTAGGAGTTTTCCGTGGTTTTCTCCGAAACTTAGAGTAAATACGGATTAGGACACCTCAGAAAGTCCACCACGCAGATCAACCCTCCCCTCGGCTTAGATCCCTCGCGTAGATAATTGGCCGTAATAGTACCACATTCCCCCCTCTCCCTGTCTCCTCTACTCAACTGTGCTTGAAATGTGAGAATCGAAAAACTTACTTCTATGGAGACATGAGACAGCTACCATCAGAGCAGACAAGACTATCAACTTCATTTCAGTTGTAGAAGCTTGAAACCGTGAACGCATGCCGCATTGCATTTATAGTATTAATTCTGCACACTCACTACATTTTCCAATGATATCAGCAGTTTCATGGCACAGATTGTCAGGGTCGATTTATCATCTTGGATAATTTACAAGGCTAAAGTGTTGCTTGCGGAAAAAGTACCATGTAGTTGTCGCATTTTCAATAAAGGTATTTCGTTTGAAAACTACAACATTCAAAATTGCATGCACTGGGGTGATATTTTGATAGTTACCTAGTATATATATTTCCAAATAAAACAGATTTCTCTTTACAATAACTTTACTGTCTCACAAAACTCATAAAATCATGTATATTTTTGAAAATCACAATACAACGCAAGAATTCGTAAAAAAAAATCCGTGTATTTTAAAACTATTTTTATTTTGTTGAGGCCACGGATAATGATCAGAGGATATAAATTATTTGTGGGACTAAAGCTCTCAAAACGTCAACCTTTTGTCTGCTAAAAATAAAACGCGAGTGCGCATGTGCAGGTTTGTGTAGTTTGAAGGATCTGTTTCCGTACCTGAAAAGGAAGTAAAGACTAAAATAGCTACAAAATCTTTGGAATCGGAGTTTTAAACGCTAGCAACAAGTTAAGTTCTACCTGTTTCGCATTTATTATTTATTTTTCTAAGAACTCTACAAAATACTTCAATTTTCGTTCGCTGGTTTAATTAACAATTTAAGGAGCAACAATAGATTCAGTAGCTATATGTAACTGTAATTTTGAAAGAGAAGATAAAATTCGTTACCCTTTTTATCTGAAGACACATAAAATTAATTGAATGTAGCTTTTAGTTATACTAATAACAAACAAGTTACAATAAACAGTTTTATAAACAAATAGAAGCGACATTCAAATAAAAATAAAAATAAAAAATAGTAGGCTAATGCTAGGCTATTAGTTAATTATTAAAATTTTTACGGTAATCTATCTTATAGGACAGACCTTAAGTTAGTGAGATTTGAACACCCCCATCCCCACCCCTCTGGTTTCTTTTCTTTTTTCTTTCTCTTGGTATCCCCACCTATTGCGCATGCTTCATTCTGCCGCCGCTGTTGATACTGACGCAATTGTTACTGAAAAAAGAACGTTTCAGATTTGTGTCTGCAAAGTTTCTCTCTATTCTAAAAAAAAGTTAAGGCCGCTGGAGCTGTCAAAGCTTGTGGACCTTTCCCCTCCTAAACCGTAGGGATTTGAGTTCCGACTAAGGTGCCCACAGATTCGAAAAATTCCGAGGAACCTGCTAAGCTGATTTAAATTTCGAAAATCGAATTATTTTAGAAGATATTAATAAAAAACTGAAAAAATAAACCGAATGGTTGCCAGATTTGGCATAAAATCATTCATTCCTTTGCAACAAAGCGTTTCCAAGTATCTAGAATCGCGTGAAATTTACAAACATGAGTTAGAATTACGCCCATTTTACGCCAAAATAAAAACTATATGAAATAAGTAACTCAAAATGTATTACACAAAGTTGACAATTTTCAAATAGTAAGTTCGCTTAGACAACAGGAGTTTAGAATGAGCGATTATTCGTGTTTCCAAAACAGAATAACTAATATCTTGAAAATGAAAAATAATTAAAATGCAGATTATTTTAAAGCCGGTTCTCGTCCAGCTGGATTATTTGCTACCAGTAGAAATATTTGGCGGTGTTAACTATGCCATTATAGCAGTTATAGTACACTTTGGATATTTGCTAGCGCGACGAGATGGTATAATTCGTGGTGTTAAGTACGCCAATCTGCAAACGATTATGTACATGAAAATATGGATAACGGTTTTCCGGTAACCTTAAATGAACAGTAAATACAGGTTGTGAGCATGTGTAAATCGCCAAATAATGAAAAGTCGCCATGGGTGGCAGGCTAGTCTATCTGTTCCGTAGCTTTTATTAACTTTACATGTACGCAAGTCGCCAAATAATGGAAAATCGCCATGGGTGGGAAATTCGCAATATGTCCAATAGGTTTTACATTATTAAAAATACAGCTGAAACATATGTTCTGATTTTATTACGTTTTAGCTCCTAATTAATATAACTTTTGAATGGCAACATTAAATATCATTGTGTTTCTGAGGAGTGCAAATAATTTTTCCAGCGATTATAAGCGGAGTCCGCACTCCAGGTGGAGTATAGCTCAGGACCCGTACAACACGGATTCCCATAACAAAATATCTTCCGTGTTATGAAGGGGTAGGGGGTCTACTGTAGTGTGAAGTTTAAATTTTTATGTACCAATGAAGATGCAAGAGCCAAGCAATGTGTAGCTTAGCTCAGTAACATTCTATCTGATCCAATCTTCGGGTTTTGTCTGTTGAAATTATGTCTTTTTTACGAATAAGCCTGATTAGGGGCCGAATGCCTCATACGAAAAGCGAGCGTAGCGAGTCTGGGGGCCTTGGCCCCTAGTGAAGTAAAAGGAAGTATGGAGATAGCGAAAAAATTTCGACATCAATATTTTGATGGAAAAATCGATTTTGACTACCTCTAATTTCACTTTGAGAGGTTTTTGGCGGCACTTCTAAAAATACACATGTATGCATGCTCGTATAATTACATGGACAAAAGATCTTAACCAACTGCAAGTCCATGAATTTTTTCCTGATGTCTGTACGTATGTACGTAACTCGCATATCTCAAAAACTATTGGTCGTACAGTGTTGAAATTTTATATTTAGGATTGTTGCAACACCTAGTTGTGCACCTCATATTTGGTTTCATTCTACTGGACAGTTTATTTACAGGGCCACTCAAAAGAATTTCAACACATCAAGTCTATAGATATCTCTAATATATTATGACTATATTCAGTCATTGTTTGGACCATGTTCAAAATCTCGCCATCTGTTATCGGCCTTCGCAATTTTTTCCGAAATATAGCCAATTTTAGCACCAAAAATAATTACATATTTGGCATAGCTCTAAAATTTTTAACCATAGAATGCTGAAATATTATATTTAGAACAATTGTAACATGTAATTGTTCATTTATCATTTTTTATATACAATCAACTAGGTTATTTATTTACAGGGTCACCCAAAAGGTTTTCAATGCATTAAGGTTATGGATACCTTCAATTCCTTAAATATCTGTGGTCAATCACTATTTCGGCTATGTCCAAATTCTCGCAAACTATCACAAGCTTGGCGGCTTTTGGCGAAATATCGCCAAACTAAGTGCTGAAAGAAAGTTTTTTAAACTGAATTGAGCTTGGCGATATAACATATATTTTGAAATTGCTAAACTTAGTAATAAGTTTAGATGAAGTGCGCCGAAAATATTTATGCTTTACTATACATAACCTACAAGGAAGTCATGCGGTGTCCTCATCAGATTTTTACTTTCCGAACATGTACCATGTAAGGAAAGTATTGTAATCATGAAAAAATTCGAATTCGAGATTTTTGTGTTTTTACACGTTTTGAGGGCTTCTGAATCCATTTATGCTATTTTTACGAGATGTATGTATGTATGTGTGTATGTGTGTGTGTGTGTGTGTATGTGTGTGTGTGTGTATGTGAGTGAACACGATAGCTCCTGAACGGAGCATTCGATTGAGCTCAAATTGGATATATATCTCATAAACCACCGTCGCAAGACCGGTATTGATTTTGGTGTGTATAGTACTTATAGTTTTTCTACAGGGCTACGACAAAGATTTCTTTTACATTATGGCCTATGGGGGGAATTTCTTGAAAGTGCGCTAGCGTTTAAACGATACATTCGATTGAGCTCAAATTGGGTATGTATGTTATAAACCACCATCCTAAGACCGGTATTGATTTTGGTGTGTGTAGGACTTATAGTTCTCCTACAGGGCTACGACAAAGATTTCTTTTACATTCTGGCCTATGGGGGAAATTCTTTAAAGTGCGCTAGCGTTTAAATGGTACCTTCGATTGAGCTGAAATTGGGTATATATGTTATAAATCACCATCTTAAGACCGGTATTGATTTTGGTGTGTATAAGACTTATAGTTTTTCTACAGGGCTACGACAAAAATTTCTTTTATATTATGGCATAATGGCACATGGGGAGAAATTCTTGAAAGTGCGCAAGCGTTTAAACGGTGCATTCGACTGAATTTCAATTTGGTATATATGTTTGAATTATTCATCGATTAAAATTTATTTAAATGCTTGGTAATGATCTTAATCGTAAGTGTTCGGAAAGTCGAGTGGAGTCACTCCAGATTTTTTTAAATGAGAAAAAAAAAAGGTAAGGGTGCAGTGATTACTCAAAAATAAATAAATAAATAAAATAATGATCTCCGATCTCATGTAATGTTTTCATTACAAACAGCGGAAGCTTAAAATAAAATTACTTTCCAAATGCCATAAATGCTTAAAATAAAGTAAACTCGAAGAGAGAGAGAGCGAAAGGATAAATATAGATTTTTTTTTTTTTATGTCCATTTAGGTAAAAGGGGCATATTTAACCCTTTAAGATTAAATATGTTTCTGCTTTTCACTATCACCACAATCGCGTGTTTGTCAGCGGAAGAACATGCTTTTAACCCTTTAACGCGCAGTATTCCCGCACTGTCGCGTGTTTGTCAGCGGAAGAACATGCTTTTAACCCTTTAACGCGCAGTATTCCCGCACTGGGAACACCCAACTCTGACATTTTGACTGTTGCCAGTCACGGAGAATAGATTTGATTTCTCTAAAAATAGTTGCGGGTGACATAGCTCCACGAGAATCCTTTACTTTTTAAAGCACGTCATTTCCCGTAAAAAAAATGGTCACGATTCTTTTTAACAGCACTGACATCTGCTGAAAAATGGAAGAATGCGAGAAACAGCTGGATAGATTGCCGAATGCTGAAAAAAGGGCAGCCGTTGCCATCGCTCGACCTAACTACCAGCATGATGACGGACGATCGAAACGTTCATAGCGTGCCACAGATCGAGAGACCCTTTTTTTGACGCAGCTGGCTGTGCGGCACAGCCGTCAAAAAAGGGTCTCTAGGTCTGTGGCTCGCGATGAACGTTTCGATCGTCCGCCATCTTGCTGGTAGTTAAGTCGAGCGATGGCAACGGCTGCCCTTTTTTCAGCATTGGGAAAGGGTTGCGCCTCAAAGGGTTAAAGAGTTGATCAAAGTCAGAACTTACTATTTTGACGACGATCGCACACAGCAACTGCCATTAAAGCAGCCAAAATGGCAGAGAGAACAATGAACTTCATTTTCAGCTTGACGTATAGTAAGAACAAACTTTGGTAGCGTGCGTCGCGTCGAATTTTATATTTAAAGAAAGCGTGCTCGCTTGCCCATTTGCGACGTTTCACAAAAGTTGCAATCTGTTATAATACGCAGTGAAAACATAATGTTCCCTTCTGAGTTTGACAAGAACCACCTTGAGTAGGAGGAAACAGATCGTGCTATTATTATTCTATTCTGGGACCAATAAGCAAACACACCTGTGTTTAACGTATAATCTATAAGTATCACGCAACTCTCGGGCGATTCTCGCGTACCTTAAATTAAGCCATGGTATTTTGAGACTGAGACATACCCCCTTACCAAAATATTAAAAAAGAATTTTTTAAAACTTATTTAGTATAATAAATTGAATATTTTAAAAGGAAAAATGCTTACTTTTTGGCGACTAGTAATTTTTTAATGACTATGTCATTTTATAATAAATTGAATATTTTAAATGAATATTTTGAGAAATAAATTAAATTATTTTGAGAAATTATTAAATGAATACTTTGAATTAAATGAATATTTTAACTGAATATTTTGAGACTGAGACATACCCCCTACCAAAATATTAAAAAAGAATTTTTTAAAACTTATTTGGTTAATAAACTGAATACTTTAAATGGAAAAATGCTTACTTTTTGACAACTAATAATTTTTTAATGACTATGCCATTTTATATCTAACCCCCTTTATTGAAAATTGTCCGAAAAATGTGTTCCAAAAAAACGACATAATTTTACATATATTTAAATACTATCAAGTTCACAATAGCTTTAATCTATTGTTAGAATATTTCGTAAGCAGTAGAATAAGCATCACATGTATTTTTCTATAAATAGGTTACAGTCATAAAAATTTCAACATAGGGTTACCAGGCGAAATACACAAAAGATGACAGATAAAATGACATAATCAATTAATACTGTTTTAATATGGCAATAATGAAACTAAAAGTTTAGGGGGGTTCAGGGCGGTATCCCCCTGACGAGGCTCGAACAGCCGAGTTTTAATTTTTATCGGTTATATAAATGTTGAACGACTCAAATATCTTAAAAGAGTAATTAAATTACTCAGTGAAAAACGCATAATATTTCAATTAAAACATAAACCATTATAATAATTTAATAAAAACATAAAACCTCGATTTGAATTCCTCTCTCCCAATAAAAATCTCTTAAAACTATTTCTGCCCTAAGAAACCACACGACTCTGGGACCCGCCAACCAGACTCACGGGTTTAATGCTTGCTTTAACAGTAATGTCCCAATCTGGCATTAATGCTAACCCTTTAACGGCGCAGTGTTCCCGCTCTGAGAACACCAAACTCTGACGTTTTAACTGTTGCCAGTCACGTACAATAGATTTGATTTCTATAAAAATTGTTGCGGGTGACATAGCTCCACGAGAATCCTTTACTTTCTAGCACGTCATTTCCCGTAAAAAAATGGTCACGATCATTTTTAACAGAACCGACATCTGTTGAAAAATGGAAGAATGCGAGAACGGCTGGATAGATTGCCCAATTCTGTAAAAAGGGCAGCCGTTGCCATCGCTCGACTTAACTACCAGAAAGATGGCGGACGATCGAAACGTTCATCGCGTACCACAGATCTAGAGACCCCTTTTTGACGACAGCTGGCTGTGCGCGGGCACAGCCAGCTGTCAGAGGGTTAAACCAAGGATGGATTTAGCAGGCCCTTATTCTCAGGAGAGTATAAGGGAGTATGCGTGACCAGAGCCCCTTCGAAACCAGTAGTGGATCCAATGTTCTTAGTCCCAGATCAGGGGCGTAGCCAGAAATTTTTCATGGGGGGGAGGGTTACGACTACTGCAACTCACATATATGCATACATGTGTGTGATAAGGGAGTGAAGAATATACATTTTGTATGGCAAAAAAATTCCTCATGGGGGGGGTTATGACCCCCCTAACCCCCCCCCCCGTGGCTACGCCTCTGTCCCAGATGCAAGGACAGATTAAAGGAGGGGGACGATCGCCCCTATCGAGAGAAAGAAATTAATATGAAAAATCCTATTTTGTACTTTCATAAGAAGGATGTACATATGAATCTTCCAGCTAATCGCCCCACCCACAAAAGTGCCGTCACTGCCAAGTGCCAAAAATCCGTCACTGCCTGGATTCTGAAACAGTCATATTCAACGTTGTGGTCCAAAACTATCGTTGAAGACTGTTTATTCCAGATTGGAGGATACATCATTGTATGTCCGTGACTGAACAAATATAAAATACAAATTTCATCAATTTTACTGGAAGCAGTTTTGGAATAGTGTGAGAAACGTGCTTGTAACCTTAAATTTGGACACCGTAATATCAGTTACAGATATTATCGATTTTACAAATCACAAAAAATCTGGAGTGACTCCACTCGACTTTCCGAAGACTTACGATTAAGATCATTATCAAGCATTTAAATAAATTTTAATCGATGAATAATTCAAACATATATACTAAATTGAAACTCAATCGAATGCACCATTTAAACGCTAGCGCACTTTCAATACTTTCTCCCCATTTGCTATAATGTAAAAGAAATCTTTGTCGTAGCCCTGCAGAAAAACTATAAGTCCTATACACACCAAAATCAATACCGGTCTTGCGATGGTGGCTTAACATACATACCCAATTTTAGCACAATCGAATGTACCGTTTAAACGCTAGTGCTCTTTCAAGAATTTCCTCCCATAGGCCATAATGTAAAAGAAATCTTTGTCGTAGGCCTGTAGAAAAACACGCTATGTAAGTCCTATACACACCAAAAATCAATACCGGTCTTGCGACGGTGGTTTATAACATATATATCCAATTTGAGCTCAATCGAATGCTCCGTTTAGGAGCTATCGTGTTTCACTCACAACACACACACACACACACATACACTACATACATACATACATCTCTTAAAAATAGCACAAATGAATTCAGAAGACCTCAAAACGTGTAAAAACACCAAAATCTCGAAGTCGAATTTTTTCATGATTACAAAACTTTCCTTACATGATACATGTTTCGGAAAGTAAAAAAGTACTGAGGTTAGACTGTTTGGACACGAAACATGGATCTAAACAGCAAGATATAAATTAATTATGACTAAAATTCAGCTGAGAAAATCACATAAAAATATAACCGAAATATATTTAAAATTGATTTCTTTATTTTCAATTTGCATTTGTAGGTTTAACAATCCCCCATTCCGTTATCCCAGTATCCTCTGCTAAGTAAATTCTGAACGGTTTGCCGATGTTTTGCCGACGGTTCATAGGGTTCATTCGCTGTTTGTCTAGCACTGACTGGGTGAGACGCAGCTGTCGTCCGACTCTCGTCTGATCAGCCCATCTTTGCAGAAACATTTAGAGATGCACGCAGCTGTACACACATCGGGTTTTCCTTCCTCACAAGTTTCTTCACATGTTCCACATTCGTTGTATTGCTCATTTTCTGGACAAGCTGGAAAACAAGAAAAAAAGTCAGCGTGTTAAAAAAAAAAACGCTCCTAAAATGATTGTATTATAGTCAATTATTATGACTCCATTCGACTTTCCGAACATTTAATCCGTAACCAAGCGTTCAAATGAATTTGATTCAACACTATCGGATGCAATGTTCAGACGGTAGTGAACTTTGAGTGTGGCATGGCATAATGTATAAGAATTCTTTTTTGTAGCCCTGTAAAAAAAACAAAAAACTGTAAGCCCTGCACACACCAAAATCCCTACAATATGTAGGACAGGACTTATAATAGGTGTACCTAATTTGAGCTCAATCGGAAGCATCATATATAAATTCGAGCGTACTTTTAAGAATTTGCGCCGTAATGTATAAGAATTTTTTTTGGAGCCCTGTACAAAAACTGTAAGCCTTACACACACCAAAATCTATTCAGTTTTCTGTTGTGTGACGGTGATCTCTAACATGCATATTCAATTTGAACTTATTCCATTGCACCATTTAGACACTAGCACACTTTAAATGTTTTGCGTCCATAGGCCGTAATGTATAAGAATTATTTTTTGCTACCCCTTGAACAAATTACCAGCTCTGCACGCAGCAAAATCTATGCCGATCATGTGACTTGACCGTGACCTTAATTATGCATACTCCGTTTGCACTTAATCGAGTGCATCTTTATAATCATGACGCATTTAGACGCTAACGCATTTTCATGAATTTCCGTCCATAGGCCATGATGTTGATGAATTACTTCTTGTAGCTCTGTAGACAAGCCATGAGTGCTATGCACGCCAAAATCAATACCGGTCGTGCGACGGTGGCCTATAATATGTGTGCCAAATTTGAGCTCATTCGAATGCCCGTTTAGGAGCTATCGTGTTCACTCACACACACACATCTCGTAAAAATAGCATAAATGAATTCAGAAGACTTCAAAACGTATAAATACGTCAAAATCTCAAAGTCGAATTGCTTCATGATTATAATACTTTTCTTACATGATACATATTCGGAAAGTAATAAGTAACTTCGAATAAAAATAGTTACCGTAATATACCGTTAATCCGCCCCCCCCTCCCCCAAACGCAAAGAAAAGACGTAAAAACGGGAAGGGGGGGGGCATTTACATGGGATTTATAGGATGAAGAAGTTTAATGTCCTGTATGGGGGGCGGCCAGCGTTACCCCCTGTGAAGGGACTGATAAGTTAACCCTTTAACGCGCAGAGTTCCCGCTCTGGGAACAACAAACTGACGTTTTAACTGTTGCCAGTCACGAAGAATAGATTTGATTTCTATAAAAACAGTTGCGGGTGACATAGCTCAGCGAGAATCCTTTACTTTTTAGCACGTCATTTCCCGTAAAAAAAATGGTCACGATTATTTTTAACAGCACTGACATTTGCTGAAAAATGGAAGAATGCGAGAACAGCTGGATAGATTGCCCAATGCTGAAAAAAGAGCAGCCGTTGCCATCGCTCGACTTAACTACCAGCAAGATGATGGCGGACGATCGAAACGTTCATCTCGTGCCACAGATCTAGAGACCCTATTTTGATGCAGCTGGCTGTGCCGTACAGGGTTCGGGTATCGGGTTCAGGGGGATACCCCCTGAACCCCCTAATTTTTTAGTTTCATTATTGCCATATTAAAACGATATTTATTGACTACGTCATTTTATCTTTTGTGTATTTCGCCTGGTAACCCTATATTGAAATTTTTAGGATTGTAACCTATTTATAGAAAAATACATGGGATGCATATTTTACAGCTTACGAAATATTGTAACAATATATTAAAGCTGTTGTGAAGTAATAGTATTTAAATATATGTAAAAAATACATGTGATGCATATTCTACAGCTTACGAACTATTGTAACAATAGATTAAAATTGTCGTGAACTAATAGTATTTAAATATATGTAAAAAATACATCTGATGCATATTCTACAGCTTACGAAATATTTTAGCAATAGATTAAAGCTGTCATGAACTAGTAGTACTTAAGTATATGTAAAATTATGTCGCATTTTTATGTCGCTTTCGTGTACACATTTCTCGGACAATTTTCAATAAAGGGGTTTGAGAAATAAAATGACATAGTTATTAATTTAGGAATTTCGGATTTTTTCATTCTTTTTTCTCTCTTCGAGAGTATTTCCTTCTCTATTTTTTTTTTTACATCTGATTAGAGAGCATTTATCCTGCTATTCTCCATACATTCTGAATTTGCCATAGTGCAATCTATTTCATTTAAAATTTGCGCTTTGGGTTTTCCCTCAACCGCCAACTTCCTCTCCGAATTCCCTATTTCGTGTGACTCGATCACATCAATCCGCAACGGTAAAATCACTCGTTTCTTAAGTATATCTCTTAGTCTGTTGTAGAACTTGAATCTTTAGGATTGTTGTACTCTTTGGTTCCAGTCGACTGGACATTACGCTCTATGGGCAAAAATTCATTAAAGCGTATTTTAAACGTATTCGGCTAGCTCAAACGAAACAAAATTGATACATGTTGTTAAGGATTACAAAACGAAACTCTCCGTCGAAAATAATGTCTTTATCATTTATAGTTCTTCTACAGGAACGCTCAAACGAATTTCAATGCATTAAGATCAATGGCAGTTTTATACATTCATCCATTTGAAGCACAATACCATCTTATCATATGTACTTAGCTGATGGTGCGACGACAGTCGAGTGCCTCCCTCAAAAATTGCGCCAAAACTCACCAAGCTTGGTGACTTTTTGGCTATGTATGTATGTATATAACTCGCATATATCAAAAACTATTAGTCGTGGAATGTTGAAATTTTATAATTAGGATTGTTGTAACATCTCTTTCTGGTTCCAATCTACTGATAGTTTATTTACAGGACCACCCAAAAGAATTTCAATGCATTAAGATAAACATCTTCAGTGTATTATGTCTGTATTCAGTCATTGTTTGAGCTCTGCCCAAAATCTCGCCAACTATCATCGATCTTTGCGTGTTTTGCCGAAATTTTGCAAAATTTGAAGCAAAATTGTCGTATATCGCTAACTCTAAAACTTTTAGAATATGAGATGTATTTAGAACTTTACATTAATTGCCATATTTTTTGTCTCATAGTCGGTAACTTATTTATAAGGTCACCCAAAAGATTTACAATACATTAAAGTCTGTGGATATATTCAATTCATTAAAAGTCTGTGGTCAATCACTATTTCAGTTATGCCTAAAATCTCGCCAACTATCCCAACCTTGTCGAGTTTTGGCGAAATACAAACTGAACCCAGCTTGGCGATATCTCATATTTGGCTAGAAATTGCTAAAACTTAGTATTATTGCAATATTTTATCTCTTTCACTTAAAATAAGTTTAGATGCAGTGCACAGAAAACATTTATGATTTATTACACGTGCAAGGAAGTTATGTGGTGTCAACATCAGATTTTTTAAAATTTTAATTTTTAACCATTAAATATGTTTGTTTCAAAGTATGTTTGATTGTTCAGAACTGATAAGACATTAACACAGCCCCAGCAAATATTTGCAAACATTTTACGGACGTAGAATTTTACGCAAAGTTAGAACTTACAGTCATGATGATCGCATACAACAATTGCCACCAAAGCAGCCAGAACTGCAGAAAGAACAACGAACTTCATTTTTAGTGGGCAAAAGGGAGACGAATTTCGGAGCGTACTGCATTGCATCGAATTTTATACTCGTCCCAATGTCAAAAACGTGTCGTAAAACGTGGCAAGCTGTTATAATACGCAGTAACGATCCATTCTGAAATTGACAAAAACGCAATGAACCACATTGAGTATGAGGAAACTCGTCGTGGAGTTATGATTCTATTCTGCGACCTTTAAAACAAACCCACCTGTTTCGTGAAAAAACAGTACTAAGTAAGCAACTCTCGTTTTTTGCTGTCTACATCAAATTAAGGGGTCTATTTTGATCCGTTCATAACACCCCCTAGATATAGAAAGCCTTTATTACTGAAGCTTTGACGTTGTCACTAGATCTATGACGTCATCACAGTTTTAATTTCACAAAGTATATCTATTTTAAATTTGTGGTGAATTTTATCACTCATAGAACTTTTTAATGATTTTGTCGATAAAAGTTAATCGACAAATGACAATTTTTGACCGTCACTAATTGTATAATATGATACAGAAGTAGATCACAATGAATTATTTTATGTCACACAGGTATTTTAATTTTTATCTTAAATTTAAGATATTTTCTAATATTTGTAACATCCACCAGAAATTTTAAATAGTTTTATCTTTTGAAGATACAACTGTGATGACATCATTTAAGACGATCTGGTGACGACGTCAAAGCTTCAGAGGCCTTCTACATCTAGAAGGTGCTGATCTTGCAGAATACCAATATACGTTAGCAGGTTGCGAATAACGTCAATGTGATGTCACACAGCCGAGGCAGCCTTCGAAAAGTTGCGGGCCAAACATTAGAATGTTAGTTAAGTCGCGGGACAAACTACAGGATGCTAGCGAAGTCGAGAGCCGTATAACTGGGATTTATATGGAAATTTGAATGGTTTATATGGGTTTTATAAAGGGTTATAATAAGTTTTATAAGGGGTATGTTCCGCGTGCCAGATCAAAAGCCATGGCGGTCCGTGGGTTTTCCATATCTAGCTTAAACGAACGTGGCAGAATTAGAGACCTAAGTCTAGAATAGGACTTCTCGAGAGTGAGTTTCTGCTGCGGCAAATACAGTCTGATTCAGAACTCTTATTTAAAAGAAAATCTGAAGCACTTTCAGATTTTAAATACGCAAAGTGCTATATATTAAAAGCGTATTATGACCTATGCGTCGTCCCTATTTTTCTTCCTTATTCCATTAAGTTGGAAAGTGTATCATTATTCATGAGTGTGCCTTATTTTCTTTCCTTGTTTCGTAAAACTCATCTATGGAATCGAAATCTATCAAAAAATCGCCTACTAAAACTATTTTACAATGTTCGCCAAGTATATTACAACTATACTTCACCGTTTTAAATATTGTTTCGAATGTGCATCATAATCCACGAATGTTCCGTGTTTGTCTTTCTTGGATGGATTCCTACTTTAACGCCCCGACTCTCGCCAAGGTGACGATAATTAAACTTATGCAGTTAACATGACGATTTTTTGTATTTATGTGGCAATCGCAATTTAGAATTAAAATGGCGATTTGGAACAACATGTAAGTACAGCATTCCGTTACATTTTTATTTATTTTGGGTTACCAATTAATGTAGTTTTAATAATTAAGTGTTTTCTTCCTTAACTGGTGCATTTATCGCTAATTTGCTCATTTTAGTTTTCATCTAGCTCTTTTGGGAGCGTTGAAACTTGTGTATAACTCCCAGAGTTTCGGGGATTATTTGGATTGGCGAGAGTGGAGGCGTTAAAATAGGAATCAATTCTTTCTTGTACCATAAAACACAATTTTGGAATTGAAATCTATCTTAAAATCGCCTACTGGAACTGTTTTACAATCTTCGCCAGGCATATTCGAACTACAGGCATATTCCAATTATATCGCGTAGACATTTTAATACTGTTTGGAATGGGCTTCATAATCCATGAGTGTACCGTGTTTTCATTCCTTGTTCCATAAAACGCTTCTTTGGAATTAAAATCTAGGGTGAGATTCAAGTGAAACACTTCGAAATATATCAATGTTTTTTATTCAACTGAAACAAGCCAATCGTGTTTTGATCACGTGATAGCGCGATAGGTTTGTAGATAGGCGCGATAGCAATCTGCCAAAACGTTCGAACTGTGGACTGAAAAACGTTCGATTCGAACTCGATCGCGCTCATTTCACTTGAATCTCACCCTATATTAAAATCGCCTACCAAAACTCTCTAACAATTTTCGCCAGGCATAGTCAAGCTATACTTCACCTTTATAAATAGTACTTGGAAAGTGTATCATAATCTATGAGTGTACCGTATTTGACAAAGTGCTAAAAAAAACATGTGTGGGGTGGTAGAAATAACCTAGATGGAAGGTTATTGTCATTTACTGGTTAATAATCAATCTTGTAAGCAATGTATAATTACTACTTTAATAATCATTCCTGTTAATGATCAATTTTAGTCAAGTGTTTTCTATGAGAGATCCTTTACCTTTTGATGAACCATAGCCGGAAAGATAACTATTTCTCCAAAGTAGTTATCGTATCTCACCATGACCGAGCAGAAAAGGTTGCTCAAAATGGTTGGTACGCAGCAGAAGTGTGAAACTCCCGTTTACGGGTCTGTCGATCTAACGGTCTGGAGTTTTGGTCGGTTTTCTCCGGATGTAACGTGAATATGCGTTAGAATACATAGGGATTTTACAAAAAGAGACGAAGCTTTACAGGTGTTTCGCGAGACGAGACAGGCCAATGAGAAGTACCCTATAATACTCAGGAATAGCGTATAGCTTTCTATAAGTGAAAAAATTTTTAGAATCGTTTCAGTTGTTAGAAAGAAGCTCATAGAGCGTAATGTATTAGAGTTATATGAGCGTCCCTGTGAAAAAATGATATATACTGTATGCATGAAAGGTAGCCTAGAATACTCAGGAATAGTTTTGCCTTCATTCAGAGAAAAAAAGTTTTGGAATTGGTTCGGTGATTACAGAAATGCCCATAGAGCGTATAGCAATGTTTTGAGTTGTCTCTGTAAAAGAATTATTTAAGCTATATTCATGAAAAGTAGGCTATAATACCTAGGAATAGGGTAGCTTTCTATCAGTGAAAAAAGTTTTAAGAATTGGTTCAGTAGTTACAAAGATGCTCATAGAGCGTAATGTATTAGGATTATTTTGAGCATCCCTGTGAAAGACCGATACATGCTATATGGATGAAGGGTAGCCTAAAATACTCATGAATAATGTGGCCTTCGGTTAGTGAAAAATGTTTTCGAATCAGTTCAGTTTTTAGAGAGATACCCATGGAGCGTAATGTAATTCTTATGAGTGTCCCTGTAAAAGAACTATTTATGCTATATGCGTGAAAGTTAGCCTGTAATACCCAGGAATAGTGTAGATTTCTATCAGTGAAAAAAATTTTAGAATCGATTTTGTTGTTACAGAGATACCCATAGAGCGTAGTTTGGTTCTTGTGAATTTCCCTATAAAAGAACTAATTATAGTATATGCATAAGAGATAGCCTATAATACTCAGGTATGATATAGCTTTGTATGAGTGAAAAACTGTTTTAGAATCGGTTCAGTAATTACAGAGCTGTTCATGGAGCGTAAAGTATTAGAAATGTTTTGAGTGCCTCTGTAAAAGAACTAGTTAGGCTATATGCATGAAAGGTAGCCTATAATACCCAGGAATAGTGTTGCTTTTTATCAGTGAAAAAAGTTTTATAATAGGTTCAGAAGTTACAGATATAATCATGGAGCGCTATGGAATTCTTATGAGTGTCCCTGTAAAAGAACCATTTATGCTGAGTGCATGAGAGGTAGCTTATAATACTCGGGAATAGTGTAGCTTTCTATCAGTAAAAAGCAATTTTAGAATCGGATCAGTGGTTACTAATATACCCTAGAGCAGCGTTTCTCAACCTGTGGGGCGCGACCCCCAAAGGGGGCGCTGAGCGTTTGCAGGGGGGGCGCGAGAAAAACCAAAAGAGCAAATAGTGATGCAAGTAGTGATAAAAAAAAATCATCTTATTTATTCTCAGTTTTACTCAAAAATATATTAAATTTCGCTTAAAATATTCATTTAAACTTTACTGATAAAATTGGTTTGTAGAAAATTCGACTAAATGTACATTTTTAAAGATTAAAAACTGAATTTATGCTGAAAAATGTGAGGGGGGGCGCCACCGTAAGTTATTTGTTGGGGGGGGCGACGGCTTTGTTGGGGGGGTGCGACGTTAAAAGGTTGAGAACCGCTTCCCTAAAGCGTAATGTATTAGAATTGTTTTGAGTGTCTCTAAAAGAACTATTATGCTATATGTATGAAAGGCAGCCTATTTTACCCAGGAATAGTGTAGCTTTCTATCAGCGATAAAAGTTTTAGAATTGGTTGAGTAGTTACAAGGATGCTTATAGAACATAATGTATTAGAATTATTTTGAGTATCTCTTTGAAAGAACGATATATGCTGCATGGATGAAAAATGGCTTATAATACTCAGAAATAGTTTTGCCTTCAGCCAGTGAAAAATGTTTTGGAATTGGTTCAGTAATTACAAAGATACCCATGGAGCGTAAAGTAATTCTTATGAGTGTAAAAGAACTATTCATGCTGTATCAATAAGAGGTAGCCTATAAATACTCAGGGATGTAATAGATTTCTATGAGTGAAAAAAAGTTTTTGAATCGGTTCAGTAGTTACTGAGATACCCATAAAGCGTAATGTATTAGAAATATTTTGAGTGCCTCTGTAAAAGAACTAGTTATGCTATATGCATGAAGGGTAGCCTATAATACCCAGGAATAGTGTTGCTTTCTATCAGTGAAAAAGTTTTAGAATCGGTTCAGTAGTTACAGAGATGCTCATAGAGCGTAAAGCATTAGAATTACTTTGATAGTCCCTGTAAAAGAACTATTTATGCTGTATGCATGAAATGTAACCCGTAATACTCATTAATAATGTAACTTTCTATGAGTGAAAAATGTTTTAGAATCGGTTCAGTAGTTACAGCGATACCCATAGAGCGAAATGTAAAATTTACGTTTCCCTGTGAAAGAGGTTTTTGTGATATATGCATGAAAAGTGACCTTACTTAGGCATTGTGTAGCTTTCTATCTGCCAAAAAAACTTTTTTTAATCGGTTTAGTAGTTATATAGATGCCCAAATAGCCTAATGTATTAGAGTTATTTTGAGTGTCCCTCTTAAAGAATTATTTATACTATTTGCATGATCGATAATTTATATGTGAATCCTGGTATATGCTATCTTTATTCCAAATTTTATTCAAATGCGCTCATCCGTTTTTGCGTGATTGTGTCACAAACATCAGAATCCACAAGCATACAAACTTTCACATTTATAAAATTAGTAGGATGAGTTTCAACAAACTGTGGTAACTGTGAAAATCAGTGCAAAAATATATGGTATAACAATGCTTTTCAAGAATGTGTCAATCATATACTTTCGAACAATATACTAAACCTTTAAAGTACCTTTCAACGAAAGGAAAAATTTGTTTGGAGTACATGTAAAAGTACTGGTTAGAACAATGCTTCTTAAGAATGTATCAATATTATACTTAGCAACAATGTAATAAACTTTTATTAAAAATGCCTTTCAATAAAGGGAGGTAATTGTTGGAATCGGTGAAAAAATACACCGTATAACAAAACTTCTTAAGAATACGTGTCAATAATATACTTTGAAACAATAGACTAAACTTTTGTTAAAGAATGACTTTAAATAAATCGTGGTCATTGTTCAGATGAAAATATCCGTCCTAACATTGCTCTTTAAGATTATGTGTTAATAATATACTTTGAAACAATGTAATAATATTTTATTAAAAACGACTTTCAATGAAGGCGTGTAATTGTTAGAAACAATGCAAAAATACACGGTATAACAATCCTCTTTAAGAAAATGGGTTAGTAATATACTTTGAAATAGTGAACTAAACCTTTATTAAAAATGAATTTAAACAAAGGGACGTGATTCTTAGAAATTCCTCAAAAATGCACGGTATAACAATGCTCTTTAAGAAAATGTGTCAGTAACATACTTTGAAACAGTGAAACCAACCTTAATTAAAAATGACTTTCAAGAAACTGACGTAATTGTTAAAAACAATAAAGAAATGTGCGGTATAACAATGCTGTGTAAGAATATGCGTCAATAACATACTTTGAAGCAGTGAACTAAACCTTTATTAAAAATGACTTTCAACAAAGGGACGCAATTGTCAGAAACAATTCAAAAATATACGGTATAACAATGCTTTTTAGTAACGTGTTTCAATAATACACTTAGAAACAATTGACTAAACTTTTAAAGAGTGCCTTTCAAGAAAGGAAAGTAATTGTTTGTCATATAAGCAAAAGGGAGAGTTAGAACAATGCTTTCTAAGAAAGTGTCAATAATATTGTTGCAGAATACTTTGCTAGTTTCCTGGGTTCGTCATTCTAACGTCCAGTTGGTGTAGAAAGTTCTAGTAATGAGTCCACTTGTCAGGATGGAACACAAACTTTATTGCTTCTAGAACCTCATAGCACAATCAAATATACAAAATTCACAAGAACAATCTAACAGTAATGTGCTTTTAACAGTCCGCTTAGATCAGAAGCTTTCAGAAATGCTGTATTTTTCACACAAAGTAAAACAATTTCACAGGCAAAAATTCAGTGAAAATATACGCGAGATAACACTAACAGTCTCTCAAGACTCAGCAATCAAGAATTAACACACAGCACTTTAAAAACAGCTTCGAAAAGCAAGGGGAAGCACCACTTCTGTAGCACTATCAGAGAAAAGCAAACGTACTCACTCAGAGAGCTCAACTCACATACTGAACTGGGGCTAAGCTCACACTCGTACTTATAGGTAGGGCAGAAGCTACAAGAAACTTCT
Source organism: Cheiracanthium punctorium (assembly GCA_038373885.1). NCBI lineage: Eukaryota > Metazoa > Arthropoda > Arachnida > Araneae > Cheiracanthiidae > Cheiracanthium > Cheiracanthium punctorium. The sequence goes on along the minus strand of JAWZYV010003545.1, from coordinate 234,120 downwards.
AGACGAGTCTATTTGCCGAGGATTCCACATAAAGTGGAAATTTTGATTACGTCATAGAAGAGAAACGTTATTATGTGATTTTAATGCATCAAAAGCAGCTTTACATGCCCCATATGGAAAATCGTGCCAAATGACCAAAATGTCGCCAAATTTGGCGCCAAAAATAAGCCGCCAAAACTGAAGTCATCGAAGGCCTACGACCAATATTTCTCGAGATTTCTAGAAACCCATAGAAAACAAAGGGGAAACCAAAACCTCCGTATCTCCGGTTCTAGTTCGTGATTTTGATGCAACAAAAAGCAAAATTTAACTATTTGAAGCGTAGAATAATTTTTAACTATTTTAACCAGAACAGCGGGTTGCCACGAAAATTCGTAACATTATACTTAGAAAAAAGGCAGTAAATATTTAATAAAAAATGGCTTTCAACAAAAGGGACTTGATTGCTAGAATCAACGCAAAAATATAAGGTACAACAATGCTTTTTAAGAATATGTGTGACTAATATACTTTGAAACAGTGAACTACAACTTTATTAAAAATGAGTTTCAACAAAGGGGCGTAATTCTTAGAAACAACCCAATAATATACGGTATAACAACAAAGTAATATGTTTCAATAATGCACTTTGAAACAGTGAACTACTAAACCTTTATTAAAAATGACCTTCAACAAAGGGACGTAATTGTTGGAAATAAGGTAAAAGTACACGATATAACAGTGTTCTTTAAAAATGTGTGTCAATAATATACTTTGAAACAGCGGACTAAACCTTTATTTAAAATGAGTTTCAAGAAAGGAACGCAATTGTCGGAAATAATGCAGAATTACGCGGTATAACAATGCTCTGTAAGAATGTGTGTCAAAATATACTTTGAAACAGTGCACTAAACCTTTATTTAAAATGACTTTCAAAAAAGGGACATATTTGTTGTAAATGATGCAATAATACACGTTATAAGAATGCTCTTTAAAAGTGTATGTCAATAATATACTTTGAAAAAGTGGACCAAACTTTTATTTAAAATGACTTCAACAAAGGGACGTTCATTGTTAGAAATAATGCAGAAATACACGATACAACAATGCTCTTTAACCCTTTGAGGCGCAACCCTTTCCCAATGCTGAAAAAAGGGCAGCCGTTGCCATCGCTCGACTTAACTACCAGCAAGATGGCGGACGATCGAAACGTTCATCGCGTGCCTCAGATCTAGAGACCCTCGTCAGCCAGTTTTCTGAATATGTTTCAGTAATATACTTTGAAAAAGTGAATTAAACTTTTATTTAAAATTACTTTCAAAAAAGGACGTAATTGTTAGAAACAATACAAAAATATACGGTATTAAAATGCTTTTTAATAATATGTTTCAAATATAAGGAACAATCCAGTAAACTTTTAAAGAATGCCTTTCAGCAAAGGAAAGTAATTGTTTAAAATATAAGCAAAAGTATGGGTTAGGACAATGCTTTGTAAGAAAGTGTCAATAATATACTAAAAAACAAGGGAGTAAATATTTATTAAAAATTATTTGCAGCAAAGGGACGTAGAAACAATGCAAAAACATAAGGTATAACAAAGCTTTTTAGGAATATATTTCAATAAGAGGCTTTGAAACAGTGAGCTAAATCTTTATTAAAAAAGACTTTCAACAAAGGGACGTAATTGTTAGAAACAATGTACAAATATATGTATAACAAAGCGTTTTAAGATTGTAATGTATTAGAATTGTTACAATAAACTGTGTCAATAATATACTTACAAACAATGCACTAAACCTGTATTAAAGGATGCCTTTAAACAAAGGGACGTAATTGTTTGAAATATATACAATAGTATTGTTTAGAACAACGAGTTTTAAGATTTCGTCAAAAGTTCACTTAGAAATAATAGAATAAACCTTTATTTAAAACGCCTTTCTACAAAGGGAGGTAATTATTGGTATCAATACAAAAACATATGGTATGACAATGCTTTTTGAGAATATGCGTCAATATTATACTTTGAAACAGTGAGCTATATTAAAAATACCTTTCAACAAAGTGACGTAATTGTTAGAAACAATGCAAAAATATACATTATGACAATGCTTTTTAAGATTTTGTCAATAATATACTTAGAAACAATGGATTAAACCTTTAAAGAACGAATTTCAACAAAGGGAAATAATTGAAATATGTGCAAAAGTATGGGCTAGGACTATGCTTTTTAAGAATGCGTCGATAATATACGTTTAAACAAGAGAGCAAAGCTTTATTAAAAATGACTTTCAACAAAGGGATGTATTTGTTAGAATGCAAAAATATAAGGTATAACAAAGCCTTTTAAGACTGTGTCAATAACATGCTTAGAAACAATGCACTAAACATTTACTAAACAATGCCTTTGAACAAAAGGAGCGTTTTTATTAGAATCAATGCAAAATATATGTCATAATAACGCTTTTTAAGAATGCGTCAATAATATACATTGAAACAATGGCCTAAATTTTTATTGAAAATTGACTTTAAACACAGGGTCATAACTGCTGAGATGAATGCAAAAATATATAAGCTATAACAATGCTTTTTAGAATATGTGTCAGTGATGTGATGTACTTGTAAACATGGGACTAAACCTTTAAAGAATGCCTTTCAACAAATAGTAATTATTGTTTGAAATATATGCGGAAGCAAGGGTTAAAACGCTTATACACTGCATTCACTTATAAGCTGAAATTCGTGCTAAAGCATACATAGTAGGTCTGCAGGGACACTCAATACAATCCTAATTCATTGCGCTCTATGGAGATATCTGTAACCCCTGAACCGGATTCTAAATCTTTTTCACCTATAGAAAGCTACACTATTCCCGAGTAATATAAGCTAAAATTCATGCATATTGCATAAATAGTTCTTTTACCGGAACACTCAAAAGAATTTAAACAGAATATGCTCTATGGGTATCTCCATAACTACTGAACCGGTTTTAAAACTTTTTTCTCTAATATAAAGCTACACTATTCCTGAGTATTGTGACGAATTTTCGGGGCAACCCGCTGTTCTGCGGCTTAAAATAGTTCAAAATTCGTATTCTACGCTTCAAATAGATAAATTTTGCTTTTTGTTGCATCAAAATCGGTCAACTAGAACCGGAGTTACGGAGGTTTCGGTTTCCCATTGTTTTTCTATGGAGGTTCTAGAAATCTCGAGAAATATTGGTCCTAGGGCTTGGATCTCTTCACTTTTGGGAACTTATTTTTGGCGCCAAATTTGGCGATATTTTGCCAAAAGTCGCCAAGCTTGGCGACATTTTGGTCATTTGGCGCGATTTTCCCTATGGGGCCTGTAAAGCTGCTTTTGCTGCATTAAAATCACATAATGACCTAACATTTCTCTTCTATGACGTAATCAAAATTCCCGCTTTATATAGAAACTTCATGAAATAGATTTTTCTGGAGGCTTCTTGTACCTTCTGCATCGGCTATAAATAGAAGCGCCTTAGAAGCCCGAGTTCAATGTGAGCTAGCACCCGCAGTGTGAGTGAGCTCTCGTGGAGAACGGATGCCGATGTGTACTGTGCTTTACTCCGTGATAGAAGTGGTGTTTCCGCGTGCGTTTTTGGAGCTTTGTTCCTAAGTGCTGTGTGTAAATTCTTCACTGTTGAGTCTCGAGGGAGTGGTAGTGTTATCCCTCGTATATTTCCACTGAATTTTACTTGTGGAAGTGTTTTATTTTGCGTGAGAAATACAGCCTTTGTGAGAGCTTCTGATCTAAGCGAACTGTTAAAAGCACATTACTGTATAATTGTGCTTGTGAATTTTGTACAGCTGATTGTTCCACGAAGTTCTAGAAGCAATGAAGTTGTGTTCCATCCTGACCAGTGGACTTTTTACTAGAACTTTCTACACCAACTGGACTTCAGAACAACGAACCCCGTAAACAAGCAGAGTAGTTCTGCAACAGTATTATAGGTTTTCTTTTATACATATAGCATAAATAGTTCTTTTATAGGAACACTCAAAATAATTCTAATACATTGCGTTCTATGGGTATCTCTGTAACTACGGAAGCGATTCTAAAATTTTTTTCATTGATAGAAAGCTACACTATTCTTAAATAATATAGGCTACCTTTCATGCATGTATCACAATTTAACAGAGACACTCATAAGAATTACTTTATGTTCAAAGGGCATGTATGAAACCACTGAATCGATTCTAAAACATTTTTTACTGATAGAAAGCTACAGTATTCCTGAGTAACATAAGCTGAAATTCATGCATATATCGCAAATAGTTCTTTTACAGGGACACTCATATGAATTACATTACGATCTACAGAAAAAAACAAACACCCAAATTACAGGCGTTAAAAGATGAAAATAAAAACTAACATTTTATGTGTGTTTTTTACACAAAGTTTTTATTTTTACATTACAATCTATTTGTATTTCAGTAAGTACTGAATTATTCTAAAATTTTTCACTAATGGAAAGCTTCTGTATTAGTGTTAAGAATTTCTGGCTCTTTCTGCCGTTTAACAGTTAAAAATAGTTTAAAATTCGTATTCTACGCGTCAAATGTTACATCAAAATTGGTTAACTAGAACGCGAGATATAGAGTTTTTTGGTTTCCCCATTGTTTATCAAAGGGTTTTCTAGAAATCTCGAGAAACGTTGATTTTAGAGCTTAGTTGACCTCACTTTATTTATTAGTAATCACTTAGTTGACTTATTTTTGGTGCCAAATTTGGCGATATTTCCCCAGAAAGTTGCCAAGCCTGGAGACATTTTGATCATTTAGTGCGATTTTACCAATCGAGCCTATAAAGCTTGTTTCCCTGCATTAGCGTTGTGCAATAGCTTTGTATTATTCATTAATATTTCTATGATGTAATCAAAAATCCCACTTCATAGGGATTCTTCGAGAAACTTCTCCCACCTTCGGCGACATCTATGTATAGGTGGCAGTGAGACCGAAGAGCCAATTTGTTTCGGTCTGCTACACAGAATAAACGTCTGTGAGAGATCATAAAAAATCTTTTGGAGCTTAGAGAAGCAGTAATTTGCTTGTTTTCAAAAGCTATTTTTAAGTGTTGTGTGTAAATTCTTCATTGCTGAGTCTTGATGGACTATGTACGATTTCCCTATAATGGAAACTAAGTTTTAACTGAATTTTTGCCCGTGGAAGTGTTTTATTTTGTGTGCGAATTACAGTATCTGCTATAAGCACGTTACTGGCCGTTAGTGCCTGTGAATTTTGTACAGCTGATTGTTCAACAAAGTTCTAGAAACAATAAGTTTGTGTTCCATGTGAAAAGTGGACTTTTTACTAGAACTTTCTCCACATACTGGACTTTAGAACGACAAACCCAGGAAACAGTTTCCTGCAACAATATATCTTTCATGCATATATCATAAATAGTTCTTTCACAGGGTCACTCAAAATATCTCTAGTACGTTACACTCCAAGGTCATCTCAGTAACTACTGAACCAATTCTAGAAAATTTTCACTGATACAAAGCTCGAAAATTCCTGATTAATATAGGCTACCTTTCATACATACTTCACAGAAAGCACTTTTACAGGAACACTCATAAGAATTTCATTAACTCTATGGGTATCTCAGTAACTACTGAACTGATTCCCAAAAGTTTTTTCACCGATAGAAAGTTACATTATTAATGAGTATTACAGGTTACATTTCATGCATATAGTATAAATAGTTTTTTTACAGGGACAATCGAAATAATTGTAATACATTACATTCTATGAGCATCTCTGTAACTACTGAACCGATTCTGAAACTTTTTTCACTAATAGAGAGCTACACTATTCCTGGGTATTAAGGCAATCTTTCGTGCATATAGCATAAATAGCTCTTTTACAGAGACACTCAAAACATTTCTAATACATTGTACTTTATGGGTATGTCAGTAACTACTGAACTGATTCTAAAACTTTTTTTCACTTATAGAAAACTACATCATTCCTAAATGTTATATGCTACCTCTCATGCATACAGCATAAATAGTTCTTTAACAGGGACACTCATACACATTAGATCTATTTGTATCTCTGTAACTATTAAATCAATTGTAAAACTCCTTTCACTGATTCAAAGCTACACCCTTCCCGAGTAATATAGGCTACATTTCATGGATATATTATATTTTTACATGGACACTCATAAGAATTACATATTATATAGGCATCTCTGTAACCATTGATTTGATTCCAATGTTTTATTTAGAGATAGAAAACTACGTTATTCCCATGTAAGCTAAAATTCATGCCTATATCACAAATATTTTTTTTACAGAGACTCATAAGGCGATATATTTGTATCTCTGTAAGTACTAAACTGATTCTAAAAATTTTTTCACTGCAAGAAAACTACAGTATTTCTAAGCAACAATCTGAAATTCATTCATATATCAAAAATATTTCTTTTACATTGACACTCATATGAATTACATATCAATATCTTTGTGTTTCTAAGTACTGAATTGATTTAAAATATTTTTTCAGTAGAAAGCAACTCTATTGTTGAGTATTATAAGGCTTTCTTCCATGCATATATCATAAATAGTTGTTTTACAGGAACACTCAAAATAATTCCAATATGTTACGCTCTATGGGCACCTTAGTAACTACTAAACCGATTTAAAAAAATTTTCACAAATAGAAAGCTATATTATTCCTGATTAATTTAGGCTGTCTTTCATGCATTTATCACAAATAGTTCTTTTACAAGTACACTTATAAAAATTACACTATGCTCTAAGGGCATCTATGTAACCACTTAATCAATTCTAAAAAATTTTTCACTGATAGAAAGCTACAGTATTCTTGAGTATTATAAGCTGCCTTTCATGCATATAGCATAAAGTTCTTTTAGAGGAACACTCAAAATAATTCTAATACATTATGTTGTAGTGGCATCTCAGTAACTACTGAACCAATTTAAAAAGAAATTCCTTTGATAGAAAGCTACACTATATTCCTGAGTATTACCCACTTCATCTTCTTCAACCATTTCTGAGTATATGCTCACAATTTTAGTCTCCGAGCCAGAAGTCCTAAAAGGGAGCTGCATACATTGTATAACTGTCCAATATTTTCATCAGTAATTACTTAGAGCTTGACATAAGTTTTTTTTTAAAATTAACTGACAGTTTTAGATTTGCTTTTAAAAGTTCTCTGAAAAATTGAAAACAAACTAGTAGACATTGTTTCAGTTAAAGAAGATCATTCTGTTCAGAGAATAGGTGCAATTTTTCAATTAGTCAAGGACAATCTCCAAAAATGGGATAGATGTTTGAACTACTCGAAGACCTTATCTTCTTTAAATGATTGCGGTATAAATGAAAAAACTGATAAATGAAACATTAATATGCAAATTATTATAGGCTCAACACTAGTAATGCAAGTACTTTCTAGGGTGGTAGTAAGTTTCCACTTGGAAAAGAATTGCCAAATTTTAAAATAAACATTCATAAAAAATGTGAAACAAATCACACCTTTATTGTACTACATTTACAGTATCACATACATTTAGTAATAATAAAATAAACATTTTGTATTGATAATGACATGATTTATGTTCTAATGCGTATCCATGTTGCATCTAGAGAAGACTGCCAAAACTCCAGACCGTTAGACCGACATCTGGGCGGTAAAGCAGAACCCCGAACCTTCACATTTCAGCCATCTACCATGTTCAGTGTCTTATTTACTTGGCTATGGTGGGGGTCCCACATTTTGAAAATGCTATAAAAAATTGATTTACAATTTTAACTGCTTCAAACTTTTAGGATTTACTTTTTCCCTCTTGGTACTAGGAGCATATGAAATTTACATGATAAAATTTCTTTATAGCATTTTAAACATGAGAATTTTTTTAAAATTACGTTTTGATACATGAAAATAATCCAATAAAGTCCACTGGGGGGATTACCTGCCAGCAACATTTAGAATTGTTTTATTTTTGTTTCATTTAATTTTTTCTTTTTTTGGTATAAAAAAAATCCAGGCTTTAATGGGTTAGAAGGTTTTAAAACTGAAAAGTGAGAATTTAGTAGTGTAAATAAGTCACAAATGAACAAGAAACATAATTCAAAAAGCATGAAAAATTGACTTTATTCACAAGAAGTATTTACAAAAAATGAAGCTTATGGTACAATTACACAGCACCCTTTTTCTTTCAAAAAACCATTTCTCTAGTAAAAAAGAGCATTTTTGAGTAACTCTTTTACTGTTAAAAAAAGGCCTTTTTTTCTGAAATAAATACATGAACAAAGGTTAAAATGCATGAAACATAAAAGAACTTACACTGGAATAATCTACTTATCAGTCAACAAGAGTATGTTTTCAAATGTCATGTTCAATCATTAACGGTATAAAAAACAATTATAAACACATAGATTAAAAAAAATCTTAATCCATTTTTTAAAAATTTCCCCAAGTTAAGAATTCATAAAAATGATGAATGTTCAATTGCTCCTATCACTAAAAAATGAAGACAACTATTTGTCTCACCCATTAGCAGTTACATTGCACATCAAATAAAAAGAAAAGTAGCTAATTCTACTTGTAAAAAATGAGAAAGGATACATAAATTACCTGTGACATGTGTAAAAATTAATCATTCATACTGCAAGTAAATAAAACTAATATCAAGTGTATCACAGTTTTGGAAAAGTCTTACATTTCTGATGCATGTAGCTAAGAAATACTGACACAATAATTATACAAAAATACAATGCAATATTACCAGTCGAAAATATACAAAATATTAAAGTTTGCAAACATTATAAAATTTATCGAAAATCCACTATAAATAGCTCTGCAATCACAGCTACAAATAGTTGCTAATAGACCTTTTAGGGAAAAAAAAAATAAAAAAAAATTCTTATGTCATTCGAAAACCTGAACTGAAATTGTGTTTTTCAATTCAGGAATTTATAGAGCTGTGGCGACTGGTTGCAAGCTCACATAAAATACTTTTTATTAAGAGAAAAACCTTAATTGGAAAAAGTAAATTAAAGTATTTTGAAATATAAAATAAAGCATTTTTTAATACTGCCTGGATAAAAATAATTTAAATAAAAAGCAAGCAAATACTAAATAAATTTGATTGTCCATTTATTATAATCATATATACACAGTCAAACTGCCAGCTCAAACCTCTAATCTTCAATTATTTAAGACTTAGAATAAAACTTTCATTAATCAAGCTATATTTCAATGTCTTCCAACTCTCTCCTTTTCCCCCAAACAGAGACTTTTTTTGATATAATCAAACAGCCAATATTTCACAATACAAAAGTAATTTTTACCCACAACTTTTCAACTGAATCTTCGAAATAAAAAATTACTGTGATTACTTTTTATGATAACAATACTAACTTTTTAATTTCTGGAAAAAAAAAAAAAAGAGACATGACACTCAGCTCAAATAAAAACCGTTATAATGTGCATGTAGATAAATACTGTTGACAATTTAACTAATAAACATGTTTTCATACAATACATTTTTTTTTTATAAACATAACATTTTGAAACACACTTGTTAAATAGTTATACCCATAACTATTTTAAAAGTCACACTGACAGCTATGAATAAAATGCTCATGGAAGATTATACATGGATTAAAGGCAAACACTGCCATTTGTTAAAATTGCACAGTAAAATTTGGCTTTATAATTTATCAGAGAAAGAAGAAAAAAAAACTGCTTAAGAGAACAAGGGACTGTAAAACTCAAAATGATATTTTTAAAATCAATTTTTTTAGAATGTGGCCTTTTTGCTTTAAAACCACTTAATTCTAATATTTTTACTGGGGATTATAAAAATGTAATACAGAAAAGTATTACAGTAGAGCATTGACGATCTAGACATCAAAAATTCGAATTCAATTTTGGTGGGGAAAAAAAAAGTTGAAAAGACATAGATATTGGGAAACCCATTTCCAATGCTTACTGGTGAAAAAAGAAATTAATTTTTCTAACCTCTTATTTTCTTTTCTGTTTGCTGCCATCAACACAGACAAAGGGTTTCCTTATTAGACCCAAAACAGCTGTCTGCTTTCTAGATATTTTTATGAGCTCTGACAATGTATAAACAGTACAGTATTATGTAAATATGTAGATAATGTACATTACATATGTATATATATTCTTTCATTAAACTGCACTGTAAGTTCATATTAACAGTTTTATTTATCTGCTTCAATTACTCAACTACTAAAATGAATTATTCAGTTTAAGCAAGTTTTTTTTTTTTTTTTTTTTTTGTTTTGTTATTGTTGTAATGAGAACTTAAATGACTCTTTTTTGGGTTACTTTTGAAAATCTGGGCATTTTGATAATCTGGACATTTTCAAATGATTGACAAGTGTTATCTATATAGTTTCCACAAAATGCTTAGAGAAAACAAAAGTGAATGAACATTTCACTTTTTATGGAAACACTGGGGGAAAGTTAGAAATTGTTTACAAAATTTAATTAGGAAATTTATAAAAATGGTAATTAACAAACTACTGGTACAGAATGTGCAAAAATAGAATGAAAAAAAATTGTTTCCCCCTTTAAAAAAGAAACTCATTATTGAGCACATAATGAGCAGTTTTCCCACAGCTAACTTAAAAAGCAATGTTTAGTTAAGAAAAAACAAAAATTAATAAAAATAAAGAAATTTGAATACACACAAAAAAGGTTTTTATTTTAAATAATACTTTCTATTACGAGAGAATATAATGCAAGATAAGAGCTCACATTATTTTCTAAGACAATGATAATACTACGATCATGCACATACTGTGACATTTTTCAAAATCTTTTATCAAAATTTATCCACGAAATATTGCTTATTTCAAATTTTAAATGTAATTGATTTTAAAAGTTAAAATTCAATTATATATTTCATGGAACATTAAAAGTTCACATGCTAAATTTTTTTTTAGCAAATACAATAAAACATGAAGAGCACTCAAAAGCATAACAACTCAACCAACAACAAAGACGACAATTATTTTCTTGTGAGCTGCATTATACCTGCATACAATTTTCACAGCTCTGACAAAATAATAATAATAATATTAAATTCTTGTTTAATGAAGCATATTAACAATTAATTTGTCCATAAAAATTGTAAACGCTTCTTGTTCTTAAATAAAATGCAAATTTTTCATGAAAATTAACATATTAACCCCTTGAGTACGGATTCATTTGAAGAAATTCTTGAATTTGAAAGGATATCATAGCGAAATTTTGACACAAAGTAGTTACATTTGCAATCCTGACTGGAAGAAACATCCTCCTACAACTGTTACAAATCTCTTGCCTTGAATAAGAGTACACATGTTTAATTTTGTCCTAGATCAAATGATGAAGCATTGTTACAAATGCAAAGCAAGTACATGATGTAACACTATCATCATCTATTAAAAAGGCAAAAGCAAGGGCATGACGAAACATAGTTCTGCACCCAAAGGGGTTAATTTGCTTTCTTAATGAAATGGATTTTTTTTCCTGTCAACAATAAACTTTTACAAATAATTAAAAAAAAAAAAAAAATTACAAATTTTCTTCAAATCAGAAATAAAAGTTTATACAATGCTTTTTCTTCTCTCTCTTTTATACCAATGCTTATCAAACTAAATTGTAACACTAATTATTTTTACCATCCCTTGTTCCCTTAAAATATAATTGAATATGCATATATATATCCAAGAAATGATCCAATTAGTTAAAATCCACATAAATATAATTTATATACACAAAAACTAACAAGTAACTAAACATATCTAAATTTTCATAATGTTTATATACATATAACTATCTCTCACAAACAAAAAGAGAGTAACACAAGAGAATACTAAAATTTATGATTTGATTCATCACAGGTGCTAGTCCATTATCTACCTTTGCATTCAAAGAAGAGTATTTTTTTTTTCTTTTTACACATAGTTCTGAAACAGTATCACAGTTCTTTGAATTATTAGTTCATTCAGATAAAATTTCAGTAAGACCACATAAATTAATTTCATTATTCAATGAAAAATGAAAAAAAAAAAAAAAAAAAGGGTAAATATTTGTGCTTTGGACGTAAATAGTACAATAAACACCATAAAAGTGCAGAATGATTGCTTGAATACAGAGAGTAAGAAAATACACATAGTTTGATAAAGAGAAAAAAAAAAATCACCCAAGCACAAAATGAATGTATCAACTTAAAAATAGTGTTAACATAGCTATTGCCAACTACCTGAAAAGTTCAGATTTTACATTGAAAAACACATAATTAGAAATAAACAAATAAATAAATAAAATATCATTGATTAGTTAAATGCATATTTAAGATTAAAACATCTCAATTTTAAGTTGAAACCATATTTCACATAGCACTGACAATTCCAACACAATAATAATAAAATCAATAAATAAAACAGAACACCCATTAGCATTAAGTCAATAATGTAAGTTTTTATTTGTTAAGTAAATAAGAAATACTGCTCAGCTCTGATTGCTTTTTAAGAAGCCAAAAAGGAGATAATAAAAATTCTGATATGATTGAAAGAAAGAAAGAGAGAGAAAAAATAACTACAACACAAAATAAAAATAAATTAAAAAAATAAAATAAATAAAGAAAAACTAAATTTGGAGAAAAAGCCACTAAAAGTTAGTATTTAAGAACAACTACTTCATGCTCTTAATAAAAACTTTTGTACTTTTTGAAAACATTTAAAGGATACAACTTTAAAAGTTTCGATATATAAATCAATACAAGTTCTAATTTGCACAAAACAAATAAATTTAAATAAATGAAATCAATAATTTAAACTGTTTGGGGGATTGTGTCTCATAAATACACACCTACTAAGAGCTTTACCACAGTCAGCAATAGCTATGCCATTTTAACACAAGTTATTCTCTCCAAGAATTTCCATTCCTAGTTTCACACAAAAACTTATTCAAAATATTTATGTAAGTTTGGCATAGCTTGGAGGGGCAACTTTTCGATGCAAGTACTTTAGGACATACAAAGGCACACAGCTCACTACGGTTAAAAGTGCTACTTTCCACAAGAAATCAACAGTCCAAATGAATTCAGAATCTGAAAATGAAAGAGGAAAAACAATTAAACAGAGCAGACTTACTTTTAATGATTCGACAAATGTATTTCACAAACTGAAAAGTGTAATCATCTTAAAAAGTTTAATCATTTAGTATTTTTAGACACACAAAAGAATTAAGGAGGGAAATACAACAGTTAAATCTTTAAATGTTGTACTTCATTGCTAATCAAGTAGTCACAGCAGACTGAATTATAGTGAGACAGAAGAAAATTACATAAAGAATGAAGAAATAAAATTCTGAAACTCAAGGCATTTTTAAAAAATAACACTTTGAATTTTCATTGCTATTAAAGACATCCCTTAACATTGTATGCACATATTACATATTTTGTAGACTAATACAGAATTCATCCTTTATCACAAATTATTATTTAAAATAGCATACAGTGCACATGATAACAGAATTTAAATAGTTACTTACCAAAAAACTGCTTCAGAAACAGTAAAGACAAGAGGTATATTAGCAGACTGAATAGTTCAGCAACGACCATCAGCCAGTGCCACGTTCTAATAGTTAAAGCCACCATAAGCAGCTCCGTGAATACTAATGCTGTAAAGCTAATAGATATAATATGAATAAATTCTGATTTATAGAGAAGTAAAGCTCCATACATAATGATTCCACCTGTTAAAAGAAAAATACAAACATCAATACCAAACTACCTAAGTTCAACTTCAGTATTTCTAGGTCATAATTTTGTAAAAATATCAATAATATATACTTGGAAATAAATATGTTATGAGTATTTTATTTTAAATTTTAAAAATAATTTTGTTAATACAAAGTGAGTGAGGGACTAATTAAAAAAATATATTAATTAAAGATTGATGCAGGTGAAATTTGGTTCTGTTTTGCAGCCAATTCAGAAAAATAGTCTTGATTTAAATGACCTCTTTACATAATTACAATTAATTAAAAACAGCCCCTTCATAAAAAATTCTGTATTGACCCCTGTTAATTCTAGACTAAAAAAATTTATGGTTATAACATTATTAACCATTTATGAAGGTGATAATACTACTACTCTTTGACTTTGTATTTTATTAAATACGAGACATAGGTAAGAACAGATTTGTTAAAATTCTATAATTCACATAAGCAAAATAAAACAAAATACATTAACAGCCTATAATCTCAGTTCCTTTATCTATCTATATAAAAAACAATATCTAAGTGTGTATCTTTTTCGCAAACTAAAGAAACCGCTGGAGTCAGTCTTGTTTTGAAAAATGATTTCTGTGGTTCAGAGAAGGTTAAAAGGTATTGAAATCCTAAATTCATCTAATAGAAAGAAAGTCAGGGCCCAAAACATTCCTTACACATTAGCACATATACTTCTTCTTGACAGGTGGGGAAAAAAAAAAAAAAAAGATTATGCTGAATTTCCTTGCAACCATATTGTCAGGAAATGAAATTTAAATTTGCGAAATGAACAAAATTAGAGATGAATGGTATATCTTTTCTCATAAACGGCAATGCTCAAATATGTTTCTTCCCTAAAATAAATTTTAAAAAAACTATTGGGCCAGTTTTTTTTTCATCTTCGCAATGATTCTGCCCTATAAATAACAACCAAAATAAAACAGTTGCCCACATCATGAGACATTATTTTAGAACTTAAACTAAAAGACAAAGTTCTCAGTAGAAACAAAGCATTTTGAAAGTGAATAGGTTTGTTTGCAAAATACACATAAGTTCTTTTTTATGTTCTTTCTTTTTGATTGGAAGTAACACTGATAGAGTTTTTGTGTCATTATTTTGCAGAGTTGTGCTATATATATCATCTCAAGTTAGTACTTGTAAGGCAAAATTTATCTCATAAATCAAAGAATTTTACATTTTTTAAGATTCCACAATGATGGAATTCATTTAGACCATGCGTAAGAAATTGTTAGATTCTTTCTCTGTGAAAAACAGGTATGCAGTTAACAGATAATAAAATACTTTTTTTCTTGTCTTAGGTCAGTTTTTGAATTAAATTAAAATAGTAATAATTACAGAAATATCACAAGTAAAACTGAAATGCCAAGAATCTATTCACATACATTTGCATTCTCAAGTCACATACTACAACATACAGCATAGAAATTGCAGTTGTTTTCAGTAGTACAGTTTTTCCTTTTTTATGCTTTTCATAGTACTCTCAATTTATTTTTATATATTTTATAAAAAGATTATTCCCATTCACATATTCTTTGAATGACTTACTAGGCATTCAAAGACAAATTTGGTGAAACAATGCTAGACACAGCCTGTTGATGCATCTTTGCAAAAATGGGAATGAACAAAATAATTATTTCATATATACACTGAATCCAAATTATTCATTAATTGGGATTCAGTGACATTAATTAACATTATTTGTAAGTGAACATTAAAGTGTAAGTGAAAAATAAAAAAATACTGATGATCAAATAATGTTTCTGTAATCAAGTTAAAAAGACTGTATCAAAAATTATTGTAGGAAATGAAAACAAAAATGATCTAAAAGCAATGCACTTAAAATACTACGACTTGAGTAGATTACAAATATTAAGAGAAAAGTTACAAACTGACACAGAACAAAATTTTTAGTTTTTCACATTTTCATCTTGATAATGCATGTAAAACTCAACAAATACAATGATTTCTCCAAAGTTTCCATGTTAATTTTTATTTTTCTGATACACTGATAATCAAGCGAGTTGGATAGTCACGACATAAATATACTGGAAAATGTTTTATGATCAATTGTATGACATGATTTTTTTTTTCTCTAAAAAGCAAAAACATTTTGCAAACAACAATTTTGCTAAAAAGCAATAAATAGCATTCTCAACTTCAGGTTCTACTGAGCTGGACAAAAAGTTTTTTTTTTTTTTTTTGAAAAGCCTAGTAAAAGAATCTTCAATACTTGAATTGGATAAATTAAATATCATGGGCATTTTATATGTAGTATAATGTTGTTTGCAATTATCCTTTTAATTTCATCATTAAAAAAAAAAAAATGTGAGTGCATTTCCCAATGAAAATTCATTATTAAGAGACATTCCAAACATTTCTGACAAGTTTTAGCTGTCACAACATTTTTTTTTTCTCCGTGTTTTGATTGATCTTACTCATCTTAGTTGATCCTTTATGTTTTTTGAAATAAAGCAAAATATGGCAAAAATGTTGCTTTTTATTGTTTATTTTTAACATAAAAATAAGAAATGGTTTTGCTGGTTTATTTAGAAAAAGGACTAATTTGTCTGTTGCCAAGACGTTTTTTCAAAATCCAAAATGACGCACACAGACACAACTTTCTTTTCCAATCCATTACAAGTTTTTCTTAACTATATCAAACCTGATTACTGCTTATAAGAGTTTAAGATAAGGTCTGATTTTCTGCATAATGTGAAAAGATGTCAAAATGTTTAAAATGAAATGCTAGAATTTCCCCTTTTTTTGTGAATGCATTAAAAAAAAAAACTCTCACAGTAGCAATAGCGGTTTTTCCTTTGCACCTTTTTAGTATTTTGCTAGAGCTTCTTTCTAGTTTTTGTTGAAGAACTTTTGAACTCAGCTTAAACCCTGGCTAATAATAAATGCATAATTAAAGAACAGTAAATTATTAAACCTTTACAGCAATTTCAAAGAAATGTAAAGCTACCTTGATATATGCTGATAATGACCCATATAAAAAATGTCTTGAATGATAAAGAACGGCCCTGAAATAAAATTGGAGAACATTAAGAAATTGTTTTAAATCTTTGAATAAACTATTTATAAAGCATTAAAATGTCATCATACTTTACAAAGCTCTTTATATAACTCTGGGTACGTTAGAGCTATCTCAGGAGAAACATCTTTATCCAAGACAAGTGAAAAGACAGGAAACATTGTGTAAATAGTAGCATACCTAGAAGGAACATTGTTTTTAAGAAAGATGAACACATGATGATGGCCGTTACATGTTCTTAAAAGTATACTCAAAAACTTGAATTGTAAACTATAATATCACATAACTTATGTATCTAGCCACAAAAGCGAGCAGCTTCGGCATCCCATGCATTACAGTTCTGTATACTTGGTACAGTGTTGGCAAAATTATTGGATTCATTTCAACAGAAATCATGTTTCTTTCTTTTAACAGCATTTGCCGTTAAATTTATTTAGGTTAGGGTTGCAACAAATTTTGAATGTCATCATAAAAGCTGATGGGAGCTACGACAAATACTGACATGGCAAAATGTAAGAAAAGATATAATTGGTGTCATTTCCATTCATAAAATGATTATACAAACAATTTTATAAGGTGATAATGTGTATTACAAATTTCTACATATATATTTCTTAATTACGGAAGCTGTGGACATTGTCCTATTAGTGTTCAGTGCACTGCTGTACCATTTATGGGATCCATGGTTAATAACACCAATGTCAGACAGAGTGCCAAAGTCAGCAACCTGGTATTTTTATTGTATGTTTACATTATTCAATACCTACTCCTGGTAACAATAATCTAACTATATATAAAATAATAAAAAACTTTGTAAAATAACACCATAAAAGTTACTGGAACGACTATACAGCTGTTTCGAACAAAATAAAACTTTTAGTTCTTCTTCAGTGACAATCATCTGAAGAAGAACAAAATGTTTTTGTTCAAAACAGCTGAACGGTACCATCCAAGTAACCTTTATGGTGTTATTTTACAAAGTTGTTTATTATTTTATGTTTAAACACCAGTTATTTTGAGTGATTTTGTTAATCATACTATAGACAAAAAGTGCAGTAACATCTACACCATTTGCATAATATGCTTAAAATTTATCAAAATTATGTATAAAAATATAGAAAACAATCTGCTCCACTTTAAAAATCTGAAAATCCACCCATTCTAAAATTTTTAAGCGATTTTTTGTTATTTTCAGCTCTATTTTATTTTTGCAAGTAGAAAAAAGTTAATTATTTGCATGACAAAATTAGCTGTAGCAAGTGACAATTACATCGCATGGAAGTCATGGTTATCAGGCTTTAAAGGGAATATTGTGATTATAATTCATTTAAGATATTTTTACTAGATCACACAGTTCTTTTTTTTTTTTTTTTTTTTTTTTTTTTTACAAACAAAATTATTTTGCCTGCATGAAATATTTATTGATTCATGCAAGAGAGGATAATTCTAGTGAAACAAAGTTTTTGAAATGCTAAAAGCTTTTGCATGCTTTTAGAAGAAAATGCAATTTCGAATTTGGTATATAAATAAAAATTTAATATGTTTAAGTGGATGAAGATAAAATATATTGAGTGTAGACATATTTGGTTAAAAGTTTTTTCTAGTATCCATTGTAATTGCCTGCACAATGGGCTTTATCTTCTAGTATTAAAGAAACAGGAAATAACAGAATACACTTGAAAACTTTTTAAATGTTACACAGTTTTGACTGTGTATTACAAAATATCGATGTAACAATCTGGTATTTAGTACTGAAAAGGATATGAGACTTTCTCCAAGAAAATGGAATATTGCACAATGAAAGATTTTGTTGAAATAATCAATGACAGAAGAATGGCAGAATAAATGCTCACTGGCATATTGAGATGTGACACTGCACATTATCATCTAGAATCCTATCCAACAGAATTTATCTAGCGAAAGCAATATCTTCCCAAAAAATTGTTTTTAAAAATGTTGATAGACATTGTACATGACATGATTCCAATGTAGATTTGTATTTCACCTATTTCCTTGCTCATATATATTGTTGTAGTTAGTAAAATATGCTAAGGACAGCAACCTCATATCTACATTTTTTATGTTTACTTTATCATTTTGCTTATTTTAATGGCAATGGGGATAATTTAACATGGCAGAGTTGGCGATGAGTGCTGTTTATTAAAATGGAAAAGTACCCACTAATGTTTATATCTAGTTGTAGCTATTCGTAGAGTAGAAATATCGCAGATTTAGGTATCGCATACATTAGTGTAATATATAAATAGAATTTGTGTTTTGCTTAGCAGTCAAATGTATCTTGTAATTATTGATGGGCTGTCTATTGAGAGTTTATGTGCAAATATGAGGCAGATTCTAAAAAAGATGTCTTGATAGGCCATCATGAAATTTAAGCTATAGGCATCCAACTTTTTGAAAACTGATTAGATTACAAATTTTAGAAAAAAAAAAAAAAATCATTCAAAATGGGTAAATATTTGTTTGTCCATCACATTTATATCACTGAAGTAAATGAAATAAAATTTTGCATCATCATAGATGGTCACTTAAACTAGAGACATCCCAAAATTCTTTATAGTTTTAGAGATTTTGTGAAAATTGAGTAAATGTTTATTCCATTTCTGAAAATTAAAAATGGAATAGAATGAAATTTGAAAGTACATTAGATGGAACGTTACTTTAAATTATAGATGCCAAAAATTGTTTTAAACATTTTATAAGTTTTGAGATTTTATGAAATTTATTTAAATGTTTGTTTTTGCTTCTCCCAAAAACAATAAATTTCGAATTTTTTCAGAAATATGAATTAATTTAGAATTTTGAAAAAGATAATTATTTTGTGTGCGTGTGCGTGGGTAGAGGGGGCAATCATTTTAAGGAATCTGTAAGTAATATAATAATCAGTTAACCAACCTAAACAAATTTCATTGGCACATATAGTGAATCAGACAAAATTTAGTCACAGGAGACTAATGACTTTTTGAGTTTAAATGCTCATTCCAGTAAAATAAAACCTTAATTTACAATTTCACTCAGCACACAGTTACACTCTAACTTGTAATCTTTAAATAATACACAGAAGTTTTAACTTTGTATACTTTTACCAATGTAATTCCATTGTTTGCGCCTCTTTAGTGGAAAAAACAGGCTTTTTAAAAATCTTCATTATTTATCAACACAAAGGGCACTATAGTTAGATTTAATATATTTTTCAATTATTAGTACTTTTAATGCTTATCTGTTAACCAAAAATTTTACTAAGGTAATATGTTTCCTAAAAAGTATATACAATTAAACAATGAATCAATGCATTACTTACCCAACCATAAGAAAGCCAGGATAAAGAGCAACTGATGCAAAATAAAAAACAGCAGAAAAAAATGCTTGCATAGTTGATATAATAAGTCCCCTGTGGATTACAAATTGACTGAGAGCAGCAGATCTTTTGTAGCTAAAAATAAAAATAACTAATCATTAAATCTATCTATCTATAACTATCTGTGGCAGTACATTGTAGACAGAATAAACTCAAAGAAATAATTATCAATAAAGACTGTAAATTACAGGAACAGACAATGACTGAAAACCTGACAAAAGACAAAGAATAGTACACATTTATGTAATACTATGTCAGCATTTGAACTGATAAGGAGGCTTAAAGCACTTCAGTAGCACTAAACATCTTCGGCTATAAATTGGAGAGGGGGGGTGGGGCTTTACATAGCAAAGTTCCATGAATAATATGTCTGGAAAAATAAGATCAACAGTACGGTGGCATTTTCATCCAATTATCCAAAATACTAATAATAAAATAAAATAAAAAACAAGACTCGGACATTTCTGAGAACTTAAAAGATAAGCAAAACTCCAAAACTAAAATATTTAGCAATCTTGTAAAAGCATATACTTAATAAAATAAAATACAGTAAAAATCACAATAAGATAACAGGCATGAAAAAATGATAAGGAGAACTATAGACAAATAGAAAGAATGCAGAACAAAAGAAGTATTAAGTAAATAATTGATTTGGCATGCAATATGTAAATTCTTTAATGGAAACTATCAATAAAAAACAAATGCTTAGATATTCGTAGTTAGTAAATAAAAGCTGAAAATAATTCCTACTTAATCAACAACAGTCTCCATAAAAACATGCAAAAGTGGTCACTACTTGATAAAAATTTATGATATAAGGTTTAAGTACAATTTTGCAAAACTTGCAAAGAACAAAAAATGCAGTTGATTTTTTTAATAATACTAGGGGCCCAAGCCCTGAGCTCGCTATGCTCACTTTTCGTATGAGGCATTTGGCCCGTATAAGGCTTATTCATAAAAAAAAGGCATTATCGACAAAATTCCAAAGATCGGTTCTGATAGAATGTTACTGAGCTACACATTGTTTGAATTTTGCATATTCCTTGGAAAAACTTCTCACTTTTTAACTGTGTAAAACCTATGGAACACCTTGCGTATTTGCCACCCATGGAGATTTTTCATAATTTCGCGACATATGTATAAGTATAGTTAATGATTATTTCTTAGAAAACAGTGCTTTATATGTTTTCTTTGATAAAAACTACGGAACAGCTATTATATCTTGCTATTAATGGTGACTTTTCATTATTTTTTCATATTTTGGCGACACATGCTCATAACCGACAATCATTGATCATGTAAGGTTGCTGTACAAATTACATCCATATACATAATCCTTTGCAGGTTGGCTTATTTAGCACTGCGAAATATTTTATTTCATCAAGCTGGCAAATGTCCAAGCGAACGAAAACTGCTATAACGGCATAGTGGAAACCGCCAAATATTTCTACGTGTGGCAAATAACCAACTGAACTTAGCTGGCATTATTATAGCATGCATTTAAATTATTTTTCATTTTCAAAATACTGGGTATAACATTTTGGAACACACACAATACTTAGATTCACCCTGCTTGAGATAGTGTTTTTCCAGATCGTAATTGATGCCAAAATGGTGCTTTTAAAATCAGTTACAATTATTATTAGAAAAATGAATTGGGGTCAATTTTAAACTCCTGTTATCTAAGAGAACTTGCTATTTGAAAATTGTGAACTTGGTGTAACACACTTTGACTTATTTATTTTACTTTTGAATTTGGCATATCTCTACTTCATGTCTGCTAATTTCACGCAGAAAGTTGCTTTGTTGCAAAAGCATGAATGATTTTATGCTGGCGAAAATTGCTAAGCCTGTCAACCATTATGGTTATTTTTTCAGTTTTTTATTAATATCTTCTAAAATAATTGGAATTTTGAAATTTAAGTCAGCTTATCGGCTTCCCCGGAATTTTTCGAATATGTGGACACCTTCCTCGAAACTCAAATCCCTGAGGTTTCAGAGGAGATAGCAGAATAAGCTTCTGACAAGGGTGGCAGAGGCAGTGGCCATTACTTTTTTATAGAATAGAGAGAAACCAGAAAGTCTGTGTGTAAAACACTACTAATATTTATATTTAGATATTCAAATTGCAAGGTATAAAGCAAATACTACATTCCTTTCATAGAAGACATACTATATAAATAAATGTACATACCTATGCACACACTTATTAGTGAAATTTTTGCCAAAAAGAATATATTTTGCTTTGTTCATGTATGATCAATTTCAAATGACTTGCAATAATACAGTTTGTACACCTTGATGTAAAATAAATGTTGCAAATTACAGTGAATTCAAGCATATGTCAACACAAACACATTTTTCAATAATATTTTCACACAATGCTTGTAGCACAATTTTTCAGGTTGTGTTTACAATAATAAATATACCACCTTCATAATTTTTTATTTACGATAAAATCAACACTTTTCTTGAATGTTGGATGTTTTATGATGATAATAAAAACTGCATGTTAGAAAAGTCAAAGATAACAGGTTGGAAAAAACATTTATGAATACAGAAATTTTAAGAATTATAGAAATAAAAATCAAACAAAATAATTCCGGAAACTAGATCAGTTATGCAGTTTAAAAATATTACCTGTATCTTCCATGTACAAGAATTAGACGGGCTATGTGACTAAACTGAGTCACAGAGAAATCTGCAGCTAGAGAGGCTTGTTTGCCTTCTTTACCCACAATGCCAATCCCTACATCTGCCGCTTGAATCATGCTGACATCATTCCCACCATCTCCTACAGTTAAGACAAAATAAAAAAGTTGTATACATAATGCACTAGAGTCCAAACAAAAAATGATTCGGACATTTGATACGCAAACATATTCACACATTTTATAAAGATTATGCTTTTTGTCAGCAACTTCTCTATCATAATTTTAAATTATACATAGGATTTCTGTCACTTATATAAGATACATAAAAATATTCCATATAAAAATGTTTCACAGTTAAATTCATTAAATTAACTAACCCCTTTTGGTAAAATGGCAAATTTAGTTTGTCATTGGTTTTTCATAATGCAACTGAAATTACTGTTGAATATAATAAATTTGGTTCAAAAATTCTAGTACACTGAATCCGACAGATCTTTTATTACTTATATTAATATAACAAATCACTACCACCTTTATAATATTACATAATTATATTAAAAAATTTTTTGGTTCAAGTCATAGCAAAATTTTTGTTAATCAGTGGAATATCATTTAAAAAAACATTTAGTGAGAACATTGGTCAGGTAAATTTCTATTTTGAAATGTCAATGAGACAAGCTTTTTTTCTCTTTTTTTAAAATAAAAATTAAACAGTTATTTTATAAACGGCTTTTCATTATTAAATCATATGAGATAGGGTTAATCAACTAATAAATATGCATAGACTAATGATATTCTTGAATGCTAATTCTGTTCTGCAAAGAAATTTGCTCCAGATTAAGTTTTATATGGTAAATTATTTATAAAATGTTGGTACAATTTTTAATTCCAGTTTAAGGGTATTGGCCCAACTTTCTGAGAACTTTCAGAAGTCTTTGTAATCAGCTAGTTTTATGAGGTAAATTTAAAATTGAGGCAAAATTAATATGAGGTTTAATTTATGATTCAACATAATGTGAAAACTGTAAACAATTTTTATCATATATAGTACAAGTTTAACACTGCACAATAAGGTATCAATTAAAATTATCTAGCTTGTCAATGGAGGTAATGCATTGTCACAACACCTTGACAGTATAAACTTTATAATATATCAAACAGTGAAAGGTAAATAAATAAGATAAATTATTGACATTTGGTGACACAACACTACCTGGTTCACGATTTACTAAACGGTTTTGAAAGACTTTGAATTAATAAAAGTTTTCGATGTGTGCTGTGATGCAACACTAGACAGACACAAAGTTACAATCAGTTTTCAGTAAAAGTTCATGTCTTTGCAAGTAATTTGCTGTAGTAAAATGCCGAAATTGACTATCAAACAGAGGATTTTCATTTTTTGCTGAAATTTCGGCCATCACACTGTGAACTATTCGTTCAGTTTTGGACAACTTTGATCTTAGGCTTTGCCATGTTGTTGCAAATAATGGGAAGCACTTCGAAACGCTTGTGAATTGAATCGGAATGAGTGTACTTATACATGAAGTAAATATTTTTCTTTTATCTCTTCTCAAACTTTTTTACTAAACAATTCAAATTTTTGGTTAATTAGTGGCACCCTGTATTTATTATGTTCCAAGATACGATGTAGCTTAAGATTTTTCTCGACTCCTCCCTATTATCCAACATTTTTGCTTAGCCGACACTGTGCCGGCCCCTTTATGTCGGATAAACAAGACTCTACTGCAATCTAAATTATAATTCTCAAAAAGAATTATTCCACATTTTTAAGCTGACAATGTACATATAAATTAAAAGGATACTTTGACTGTTTATGATTGTTACTATGTCCAATAAAAGTTTATAACTGGTTAATAAGTAAACCCAGTAAACCACAAATTCTCGTTTTCCACAATCAACTAAAATTTAGATTTTTATAACACACACACAAATTAGACGTTTGGTTCTTTAGAACTGCTAAATATCTTAAAACACGAAAATTTTGGATGCACCAAATATTGTACATGCAAATCTGCAAAAATCTAGTTCAACTTATGAATAATTAACTCTTAACAGACAAGGGGCACATATACGGGGCAGAAATTTAACACAAAGGTTGATGAATATGCATACATGGCTTCAACATGTAAAAAATAACTAATACAGAATGCAATATGACTTTT
This sequence comes from Cheiracanthium punctorium, assembly GCA_038373885.1. Taxonomy (NCBI): domain Eukaryota; kingdom Metazoa; phylum Arthropoda; class Arachnida; order Araneae; family Cheiracanthiidae; genus Cheiracanthium; species Cheiracanthium punctorium. The sequence continues at coordinate 209,086 of JAWZYV010003545.1, read as the reverse complement.
AAAGATTTTCATCGTACTATAAATTCTGTTTGTGGCTCCAATGTCCATCATGTTCAAACGATACCTCTGGGGGTGCCGATTTCAGATGCCAGGTCTCTCATCTGGATTTTTTTCAAAATTAGACCACTAATAGGGCAGCAACATTGGTCTGCCTAATATGCACCTCCATAATGAAATGACCAACATCTGCAGTCCTCGTAGCGGCCAAGTCGCCAGTACACTGCTAACCCAGCAATTAGAAAGAAAAAAATATCTTTTATGGGAGTCAAAAACATGACTTCATTAAAAATTGTGTGAGATTTTTCATATCACAGTCACACAAAATTTTCTTTATATTCACAGTTCGAGATATCTAAATAGCCCCTCAGGATTACAATATGATGTTTTTTGAATGATTAAAAATAAGCACTTAAACTATGCAGCATTAAAGAAGATTTAAATTGTCATTTAAAGGGGAGAAATTCTATTATATAGTTACACTGATTTCCTGACCACTCCTGACACTGATTCTGTAACAATTCTGGGCAAGAACTCCAAGATAAAACTTTTAGCACCATTACTCCAAAACAATTAAAAAGTTAAGCAGTAAAAGCGCAATAACATCTACACCATTTGCACGATACGCTTGAAATGATTCATAATTATGTATAAAAATATACAAAACAATCTGCGCTATTTTAAAAACCTGAAAATCTACCTGTTTCCCAAATTTAAAGGACTTTTTCACCATTTTTAGCTTTATTTTATTTCCAAGAGTAAAAAAAGTTAATAATCAATGTGGTAAAATTAGCTATCGCAAATGATAATTATGCCATACTGAAATCATGGTTATTAGGCTTTGAAGGGGAATCGCTCAACATAGTTTTTCTAGATTATGCTTTTCTTTAAATAAATAAATAAGATTTCGTCTGCATGAAACATTAGATATAAAAGAGGATGTTTACATGGAAATGAAATCTTTCAAATGCAAAAAGTTTCTACATGTTTTTAGAAAAGGAAAAAAAAAATGCAATTTCAATTTTGGTATATAACAAAAATTTAATAAAGTTAATTATTTTAAGTGGTTGAAGATTAAATATATTGAGTGTAGACATATTTTCTTCAAATGGTTTTCCTAGCACCTGTTGTAATTGCCTCCACAATGGGCTTTGACTTCTAGTATAAAATAGTTTAATAATGAAAATTTGCCATCCGAGACAGTGGCAATTCTTGTCCCTGTCAACTTCTACAAAACCTGACACCCATCTAAAAAGGGTTGATTCTTTAGAAATCACTAAAAGACACTAAAATGAGTTCACTAATGAAACTTACAAAACAGTCATACGTTGTTTGATTGAAAATCAAGCCTTGTCAATAGGGACTATCATTATTAAGTGTACTTAAAAATTATTACTTTAAATGAAAAGAAAAAAAAATTATTCCTTTTACATTTTTATAAACAAGATGTTGAATAAACTGACTTTTATTCACAAAAGATACATTGATAAACAAAAATAAATAAATATAAATACAGCTAAATCAAAAATAGCACTTTTTACTATGACTATATTCTGCACACCTGTTATTTTTTAAATGACACAACTTACACAAAGAACCTTTACTCAGAAATGGAATAATCTAAGTTATAGTAAATGATATGGCAAAATATGCATTATAGTACTAACCAACAGCAGCTGATCTTCTTTTAGTCTGATTCTGTATTAACCTCACCACTTCAGCTTTCTGTGTAGGTGAACAGCGACAACATACTACAGCTGGGCACTGACAGGCAAGTTCCATGAATTCAGTGGGATAAAACTTCAAACACATCTAGGAATTTAAAATTACTTTAGATTTTATAGAGTACTTTAGAGAAACAAACATAATATAATAAAAATCTTGAATGTTAAAGGCTTAACAGTATTATTAAAAAACTGCATAATTTAAGTAAAGTGGTTAAAATGGAATTTAGAGAGTTGCCAACGAATACTTTACCTGAATTTGAATTATAAAAAGGAAACTTATTGCATGTATGCTTTATAATTTTGTTTAACGAAATATCATAGAAAGATAGGAGCTAAAAAAGTACAGAGAATGATAAATATAGAAAAAAAAAAAAAAAACTACTTCTTTATGTCTTGAATGATGACTGCCACCAATACTATAGTTAATTTTTTTTTATGCCAATCAGAACTTAAACATTTACAGGGGCTCCTAGTCTCAGGGATGAGATTGACAAAAAAGGAAGAAGTCTGAAAGAATGTGTGAACAACATTTGGGCAATAACATTTATGAATTTCAAGTTCAATAAATATTGTAATTGCTACTGATATTAAACTGATTCTACCTACAATTTTGACCTAATAATTAAAAAAATAAAAACGGAAAATTTTTGATAAATTGAAAAAACTGAATTCTCTTGAAACATTGAAAAAATCTGAAGAATCTCATCCGAGAAAATTTTGAAGTTTCATCTAAAAACTTGTTTATACTCATTTTTGTTATAAGCCTGATGTATGATGATGAAGGGCCTTGTACCTACTTTTTAGAGAAACCCAATGAAAAATATTCTATGCATAGCAGTCTTTTTAACATAGTACTAAATACTGAAAATTACCAGAATCTAGACATAAAAGCATACTATGCTGTGAACTACAAATGTATCATACACGGGTAAATTTATATAAATGAACAGAACAAAAGTATTCATAATTTTATGACATTACTAAGCTGGGTTATATATATTCAGAATTTAACCTGCAAATTCACCTTCAAATTTTTCTAAGCACATCACCTGAAACTTAAGCTTGAACTTAATGAATAATAAAGCTGCGATGTTTTAGATCTAACATTAATTCCTAAAGTGTAATACGATACACTTAATAATGTCTAAAGGAAAATGATAAAGCAATTTAACAAGAGTACAGAAAAATTTTTACTAGTTTAACAAAATGTTAATTTTTACAATTTTTAAAAACGCTACACTTCTTACTTCTAAGCTGTCTCCTTTAATGATCAGGACTGAATCATTTTTTCTTCTAAAAGAATTCAGTTCCAAATGTGCCTCTGTGCGGGAAGTAACAGTCTGAAAGACATGGATTTGTTGGGTTCTTGAAACTAATCGGGAAGACTTGGCAATACTTATAGCAGTTTCTAATTTATCACCAGTAAGCATCCAAATCTATAAATAAGATGTTTCTTAAATATAATTTAAGATGAATCTTAAATATAATTTAACATTTTAGACTGTTTTTAAGTAGTAATCATACTGTAAATATAATTTTCTCAGACAAGCTTCATATTCATTTACCAAAATGATATTCTCTAAATTTTCAGATACATATGTATTAATTATGAATTTCCAGATTATTACAACATAAATTGAAAGCATACTGAATAACTATTTTGCAATATCCATATAAGTTCCCTGTAAGGTAAACTATTATTGTCTATAAAGTAATAATTACAAGAAAAAACGGAGTAAAATCAAGTTAAAAGTAGGTTCCATTACAGGTAAATATGGTAAAGTATACTGCAAATACAAAACATTTCAATTTCTTAACAAAATTTCTTAAAACTGTCAAAAAAATGAGATTTTGGAGACATTTTCATGCACTTTCAATAAATCAATTGTTTTACAAACTTTAAAAATTTTATGTCAATTTAGTGCCCTCAATGTCATGTTTTATACAATTTATCAAACACATAAAATAAATTTTTGTTAAAATGTCAGAAAAATGGTATTCTGATATAACTTTTGAACATTTTTGGCAAATAAAGAAATTGCCCTACAAGCCAAATTTTTTAATGTAATTTTAGGGCTCTTATTAGCACTTAATGGACACTACCCATCATTGTAAACATAAAAAAATAAGTTTTAAATCACTACCATAAATAGTTTCATTACGAGTAAGAGTACATAGCATAGCTTGTGAAGGAATATTCTTTGTGTGTGTATGTAAATTTGTCTAATGACATTTATTTGCCTTTAAAAGATTTAAAGAGCCTTTTAACAAACTTTTTTCTTTGCATAGTTATTTTGTTAAGACTAAAATGCTTTAACAGGAAAGGGAGTAAAAATAAAACTTATATTCTAAAAAAATAAATAAATAATAATAATAAAATTTACCCTTATGCCAGCATTCTTTAATAATTCTAGAGTTGGACGAACATTATCTTGTAGCTTGTCTTCAACACCCGTTAGGCACAATAATTCCATGTCACGCTCCAAACTTTCTATAACTGCAGTCACTTTTGCTGTTCTGTCATGTATGCTAACTTTAGCTTGATTATAACGTGCCTGACGAATGAAAATATTTGTTATTAATGATTCTTAAAAACCACAATGCAGTAAGTTAATTAGTGCTTCTTAAAACTACATAATACCATATTTTTGGCAAATACACATAGTATTAGAAATTTGACAGCTACATAATAATAAACAAAAATAAAAACTGAGATGAATAAAAGTAGTTTAAGGGAAACACATAACAGTAAAATCAAAATAGCTTCTGCCCCATAAGATATGAAACAAAATAAATTTTTAGTTTACCATAATTTCTGAAAGAAATTACTACTTAATACCATTAATAATGATAATAATACAGTGGCATTCACATTTTTAAAACTTAAAATTTGAACAAGTACAGTGTTTCTACTAATGTGGTGCTTATGTGTGCTACAATAAAATTCAATGGATATCACGAAGAAATATTAGTTTATCAGTTTGGTGTTCTCTAGAGAAGACGAGTCATTTTCTGCAAACTTTGTTGTGATTATACGGTGTCTATATTTTTTTCCTTGAGTACCTTAACAGCACTCTAAACAAGATCTGTGACATTTTATCCTTTCACGTCAGGTTGAACAGATTCTGTTCTTATTCTCTGTCTCTAGATGAATCTTCCTGAACCCCTCCCCTTTCTACTGCAGATAAATGTACTGCAATTGTTTCCAAATGCAGACATGACCACAACATTACTCTTTTTGCAATCACCGATACAATACTGATTTACGACATTCTTTCTCTCCCCTTTTTAATAACCTAGTATGAGTATTATACAGTTTTTAAAAATAACACGGTATGAATATTACATATATGTACTTATTTAGCGAGTAAATATAAGTATATTCATATTTTCATACTTTCTGGCATAAAATTTATTTTTCTGTTATGATTTGATTTCATTAATGTCTCTTACATGATAGGCCATACATTATGACACAGGCAAGATTTTGCAACAAGGACACTCACAGTAACGTCACATGCAACTCAACTTAGTGCAGCATTTCTGAGCATTTTTTTTTTTTTTTTTTTTGTGCCATTTCCTTAGAGTGTAGCATTTTCTACCGGAAATTATGGTAGTAGCACTGTGTTATGGTGCACAAATGATTAAGTAGCCAGTGGTTAGTACTAGGTAGCTCTATTGAAAATGCCTTCTTAATTATGATTAGTAGATATTATGTATATAAAATTTCATAACCATTACAAGGGAGAGATAAATAAATAACTATAAAAATATTTACAATACTCTCTTCACTTGTCAGTATACTACTATGCTCTTTAAATGTCATGCAAACTTGATTAAAATCAAATATTTCCATAAATATCTGATAAATGCAAGTATAAATGTACAGTAAAGACAAGAATACATTTTGTCAACTAGCCTTACTTTAAAATGTAATGACAGTTTACAGTAAATTTTAATGAAAATTTGGGTATAACACGTTAAAGAAAACTCATGCAGCATGGTAAAATAAGACAGATATTCTGATTTTATTAAGATTTAGCTTCTTAACCAAGATAACTGGGATGACCAAAATGGGATGAAAAAGACTGAGACTTAGCACGTCTGCATGACCAATAGACACACTATTATACATGAAAGTTGACGATAAAATACTTGCCTCAAAATCAGCATACTGTTCATCAGACAGGACTTTTTTAGCAACAACCAAAGTTCTCAAGCCTTCTCGTGCCATATTTCCACACTACATAATAATATTTTTGAACTATTAAAAATATATTACTGCTTTTAAAAAATTTGATTGAATGTTCAAAGTATAGATATTAATCAGAAAAATATTCATAAGTTCTATTCAAATTAAATTAAATAAATAAATAAAATATATTAAAATAAAAGAATGAGCAAACTGCTCAGATAAAAAACAACTCAACATAAACTCATTCTTGTGGAAAATAAAGTAAAATAAAACTAACAAAAAAACCATTAGCAAGCTACTAAAACTTTTAATGCAAAATTAAATAAAACTTACAGCAAGTCTCTGCAAATACTACAAATCCTAAAATCAGACTTTTTTTTAGAGTGGGGGTGAGTTGTGGGGAGAATAACAGAGAATATTTGCATGCTATATGAGATACTATACGAGACTCTATTTGACATTTAAAAGTTCAAAGAAAATAAAGTTAAAGAAAGCAGACATTTATTAATTCTAAAATTACCTACTTGCTTTATATGTCAGAACAAAATCCTCGAGCAGTTTAATAATACTCTGTAATGTTTATTAGAGAAGTCAAGTTTTACTTGCTGATTAAATATCATTGCAAATAGATGTTATGGCCAATACCTTCGGGCTGTTGTGGCAAATGCCTAATTGGCAAATGCTCGTCCGTTATTAAAAAAAAAAAATACAGTAGAACCTCGATTAACCGAGCTTCGGTTAACCGAGGCAATAACGAAGTCTAATTTTATTTTTTTCTCCTTTCCAAAATGAGCTTGGAAAAAATTATACACATTTTAGTTTGCTGTCCCTGTTACAGGTACTTCTTCCCCACAAAAGCACTCAACTTCCAAGAAATATTACACCCTGAGGAGACAACATTCATGTTTTGTGAACAGTGGTCATGTGACCCTATTGAATACCAGGTGCAATATATTATCGGACACTTACACCCCCCCCCCATTGTTGGGGGAGGGGATTGGCCACTCTTACAATAGGCAGTTGTGTTTCATAACATTCTGTTGAACTGTGAGACATAAGTTCATATATGTTTATTTTTATCATTTAAAAAATGTTCTATTGTTTTTTTACTTTAAAAGTTAGTTAAATTCGCAAGCACGGAAGGTTTTTATACATAGTTTCTATTAACCGAGATTTCCGATATCCGAGGTACTAGCGGTCCCAATTAGCTCGGATAATCGAGGCTCTACTGTAATATTATTAATAATAGATTTTATGGGAGTATTTTATTTATTTTTCTTTTTCCTTTTTTTTTTTTTGATGTACAATAAAAGTGCGAAATATTGAATAGTCAATTAAAGCTGCGAAAGTATCCGAAATATATCTCATTTTCACAAATGCATTATTGTTATTAGGCAAGTTGGAGTGTATAGGCTGATTAATTTTATTTTTTACCAACTATGCGAAAAATTCCAGAGCTGGGAATCGAACCCAGGACTGCTGCATAACGTGCGGGTGCTCTACCACTGAGCTACTATGGGACGATTCCCAGATGAAATTTCTCGCATCAGAGCCGTTGGCATTTATCATCTTCCTCTGCAAACCACAGATAGAACAGATGAAACAATCTGATTTCATCTGTTCTATCTGTGGTTTGCAGAGGAAGATGATAAATGCCAACGGCTCTGATGCGAGAAATTTCATCTGGGAATCGTCCCAGAGTAGCTCAGTGGTAGAGCACCCACACGTTATGTGGCAGTCCTGGGTTCGATTCCCAGCTCTGGAATTTTTCGCATAGTTGGTAAAAAATAAAATTAATCAGCCTATACACTCCAACTTGCCTAATAACTTGAAAGGCTGATGGAATCACTTTCTAAAAATGCATTATTGCTATTTTGTAATCTTAGCTACAGCATGACGTAAGTAAAAGTAGCCAGTAATGAATATGCTTGCTTCATTTGACATCATCCAACTGTTAATTTTGATTTTTGCACATGTGTATTGTTATTACGTGTGTACATCTAGTTATTGCCATTCACAGCATAGAAATATTGTCCCATATAGGACAGAGCCCCATATACGACAGAGTATTATATAAGTAGATAATGCCAAACTTCTCTCAGTTTTACAGGCTCTTCTATCACTTATACGACACTTTAAACAGTTCAGGCAATTTTACATTTCTCATTTGTGAATTCACTTTCATGATCTTTAAAGTAGAAAGATTTATCAGACAAAAAGCATTTTCTCTTTTTTGACTTCAAAGACAAACTAATAGCACTTTATTTATTTTTTGTAATCTAATCTGCAAATCTTTAAACACAGTGGTGATTGATCTACCGTTTTATATTTTGTGAACATTTTAAAAATTATTTTATGCTTTATTTTTTAAGACAGGTAAAATAATTAATGCATGTAAATTTTAAACTTGTATAATAAGATGGTCTCTCCGTTATATGACTTTTTCTCTATGGCCCCTTGAAATAAGTGAGAGGTCACTATATTTACAAATTTAATATAAAAAAAATAATCATAAAAAAATTTACAATAATTTACTGTAGTTATTTTTATTAAAAGTTTACAAGAAATGTAAAAATATATTTGTGTAAATTTTCCATATTATGGAATAGAAATTTTGAGTGAATAAATACGCCGAAATTTTTTCAATGTGGAATATATTTGCATTTCTTTCAGTAAATTCTCACACAAATACTTTTCAAAAGAAAGTGCATACATGGATTTACTGTTTATTTTAAATGTTTTTTGAAAATAGTTTTAATAACAGCTGTTAAGTCATTCTTGGATTAGCTCATTACTTAATGTTAAGTATTAAAAAACTGAACTGAGATTAATAAAAAGAATAGTAAGAGATTTAATTAACTTTTAGAAACTAAAGATATATTTTTGAAACTTACTTCTTCATCTAACCAATCATTATATTGCACAATAGAGGACATGACAACATCAGCACCTTTCATAAAAAATATGATATCGCCAGAGCTTTCTTCCTATGGTGAAAAGAAAGCAGTAAATTAAATTTAAATCAAAATGGTTACTAAACTACATAGTGCTTAGGTTTAGCTCTGATCATACACTAAAAGAATTTTTAGAAAGAATAGGCCTAAGATATTTTTTTCTTTCCCCAAGTCATAAAAATAGTCAACAGTAAAACTACAAAAAGTAAAGATCATAAATTAAAAAACTGCATTTATGACACTTACTTATTAAAAAATACGTATTAAAGAAAATGTCGATGGTAAACACAGTTTTACATTGTATTACTAATAATAGAAGAATTGAATTCAATTACTACCAATAGAAATAATCCACACAAATAAATATGTGCACAGAAGACAAAAAGATCTACATACAAGTATACTGTACATACTGCTCTAATTAAATGCTATAGTGAACACCAATAACATAGCTGAATCTCAAGTAACCCTCATGAATGTCGGTCGCCATTTCATCGCAAAAATTCGTACTCCCTGGAAAAATTTTAGGTCCATTGACTACTATGGAAAGTGATGCTGAACAGATGCAAAGTACTGTGAAATGTTCGAGTTTGCAGCCTTTGTCCTCCTTCCAAGTTTTCAGAGCCCTGCTTAGGGGTGGCAAAATGGGCAACTGCCCACGGTCTCTAAAATTTAAGTCCGCTAAAAAACTGTTGAATGCATAAATATCCAGTAGTCAAATAAACTTCCTGACCTAGAACTGAAAACTACACATCAGTGCATGGGTGAGAAAAAATACAGAAATTGTAATTTTGAAATGAGCAGAATTAAAACAGCTTTTTGTTCAATTCAAGAAAAGTCATTAGATGACCTAATGATAGTAAAATGTAATGGAGTGTCCATTGATGATTATGACCCAAATTCAGCTATAACTCTGTTGCAATTATATAAAAGATGGAAAAATATATATAACTCGTACACTCGATAGTAAGTGGCAATTGCTAATCGGCAATAAACAAAATTGTAATAAAATAATTAAACTGAAATTATTAAAATTTCTCAAATTTCTTATTATTTTTCTTTTTAGCACTAGAGTGCTATTTCATTCAGTCCCAGGTTTTTTGTCTATGCGACTTTATAGACAGGTTTTGTAGACATGAACTGTCACAGAGAAAATCTTTTCAAACGTGTTTGCGAGGTAACGCAGAGGTGGGGAGGAGAGATTAAAATCTTGCAAGTCTCACAAGCAATTTTTGATAACTGATCCTCAAATTTGCTGCCAAAAAATAACTTCAAAATCGAACTAAGCTTGGCGATATCTTCCGAATTCGACTAAGAACTAGAAAAGTATAGTTAATATGCCTGGTGCAGATTGTAAAATAGTGTTAGTAGACAATTTTAATATAGATTTCAATTCCAAATATGTGTTTTATGGAACAAAAAAGACAAACACGGTACACTCGTGTATTATGATGCCCATTCCAGACAGTATTTAAAATGGTGAAGTATAATTGGAACATTCTTGGTGAAGATTGTCAGCAGGTGATTTTAAAATAGATTTTGATTCCAAAGATGAGTTTTATGAGTTTTAAGAGTTGGTTCCTATTTTAACGCTCTCACTCTCGCCAATCTAAAAAATCCCCGAACTTTGGCGAGCTTAGCAGTCATGAGTCTCTGGGAGTTATACACAAGTTTCAACGCTCCCAAAAGAGCTAGATGAAAACTAACATGAGCAAATTAGCGATAAATGCACCAGTTAAGGAAGAAGACAATTATTAAAAGTACATTAATTGGTAACCCAAAATAAATAAAAATGTAACGGAATGCTGTACTTACATGTTGTTCCAAATCGCCATTTTAATTCTAAATTACGATTGCCACATAAATACAAAAAGAATCGTCATGTTAACTGCATAAGTTTAATTATCATCACCTTGGCGAGAGTCGGGGCATTAAAGTAGGAATCCATCCAAGAAAGACAATCACAGAACATTCGTGGATTATGATGCACATTCGAAACAATATTTAAACACGATTGGCTTGTTTCAGTTGAATAAAAAACATTGATATATTTCACTGTGAGAGGGTGAGATTCAAGTGTTTCACTTGAATCTCACCCTAGATTTGAATTCCAAAGAAGCGTTTTATGGAACAAGGAAGGAAAACACGGTACACTCATGGATTATGAAGCCCATTCCAAACAGTATTAAAATGTCTACGCGATATAATTGGAATATGCCTGTAGTTCGAATATGCCTGGCGAAGATTGTAAAACAGTTCCAGTAGGCGATTTTAAGATAGATTTCAATTCCAAAATTGTGTTTTATGGTACAAGAAAGAGTTGATTCCTATTTTAACGCCCCCACTCTCGCCAATCTAAAAAATCCCCGAACTTTGGCGAGCTTTGCAGTCATGAGTCTCGTGGGAGCTATGCACAAGTTTCAACGCTTTTAAAAGAATTACATAAAAACTAAAGTGAACAAATTAGCGATAAATGCACCAGTTAAGGATTTTGTAGATGCTTAATTATTCAAACTACTTTAATTGGCAATCTAAAATAAATAAATACTTACATGTTGCTCCAAATTGACATTTTAATTCTATATTAAGGTTGCCACATAAATATGAAAAATCGTCGTGGTAAGTGCATACCACCATTGCATTAATCATCAGTGCATTAATTATCACCACCTTGGTGGAAATCGGGTAGTTAAAGTAGAAAATCAACCCGAGAAAGTCAAACACTGCACACTCATGGATATTATGGTGAAATTCCAAATAGTATTTAAAACGGTGAAGTACAGGTAGAAAATGCTTGGCAGAAATTGTAAAACAGTTTTAGCAGGCGATTTTAAGATAGATTTCGATTCCAAATGTGCATTTTATGGTACAAGGGAGAAAAATACAGCACACTCATGAATAATGATACACTTTCCAACTTAATATGGAATAAGTACAGAAAATAGGTAACACACATGGATTATGATATTCTTTTAATATACAGGCACTTTAGTGAGTATTTAAAATCTGAAAGTGTTTCAGATTTTCTTACTTTTTTGTAAGTTGTATTGTATTCAAGTTTTATTATTCTTTGTCTCCTTGCAGTGAAAAATTGAGTGGTTTAAATAAATTTAATGCTTCTCATTCTTTATCACGGATGTGGCTGGTTAAAAAAAGCCTTACCAGCCACCACAACTGGTAGAAATTTTTCACTTTGGAGAGGGTTTATCTCAAGGCAACCAAAGTCATATGAACAGAAGTTGAAATGTAGAAAGACCAGTCAATTACTTTTTAATTAACTTGGAAAGTTTAAATAAAATAAGTGATTTTGCTTTTGTCTAAAATAAAAAATAACATTAGTAAAATTAAATTCAAAGATACCATCTACTATAAAAAGAAATCTAGCTAAATTCTTTTGCATGCTTCTGTGAGAGAGCTATAAATGCATGCACATTGTTTTTATAAGACGCATACCTATAAAAAGATGTACATAGTTACTGCTCATGGATAATAAAAATTGGAAATATTTTAGTCTGTGTAAAACAGGTGTAAATGCTACATACACCACTTTAAATTGAAATAAGTAGTAATATGTCAGTAACAAATAAACTTAGTGAGAACATAAAATTAAAAATATAAAACAAAAATCATAATGCAATTAGACATTCACATATTTTTAAAATAATTTCTAATTTATATTAATTTGAATAAATGATCTAATTTTAATGCTTAATTTTTTACCTTTACAATGATGCCCATTCTTTTAGTTTCAGATGTAAAGGGGAAGATTTGAAGAACTTGATAATTTAATATTTGATTATGACATGTTTTTAACTTCATACTGGTCAGATCTCGATGAATCAATGCAAGCCCTACACTGTCAGTCCATGCTACCAAAGCAACCTTAAAAAAAAAAAAAAAGACTTCAGTATAAATGAAAACACACATTAATAACTAAAAATAAGTGTCTCTATAGTGAAATTTGCATATAATGATACTGCAGAGACTTAATACTCATTCAAATACAAACTCATTTTCTTTAAATGAAATTAATGAAAGAGTTTTTTTAGATGATTTTTCCAGAATTTCCATGTTATTCCAAAAATGAAAATAAGTACTAAGTGACTAATACTTATTTATATGTTATATGCATGTCCTACTCTAAGCTAATGACATTATTACACTATGATAGTAATCAAAATTATGCTTCCCACCAGCCACATAAACAATACATAACATTTATATCAAATATGGTCCCATATTCAATTCCACATGTAAAAAATGAAGAATTAAGTAAGCTTGATAGGGATGATGTGAGTTTTTAAAGACCACTGTTCCAGTTCTTTCCTCTTTTGCCTAGATTTCCCATAAATGACTAATAGTCTTGATTAACCATTTTAATATTTAAATATTGTCAGTGTCCACCAACGTTAGGAGGCAAAATTAGTATCATTAGTATCCTCACCAACATAAAAAAAACTCACCAGTTTAGTAGCCATTTAAAAAATTTCAGTTGCCAAAATAGTAGCACATTTGATTTTGTAGTTAAGAAATAAACATATGTCATTCAGCTTCATTTAAGAACGAGCGAATGAAACGATAAATTAAAACTGCAGCGTTATAATAGAGCATATAGTACATTTAAAAAGAAATCAGTTTAAAACACATATATTATTTAAAAAAAAAAATAGTTTCAAAATTTATTAACATTGAATTTAAAATAATGAGCATGAATTGGCATATTTCAGAATTCAATTCAGCTCTGTTGATGAGTGCTAAGTACCGTATGAGTAAGTTCAAATAAGCAAAACAATGTGCAGTTTTCACATCGCAATAATTGTCTGAATAGAGCACGGGAAAATGGAAAGCCACGAGCATGGGCGCCCATAGAAATATTTTTAGGTAGGGGGCAAGCATAATTTTTTTTTTCTAGAGGATGGCAAATTGCACACTTGAAACAATTTAAGTTTTCACTTTACTTTGTGATGCATTTTCTTATATCATAAAACAATATACTATGTCTCTAGGGCAGGAGTGTACAAGTTAGACCAGTACTACATGCAAACTGATAATCAACAAGTAAAGTTATCTTAATTCAGTTTGTGTACTAGAAATTAATTCTAACCACCTTTATGCTTTTAATCCAAAACAAAAACCCTTAATAGTTCTTTTACTCACTTTCTAATGATTTTATCAAAGTCAAATCCGCAGCCCAGCAAAAAGGTAAGTCAGCGAAATCGCAATGTTGAACAACCAAAGTTGAACTGCTGCGTAGCCACAAATGGAAGTAACATCATCCTCAAGCATCAAATTATGCTCGCTTCAAGTGAGGTCTCGATTGGCCATGTCATCGTCAAAGCCGCACGCATATATGCTCAGTGGTTGCCCCATAATGGGAGGCCGCTCCCGATCATCGAAATGCATTTAAATCGTGTGCTTTTAAGCCGTGTAAGACGTTTTAGTTAAAGGAGCATTTGCTTATAAATGAGCTCTTCGGCAGTGGGAAATGAAGATGAAGGTAGTTTCCTCTCGGCATGTGCATTTCGGAATTTCTGGATCAACGATGTTTGAACTCTAAAAGACTGTACTTATTTTTTTGACAAGGAATGAAGCAAACAAATAGGAGAGCAAAGTAAAGCATATGAAAATTTTCTTGCAATTCGACGGTTCTCAGTAATAAGTTAAATTGAAAGTAAAACTAAATGTCTGATCAGTATCTAGTAAAACTAATTTGTAATAGCCTTTTAATAAATCCATCTAGTCTTTTTTTGTAACTGTTTCTGTTGATTAATTTATTGTTAATAAACTAAAATGTTGTTAATTAAATCAAAGTCTCTTCAATGAATTACTACTTAGTGAAAGAAACAATTTTTATTTGAGGTACCTAAATAAAACTCAGTAACGTTTCTACACTGCTTAGTTAAAATTATTCTGCTAGTTAATTCATTAATTATTTTCATGAATAGGATAAGCTCTTATTAGTGAATTTTTATCTATTGAAGTTAGCAGTAGTTAATTTACCGACTTACAAACATAAGACACATAAAGGATATATGCACAACACAAATGCCCACCTTGCTATTTAAATACCCAGGTCTCCAATAGTCCCCAGATATTCTTCAGAGCTATGGTGACTATGAGATGGAGAATAAGGGGAAATATATCAATTGCATTTTTATTAAATTTAGATACAAAGACAAATCATTCGTTTGGAAACGAAAGCTGGTAAGCTCTTACAGAATTTTGAAGGGAGTAAATAGAAAATTCAAATTTTGAGGGGATATTTAATTTTACATGTTATATACATTTAAACCATTATAGCAACTTTGAACTTTGAATTTCAGATTAAACATTCAAAGAAGTACCTCATCAGGACTAGATGCTTGATACACAAATGATTGCTTTGACTGCTGATCTACCTCTGTATCACAATCTCCTTCAGATTCTGATGTTTCGGTGCAAACATTTTCTTCATCGTAAACTGGAGTAACATTGTGACAAAGGGCCAATGCTCGTACAGCCTCCTGCACTCTGGTGATAACTGTCCTCCTCATTTTAGGTAAGGGAAGCTTAGCAGGAGAAGGAGCAGCTGATGATGAGCTTCCAGAAGGTAGAGGATTGTAGGCAGTCTTTATATGAGAAGCAACCTAGGTATTGGATGAAGGGGATAATAAATATCAAACATTATATACAAGGGTTGGAAATTCAATCACAGCAATGTGTGGTTTTATGATTGTACCTAAAATAGACTCAATACATAGAGTTTATATCATATACTCTACTCACAGCTATACCTCCTAATGAGTAGAAATTAAAAATTTAAGATTATGCACATTTCCAACAGTGCACTGATAAGATTGCTTGCAACTCAATAATCTATCATGCTCTAAACAACTATGCTGAAATATTTGAGTTTTTCTGTCATGATCTATTCTCCACATGATCAAGCTCTGATGATTATTATGATTCTTACTGCTAGGCACAGTGATACCTTGATGTGTAAGTACCAGCAAAAACAGGTTATTTCAAATACGATCAATCATCAGTGATGCCACAAACCTCACTGCACACCATTTACGCAAGAATTATATCAAAGGAAAGAATTATATAAAGGACAGATGATTGGATTTTTAAATGAATATTTTGGCACTATCAGCAACATACGCAATAAATGCTTTTGAATGAGTTTTTTTTTTATTTTTTATTTTTTAAGCTCATTTGTGACCCAAACAGAATGTTGCGCTAGAAAATTAAAGTTTTGGAAAGCAGCTGGCTTAAAAGAAAACTTAAATGAACAGTAAAGAAAAACATTACCCTTAAAGAATACATTTTAAGGTAGGGAAAAGGAGGGGGAGATTGAAGCTATGTGCCCTCTATGCAGGTCAGCTAGTTTTTTTTAAAGGGGAAAAAAAAAAAAAAAAAAGACATGAAGATGAAAATTGCACAACAAAACAATATAAATTGCACATAAAACAAAAACATAACAAATTATTGTTAATCTTTGAGTAAAACTGAAAGAAACTTTTTTTTTTTTAAATGGCTCAAGCCAACATATTCTTGTTTGAATTTTCTTTTTTATGGAATATATCACATAATTAAACATGCATTTATAATACATACATTACTATATAAAAATTGCAAAAGTTTCCTTGGTATGTTACCGATTAATTGAAAGTAGTTTTATTAGTGAAAATTCACAGGCTGTTGGTTAAGGGTTTCAGATTACCAATATGCAACACTGTGTTTCAGAGATAGAGCAATAGTTAACATCATTAAACCCATGCAGATTTAAAAATATTATATTGATACAATAAAAAAATGCATAGCGTTTAACTAGATTTTTTTTCTGTTTTCAGATTTCAAATATGCAGGTGTTTCAGAGACAGAGCACTAGGTAGCATCATTCAACTCATGCACATTCAGAAATATTATTTTCACACAAAAAAATACGTACACTATTAATTAGGGGTTCTTCAGATTTAAAATATGCAGCACCGTGTTTCAGAGACAGAGCAATAGTTTGCATCACTCAACCCATGCACATTTAGAAATATTATTTCGACACAAAAAATGGATACATCATTTATCAGGGGTTCTTCAGATTTCAAATATGCAGCACTGTGTTTCAAAGACAGAGCAATAAGTAGCATCATTCAACTCATACACTTTTCAAAATAATATTTTGATAGAATTAAAAAGAAAAGGATAGTGTATTAATTAGGGTTTTTTTTCAGACTAAAAATATGCAGCACCCTGTTTCAGAGACAGAGCAATAGTTAGCATCATTCAACCCATGCACATTAGTATTTAGAAATATTATTTTGACACAAAAAATGGATAAATTATTAATATGGGGTTCATCAGATTTAAAATATGCAACACTCTGTTTCAGAAACAGAGCAATAGTTCGCATCACTCAATGCATGCACATTTAGAAATATTATTTCGACACAAAAAATGAATAAATTATTTATTAGGGGTTTTTCAGATTTAAAATATGCAACACTGTGTTTCAGAGACAGAGCAATAGTTAACATCATTCAACCCATGCATATTTAGAAATATTATTTTGACACAAAAAATGGATAGATTATTTATTAGGGGTTCTTCGGATTTAAAATATGCAACACTGTGTATAAGAGACAGAAAAAAAGTTAACATCATTTAACCAATACACATTTCAAAATAATATTTTGATAGAATTAAAAAGAAAGGATAGGGTATTAATTAGGGTTTTTTTCAGACTTAAAATATGCAGCACTGTGTTTCAGAGACAGAGCAATAGTTAGCATCACTCAACCCATGCACATTTCAAAATATCATTTCGACACAAAAAATAGATAAATTATTAATTAGGGGCTCTTCAGAAGAAAAAGAAGAGGATAGGGCAGGGGTTCCCAAAGTGGGTGCCACAGAGAGATATCAGGGGTGCCGCAAAAGGCCCCAAAGTGCCCATGATCTCCAATGTGTTCCGCAATTATGAAATACATATTATACAATGTACATATAATGACGAGGGTGCTGTGAGAAAATTTCAATCTGCTTAAGGGTGCCACGACTTAGAAAAGTTTGGGAACCCCTGGGATAGGGTATTAATTAGGGTTTTTTTCAGACTTAAAATATGCAACACTGTGTTTCAGAGACAGAGCAATAGTTAACATCATTCAACCCATGCACATTTCAAAATTTAATATTTTGAGAGAATTAAAAAGAAAAGGATAGGTATTAATTAGGGTTTTTTTCAGATTTAAAATATGCAACACTGTGTTTCAGAGACAGAGCAATAGGTCGCATCATTCAACCCATGCACATTTAGAAATATTATTTCAACACAAAAAATGGATAGATTATTAATTAGGGGTTCTTCAGATTTAAAATATGCAGCACTGTGTTTCAGAGACAAAGCAATAGTTAACATCACTCAACCCATGCACATTTAAAAATAGTATTTTGATACAAAAAATGGATAGATTATTAATTAGGGGTTCTTCAGATTTAAAATATGCAACACTGTGTTTCAGAGACAGAGCAATAGTTAACATCATTCAACCCATGCACATTTTAAAATTTAATATTTTGATAGAATTAAAAAGAAAAAGATAGGGTATTAATTAGGGTTTGTTTCAGATTTAAAATATGCAACACTGTGTTTCAGAGACAGAGCAATAGTTAGCACCATTCAACTCATGCACAGTTAGAAATATTATTTCGACACAAAAAATGGATAGATTATTTATTAGGGGTTCTTCAGATTTAAAATATGAAACACTGTGTTTCAGAGACAGAGCAATAGTTAGCATCACTCAACCCATGCACATTTCAAAATATAATTTCGACACAAAAAATAGATAAATTATTAATTAGGGGCTCTTCAGAAGAAAAAGAAGAGGATAGGGCAGGGGTTCCCAAAGTGGGTGCCACAGAGAGATATCAGGGGTGCCGCAAAAAGCCCCAAAGTGCCCATGATCTCCAATGTGTTCCGCAATTATGAAATACATATTATACAATGTACATATAATGACGAGGGTGCTGTGAGAAAATTTCAATCTGCTTAAGGGTGCCACGACTTAGAAAAGTTTGGGAACCCCTGGGATAGGGTATTAATTAGGGTTTTTTTCAGACTTAAAATATGCATCACTGTGTTTCAGAGACAGAGCAATAGTTAACATCATTCAACCCATGCACATTTCAAAATTTAATATTTTGATAGAATTAAGAAGAAAAGGATAGGGTATTAATTAGGGTTTGTTTCAGATTTAAAATATGCAACACCGTGTTTCAGAGACAGAGCAATAGGTCGCATCATTCAACCCATGCACATTTAGAAATATTATTTCAACACAAAAAATGGATAGATTATTAATTAGGGGTTCTTCAGATTTAAAATATGCAGCACTGTGTTTCAGAGACAGAGCAATAGTTAGCATCACTCAACCAATGCACATTTAAAAATATCATTTCGACACAAAAAATGGATAGATTATTAATTAGGGGTTCTTCAGATTTAAAATATGCAACACTGTGTTTCAGAGACAGAGCAATAGTTAACATCATTCAACCCATGCACATTTCAAAATTTAATATTTTGATAGAATTAAAAAGAAAAGGATAGGTATTAATTAGGGTTTTTTTCAGATTTAAAATATGCAACACTATGTTTCAGAGACAGAGCAATAAGTCGCATCATTCAACCCATGCACATTTAGAAATATTATTTCAACACAAAAAATGGATAGATTATTAATTAGGGGTTCTTCAGATTTAAAATATGCAACACTGTGTTTCAGAGACAGAGCAATAGTTAACATCATTCAACCCATGCACATTTCAAAATTTAATATTTTGATAGAATTAAAAAGAAGAGGATAGGGCAGGGGTTCCCAAAGTGGGTGCGACAGAGAGATATCAGGGGTGCCGCAAAGACCCCAAAGCGCCCATAATCTCCAATATGTTCTGCAATTATGAAATATATATTATACAATGTACATATAATAACGAGGGTGCTGTGAGAAAATTTCAATCTGCTTAAGGGTGCCACGAGTTAGAAAAGTTTGGGGACCCCTGGGATAGGGTATTAATTAGGGTTTTTTTCAGACTTAAAATATGCAACACTGTGTTTCAGAGACAGAGCAATAGGTCGCATCATTCAACCCATGCACATTTAGAAATATTATTTCAACACAAAAAATGGATAATTATTAATTAGGGGTTCTTCAGATTTAAAATATGCAGTACTGTGTTTGAGAGACAGAGCAATAGTTAACATCACTCAACCCATGCACATTTAGAAATATTATTTTGATACAAAAAATGGATAGATTATTAATTAGGGGTTCTTCAGATTTAAAATATGCAACACTGTGTTTCAGAGACAGAGCAATAGTTAACATCATTCAACCCATGCACATTTCAAAATTTAATATTTTTATAGAATTAAAAAGAAAAGGATAGGGTATTAGGGTTTGTTTCAGATTTAAAATATGCAACACTGTGTTTCAGAGACAGAGCAGTAGTTAGCACCATTCAACTCATGCACAGTTAGAAATATTATTTCGACACAAAAAATGGATAGATTATTTATTAGGGGTTCTTCAGATTTAAAATATGCAACACTGTGTTTCAGAGACAGAGCAATAGTTAGCATCACTCAACCAATGCACATTTAAAAATATCATTTCGACACAAAAAATGGATAGATTATTAATTAGGGGTTCTTCAGATTCAAAATATGCAACACTGTGTTTCAGAGACAGAGCAATAGTTAACATCATTCAACCCATGCACATTTCAAAATTTAATATTTTGATAGAATTAAAAAGAAGAGGATAGGGCAGGGGTTCCCAATGTGGGTGCCACAGAGAGATATCTGGGGTGCCATAAAGGCCCCAAAGCGCCCATGATCTGCAATGTGTCCCGCAATTATGAAATATATATTATACAATGTACATATAATAACGAGGGTGCCGTGAGAAAATTTCAATCTGCTTAAGGGTGCCACGACTTAGAAAAGTTTGGGGACCCCTGGGATAGGGAATTAATTAGGGGTTTTTTCAGACTTAAAATATGCAACACTGTGTTTCAGAGACAGAGCAATAGGTCGCATCATTCAACCCATGCACATTTAGAAATATTATTTCAACACAAAAAATGGATAGATTATTAATTAGGGGTTCTTCAGATTTAAAATATGCAGCACTGTGTTTCAGAGACAAAGCAATAGTTAACATCACTCAACCCATGCACATTTAAAAATAGTATTTTGATACAAAAAATGGATAGATTATTAATTAGGGGTTCTTCAGATTTAAAATATGCAACACTGTGTTTCAGAGACAGAGCAATAGTTAACATCATTCAACCCATGCACATTTTAAAATTTAATATTTTGATAGAATTAAAAAGAAAAAGATAGGGTATTAATTAGGGTTTGTTTCAGATTTAAAATATGCAACACTGTGTTTCAGAGACAGAGCAATAGTTAGCACCATTCAACTCATGCACAGTTAGAAATATTATTTCGACACAAAAAATGGATAGATTATTTATTAGGGGTTCTTCAGATTTAAAATATGAAACACTGTGTTTCAGAGACAGAGCAATAGTTAGCATCACTCAACCCATGCACATTTCAAAATATAATTTCGACACAAAAAATAGATAAATTATTAATTAGGGGCTCTTCAGAAGAAAAAGAAGAGGATAGGGCAGGGGTTCCCAAAGTGGGTGCCACAGAGAGATATCAGGGGTGCCGCAAAAAGCCCCAAAGTGCCCATGATCTCCAATGTGTTCCGCAATTATGAAATACATATTATACAATGTACATATAATGACGAGGGTGCTGTGAGAAAATTTCAATCTGCTTAAGGGTGCCACGACTTAGAAAAGTTTGGGAACCCCTGGGATAGGGTATTAATTAGGGTTTTTTTCAGACTTAAAATATGCATCACTGTGTTTCAGAGACAGAGCAATAGTTAACATCATTCAACCCATGCACATTTCAAAATTTAATATTTTGATAGAATTAAGAAGAAAAGGATAGGGTATTAATTAGGGTTTGTTTCAGATTTAAAATATGCAACACCGTGTTTCAGAGACAGAGCAATAGGTCGCATCATTCAACCCATGCACATTTAGAAATATTATTTCAACACAAAAAATGGATACATCATTTATCAGGGGTTCTTCAGATTTCAAATATGCAGCACTGTGTTTCAAAGACAGAGCAATAAGTAGCATCATTCAACTCATACACTTTTCAAAATAATATTTTGATAGAATTAAAAAGAAAAGGATAGTGTATTAATTAGGGTTTTTTTCAGCCTAAAAATATGCAGCACCCTGTTTCAGAGACAGAGCAATAGTTAGCATCATTCAACCCATGCACATTTAGAAATATTATTTTGACACAAAAAATGGATAAATTATTAATATGGGGTTCATCAGATTTAAAATATGCAACACTCTGTTTCAGAAACAGAGCAATAGTTCGCATCACTCAATGCATGCACATTTAGAAATATTATTTCGACACAAAAAATGAATAAATTATTTATTAGGGGTTTTTCAGATTTAAAATATGCAACACTGTGTTTCAGAGACAGAGCAATAGTTAACATCATTCAACCCATGCATATTTAGAAATATTATTTTGACACAAAAAATGGATAGATTATTTATTAGGGGTTCTTCGGATTTAAAATATGCAACACTGTGTATAAGAGACAGAAAAAAAGTTAACATCATTTAACCAATACACATTTCAAAATAATATTTTGATAGAATTAAAAAGAAAGGATAGGGTATTAATTAGGGTTTTTTTCAGACTTAAAATATGCAGCACTGTGTTTCAGAGACAGAGCAATAGTTAGCATCACTCAACCCATGCACATTTCAAAATATCATTTCGACACAAAAAATAGATAAATTATTAATTAGGGGCTCTTCAGAAGAAAAAGAAGAGGATAGGGCAGGGGTTCCCAAAGTGGGTGCCACAGAGAGATATCAGGGGTGCCGCAAAAGGCCCCAAAGTGCCCATGATCTCCAATGTGTTCCGCAATTATGAAATACATATTATACAATGTACATATAATGACGAGGGTGCTGTGAGAAAATTTCAATCTGCTTAAGGGTGCCACGACTTAGAAAAGTTTGGGAACCCCTGGGATAGGGTATTAATTAGGGTTTTTTTCAGACTTAAAATATGCAACACTGTGTTTCAGAGACAGAGCAATAGTTAACATCATTCAACCCATGCACATTTCAAAATTTAATATTTTGAGAGAATTAAAAAGAAAAGGATAGGTATTAATTAGGGTTTTTTTCAGATTTAAAATATGCAACACTGTGTTTCAGAGACAGAGCAATAGGTCGCATCATTCAACCCATGCACATTTAGAAATATTATTTCAACACAAAAAATGGATAGATTATTAATTAGGGGTTCTTCAGATTTAAAATATGCAGCACTGTGTTTCAGAGACAAAGCAATAGTTAACATCACTCAACCCATGCACATTTAAAAATAGTATTTTGATACAAAAAATGGATAGATTATTAATTAGGGGTTCTTCAGATTTAAAATATGCAACACTGTGTTTCAGAGACAGAGCAATAGTTAACATCATTCAACCCATGCACATTTTAAAATTTAATATTTTGATAGAATTAAAAAGAAAAAGATAGGGTATTAATTAGGGTTTGTTTCAGATTTAAAATATGCAACACTGTGTTTCAGAGACAGAGCAATAGTTAGCACCATTCAACTCATGCACAGTTAGAAATATTATTTCGACACAAAAAATGGATAGATTATTTATTAGGGGTTCTTCAGATTTAAAATATGAAACACTGTGTTTCAGAGACAGAGCAATAGTTAGCATCACTCAACCCATGCACATTTCAAAATATAATTTCGACACAAAAAATAGATAAATTATTAATTAGGGGCTCTTCAGAAGAAAAAGAAGAGGATAGGGCAGGGGTTCCCAAAGTGGGTGCCACAGAGAGATATCAGGGGTGCCGCAAAAAGCCCCAAAGTGCCCATGATCTCCAATGTGTTCCGCAATTATGAAATACATATTATACAATGTACATATAATGACGAGGGTGCTGTGAGAAAATTTCAATCTGCTTAAGGGTGCCACGACTTAGAAAAGTTTGGGAACCCCTGGGATAGGGTATTAATTAGGGTTTTTTTCAGACTTAAAATATGCATCACTGTGTTTCAGAGACAGAGCAATAGTTAACATCATTCAACCCATGCACATTTCAAAATTTAATATTTTGATAGAATTAAGAAGAAAAGGATAGGGTATTAATTAGGGTTTGTTTCAGATTTAAAATATGCAACACCGTGTTTCAGAGACAGAGCAATAGGTCGCATCATTCAACCCATGCACATTTAGAAATATTATTTCAACACAAAAAATGGATAGATTATTAATTAGGGGTTCTTCAGATTTAAAATATGCAGCACTGTGTTTCAGAGACAGAGCAATAGTTAGCATCACTCAACCAATGCACATTTAAAAATATCATTTCGACACAAAAAATGGATAGATTATTAATTAGGGGTTCTTCAGATTTAAAATATGCAACACTGTGTTTCAGAGACAGAGCAATAGTTAACATCATTCAACCCATGCACATTTCAAAATTTAATATTTTGATAGAATTAAAAAGAAAAGGATAGGTATTAATTAGGGTTTTTTTCAGATTTAAAATATGCAACACTATGTTTCAGAGACAGAGCAATAAGTCGCATCATTCAACCCATGCACATTTAGAAATATTATTTCAACACAAAAAATGGATAGATTATTAATTAGGGGTTCTTCAGATTTAAAATATGCAACACTGTGTTTCAGAGACAGAGCAATAGTTAACATCATTCAACCCATGCACATTTCAAAATTTAATATTTTGATAGAATTAAAAAGAAGAGGATAGGGCAGGGGTTCCCAAAGTGGGTGCGACAGAGAGATATCAGGGGTGCCGCAAAGACCCCAAAGCGCCCATAATCTCCAATATGTTCTGCAATTATGAAATATATATTATACAATGTACATATAATAACGAGGGTGCTGTGAGAAAATTTCAATCTGCTTAAGGGTGCCACGAGTTAGAAAAGTTTGGGGACCCCTGGGATAGGGTATTAATTAGGGTTTTTTTCAGACTTAAAATATGCAACACTGTGTTTCAGAGACAGAGCAATAGGTCGCATCATTCAACCCATGCACATTTAGAAATATTATTTCAACACAAAAAATGGATAATTATTAATTAGGGGTTCTTCAGATTTAAAATATGCAGTACTGTGTTTGAGAGACAGAGCAATAGTTAACATCACTCAACCCATGCACATTTAGAAATATTATTTTGATACAAAAAATGGATAGATTATTAATTAGGGGTTCTTCAGATTTAAAATATGCAACACTGTGTTTCAGAGACAGAGCAATAGTTAACATCATTCAACCCATGCACATTTCAAAATTTAATATTTTTATAGAATTAAAAAGAAAAGGATAGGGTATTAGGGTTTGTTTCAGATTTAAAATATGCAACACTGTGTTTCAGAGACAGAGCAGTAGTTAGCACCATTCAACTCATGCACAGTTAGAAATATTATTTCGACACAAAAAATGGATAGATTATTTATTAGGGGTTCTTCAGATTTAAAATATGCAACACTGTGTTTCAGAGACAGAGCAATAGTTAGCATCACTCAACCAATGCACATTTAAAAATATTATTTCGACACAAAAAATGGATAAATTATTAATTAGAGGTTCTTCAGATTCAAAATATGCAACACTGTGTTTCAGAGACAGAGCAATAGTTAACATCATTCAACCCATGCACATTTCAAAATTTAATATTTTGATAGAATTAAAAAGAAGAGGATAGGGCAGGGGTTCCCAATGTGGGTGCCACAGAGAGATATCTGGGGTGCCATAAAGGCCCCAAAGCGCCCATGATCTGCAATGTGTCCCGCAATTATGAAATATATATTATACAATGTACATATAATAACGAGGGTGCCGTGAGAAAATTTCAATCTGCTTAAGGGTGCCACGACTTAGAAAAGTTTGGGGACCCCTGGGATAGGGAATTAATTAGGGGTTTTTTCAGACTTAAAATATGCAACACTGTGTTTCAGAGACAGAGCAATAGGTCGCATCATTCAACCCATGCACATTTAGAAATATTATTTCAACACAAAAAATGGATAGATTATTAATTAGGGGTTCTTCAGATTTAAAATATGCAACACCAAGTTTCAGAGACAGAGCAATAGTTAACATCATTCAACCCATGCACATTTCAAAATTTAATATTTTGATAGAATTAAGAAGAAAAGGATAGGGTATTAATTAGGGTTTTTTTCAGATTTAAAATATGCAACACTGTGTTTCAGAGACAGAGCAATAGG
Source organism: Cheiracanthium punctorium (assembly GCA_038373885.1). Classification (NCBI taxonomy): domain Eukaryota; kingdom Metazoa; phylum Arthropoda; class Arachnida; order Araneae; family Cheiracanthiidae; genus Cheiracanthium; species Cheiracanthium punctorium. The sequence continues at coordinate 182,800 of JAWZYV010003545.1, read as the reverse complement.
TCGCATCATTCAACCCATGCACATTTAGAAATATTATTTCAACACAAAAAATGGATAGATTATTAATTAGGGGTTCTTCAGATTTAAAATATGCAGCACTGTGTTTCAGAGACAGAGCAATAGTTAGCATCACTCAACCAATGCACATTTAAAAATATCATTTCGACACAAAAAATGGATAGATTATTAATCAGGGGTTCTTCAGATTTAAAATATGCAACACTGTGTTTCAGAGACAGAGCAATAGTTAACATCATTCAACCCATGCACATTTCAAAATTTAATATTTTGATAGAATTAAAAAGAAAAGGATAGGTATTAATAAAAACATATAAAACATTAATTAATACGGCGGATTAATTAGTTAAAGTTTTTTATTTGGGAATACCTTATTCGTGTGCGGAGAATACCTTAATCGTGTGAATACCTTATTCGTGTACCTTATATATCGTGTACGGGGGAATAAGGTATTCCCAAATAAAAAACTTTAACGGATAGGTATTAATTAGGGTTTTTTTCAGACTTAAAATATGCAACACTGTGTTTCAGAGACAGAGCAATAGCTAACATCATTCAACCCATGCACATTTAGAAATATTATTTCAACACAAAAAATGGATAGATTATTAATTAGGGGTTCTTCAGATTTAAAATATGCAGCACTGTGTTTCAGAGACAGAGCAATAGCTAACATCATTCAACCCATGCACATTTAGAAATATTATTTATGTTATATAAATATGCAGCACTATATTTATGTTATATAAATGCAGCACAATATTTATGTTATATAAATATGCAGCACTGTGTTTCAGAGAGAGAGCAATAGTTAACATCACTCAATTGATGCACATTTAGAAAGATTATTTCGACACAAAAAATGGATAGATTATTAATTAGGGGTTCTTCAGATTCAAAATATCAACACTGTGTTTCAGAGACAGAGCAACAGTTAACATCATTCAACCCATGCACATTTCAAAATTTAATATTTTGATAGAATTAAAAAGAAGAGATAGGGCAGGGGTTCCCAAAGTGGGTGCGACAGAGAGATATCAGGGGTGCCGCAAAGGCCCCAAAGCGCCCATGATCTCCAATGTGTTCCGCAATTATGAAATATATATTATACAATGTACATATAATAACGAGGGTGCCGTGAGAAAATTTCAATCTGCTCAAGGGTGCCACGACTTAGAAAAGTTTGGGAACCCCTGGGATAGGGTATTAATTAGGGTTTTTTTCAGACTTAAAATATGCAACACTGTGTTTCAGAGACAGAGCAATAGGTCGCATCATTCAAACCATGCACATTTAGAAATATTATTTCAACACAAAAAATGGATAGATTATTAATTAGGGGTTCTTCAGATTTAAAATATGCAACACTGTGTTTCAGAGACAGAGCAATAGTTAACATCATTCAACCCATGCACATTTCAAAATTTAATAATTTGATAGAATTAAAAAGAAAAGGATAGGGTATTAATTAGGGTTTGTTTCAGATTTAAAATATGCAACACTGTGTTTCAGAGACAGAGCAATAGTTAGCACCATTCAACCCATGCACATTTAGAAATATTATTTCGACACAAAAAATGGATTGATTATTAATTAGGGGTTCTTCAGATTTAAAATATGCAGCACTGTGTTTCAGAGACAGAGCAATAGTTAACATCACTCAACCCATGCACATTTAGAAATATTATTTCAACACAAAAAATGGATTAATTATTTATTAGGGGTTCTTCAGGTTTAAAATATGCAACACTGTGTTTCAGAGACAAAGCAATAGTTTGCACCATTCAACCCATGCACGTTTCAAAATAATATTTTGATATAATTAAAAAGAAAAGGATGATGTATAATTAGGGTTTTTTTCAGATTTCAAATATACAATACTATGCTTCTGAGTGAGAGCAATAGTTAATATCATTCAACCTATGCACACTTAAAATATTTATTTGACATTAATTAGGTCTTTTTTTTTTCAGATTTAAAATATGCAGCACCGTGTTTGAGAGACAGAACAATAGTTTGTATCATTCAACCTATGCACATTTAGGATTATTATTTTGATACAAAAAATGGATAGATTATTAATTAGGGGTTCTTCAGATTTAAAATATGCAACACTGTTTTTCAGAGACACAGCAATAATTAGTATTATTTAACCCATGCACATTTAGAAATATTACTAGCAGCATGACCCGGTGTTGCCTGTGCAATGAAAGAGAAATGCCATTTACTAGGGTTGCACAGAATACCATATTTTGCTGAATACTGAATATTCAGTTAAAATTGTAGCCGAATACTGAATACTTGGTTAAAATTTATTAAACATTAAACCCTTCTTAAATGTTTATTGCAATGATTAATTTAATTAGTTTTTTCTTAAACAATATTTCATATGGTGTAAAAGTTCAAAAATTAAAATTCTGGAAAATTTAATATCCAAGTGTGTTTCCTTTAGATATTATTATTAACTTTTTAAAAATATTAGTGAAATGCTGGTAATTTTTTTATCTGCATATTTTACTAAAAAAATTAGCAGTTAATTGACTTTACATATGTATGAACACTTAATGGTATGAGTTTTTTGTTTTTTTTCTTGGTTACTGTTTCAAATTTAAATCAGTAATAGCTAGGTTAATGTAATGTGTCATAAGATTTAAGAAAAATTGAAAAGCAACAAAAGTCAAATTTAACATCTGAGTGTTTTCTCTTACATTAAAACTTATTTCATTGTGATATTAGTTTTTTGTGTGATTGTGGAACACTATGTTAGGGTTATCTGCCAATGATGGGGCAGATAGTCTTTATGACGTATGACTTGGATGGGAGGCCAGAAAGGGCCAGGCAGAGTTTATCCTTTGGTTAAAAGTCTCTATGGACTAAAGCAATCACCTAGGTGTTGGAATCAGCGATTTAAAGAATTCTTTGAGAAATATGGTCTAAGGGAAAGTAAGGCTGATCCATGCCTTTTCTGTAATGCAAATGACAAAGATAAAATGTTGTTGGCACTATATGTTGACGACGGAGTAGTTGCCACTACTCCACAGACTAAGAACCAATTTCTAGAAGAACTACAGAGCGAAGTTCAAAGTGACATTTAAAGATGCTGAATATTTTCTTAGTTTAGAGATAAACAAGCTAGATAATGGTGATATCTTCATTAAGCAAGAGAATTATGCAGAAAAGGTGCTGAAAAGATTCCACATGAGTGAAGCAAAAAATGCTGTGTCCACACCCATGGAAAAAGGTCAACTTCCAAGGGAAGATACTGCAAAAATTAATCCAGAAAGAATCCCCTACAGGCAAGCTGTTGGCAGTTTAATGTATTTAGCGACTCGCCCTGACATTGCTTTTGCTGTGTCATACTGTTCCCAATTTTTGGATAAAGCTGAGCAAAAGCATTGGTGAATGATCAAAAGGACACTAAAATATCTTCGAGGCACAGTCAGCTTTGGAATTTTGTTCAGATCAGGTTTCCAACCTGGTATGTTAAAGGCATATAGTGACGCGGACTATGCTAGTGATGTGACAACTAGAAAGTCTGTATCTGGCATTGCATTTCAATACAGTGGAGGTGCAATAGCATGGGCAAGCCGTCGACAGCAATCTGTCTCACTAAGTACCACAGAGGCAGAGTATGTTGTGGCAAGTGAGGCAGCCAAGGGGATAATATGGCTGAAATGGTTGTTTGGTGATATTGCTCCACTAGCAGAAACTCCTACTCTTTGAATTGATAATGCAAGTGCTGTAAGACTCTAAAAAACCCCCCGAGTTTCACCAGAGAACAAAGCATATCGACATCAAGTACCATTTTCTGCGTCAGAAATTTTTTAGTGGTGAACTCAATGTTGAACACATTGCTGGTGATCAGCAAGTAGCTGATATTTTGACTAAGGCTTTGCCTAAGAAGCGGTTTTAGCAGCTTAGATAAGCCCTTGGTGTCTTAAATAGTTCTGAATTAAAGGTTCAAGGGGAAGTGTTGAAATACTGAACATTTAATTGAAACTTTTTTATTTTTAAATGTTCAGTATTTCAACACTTTGACTGAAACTATTTTTTAATTGAAAGTTTCTTTTTGCTTGGCAACAACTATATATCATTTCCCCCCCCTTAAGTGTTGTGGTAACACCTTTTGCTGTTGCAGTTAAGAACAACTCTGAGGTGTGAGAGTCTGTCCAGTCGAGTTGTATTTTTTCCACTAATGAAGTTGTACTTTCCAGTGTTTTTCTTTTAAATAAATAACTTAACTTAAAAACTCTGTTCTGGGTAATGTTCTGCTGAAAATTGTAACAGTTAACATCATTCAGCCATGCACATTTAAAAATATTTTGATGGCATAAAAAAATGGATAGGGTATTAATTAGTTTTTTTTTTTTTTTTTTTTTTTTTTTTTTAGTTTTGAAATATGCAGCAACTTGTTTCAGGTGTTGTTCTTGGATCATGAATAGTTATCTGCGAGTGAAACATAAAACATAAGCTTGGGGGGGGGGGGGGTACCCTCCATGAGGGTCTTTTTAAGGTGTCTTAACTGGTATTTATGGTAAGTAGAGATGTAATGAATAGTGATTTGGCCGAAAAGCTAAATACTGAATATTCGGCACATAGTTTAGGCCAAATACCAAATATTCAGCACCGAAATATTGAATTTTTTAAATTTTCATGTTAATTGTAAATAAAATTTCACGTTTCAAATTTTTAATTAAATACTAAAAAAGACTAATTAAAATTCATTTTATATTATTTGTAGGTACTTAAAAACACACAACATCTGTAAATCTAAAAAAAATCTTGGTCATGAAACAATATCTCTTTTACGAAGTAAAACACTAATAACAGCATAATTATATTTTGAGATATTAATAATTTAATAAATATGCTATGTGAAATGTGATTAATCGAGTAACTATACATAACATATTATGTTTTGGATTTTACAGCCTCTGAGCAAAACATATTTAGCAGCTTTTCAAAATTATGTTTGTAATTTGGCTGATTTTCTTCAAATCTGGGAAATTTACAAAATGATTTCAGCATATGGAAAAATCAAAAATGCTTCCTGAATTTAGAGAAAAATGTCCAATAACGATCTTTTTGTAGCAGATTAGCACATCATTATTGATTTGGTGTAACAGTAAGTAGGCACATCCCTGCATTAAATAAGCCTCAGGGACGAGAATATCGAAAGACCTAGGAGGAAAAATGGATGAACCTAAATTTAAAGACACAGCTATAGTTAGCATCATTCCACAGGGTTCCCACTCATTTGTTGATATAAAAAATAAGGTCTTCTTAAGGCTATTTTTTAAAATTTGAAGGATAATAATCGAAGATATGTTTCAATGTAATTATCTTGTACATCTTAATAATACTGCATTTCATGTCTCTAAAGTATTAGGCCCTTCCTTTTCACTTTCGTGATATTTCTATGCTGGAGTGGTCAAAAGTTATGTGCCAGAAAGATTAGAGAATTTCAATTCTTAAGCACGAAAATTTTTTTCAATCAAAATGTCTACAATCTTAAAATGAATGTATATAATGTACATACAGTTATTTTTATACAGTTTTCTTGAATAAAAAATAGGTATTTTTATGACCGTTTTCTTGAAAACAATATGACCTTTAAAAGATTAAAGTGTATTTGAATTTAAAACAATCATTGAGTTTTAATCATTTATAATTATGCCATGTCATATCACTTCTTCCCCTCCCCCCCACTTTCTTCTCTCTGATCATGTTTTCCATCCCTTCCCAATTATGGCAAAATGTAAACTAATGATGGAACCAGGAAGAACAGCACAGAGAAAGAAAATATCTCGCTGTCTCTTTTTTTTACCTCTCCACAAAGAGCGCTGCATGCAGACACGTGGCTAGCTTACTATACGATCCCATGCTAGTATGAAATGAAAAGAAAAAAATTCCTTCAAAATCACAGGAAAAGTGAAGACAAAATGATAATTTAAAGCTTTTACAACTTTATAAGGCTTTTAGGGTAAAAATAAGGCCTTTTCAAGGGGCATGGGAACCCTGCTGCACTATTTTATAGCATTCTCTCAAATTAAAAACAGATAAGCAGTTTGCTTAGATTTTTCTGATTTCAAATATGCAGCACTATGCTTCAGAGAGCGGAACAGTTCATATCATGTCATCCATGCATATTTCATAGCTTTCTTTCACAAACAAAAATAAATAATTTATTAGGAACTTTTTGGCTCAAAAGATACAGTTAAAATGAGCATGTTTTTAAGAGGAAGAAAAAAAGATCTCGAACCTATGCACATACCATTTGCATGTAATGAAAAATGGATAGTCCATTAGTTAAGGGTTTTCAATATGCAAGACTTAAAGTTAGATAAAGTACAACAGTTAACAAAATTCAACCTCCTTCACATTTCAGTTTTATGTATCAATGTATAAGGGTCGCTCAAATGAAAGTAGCATTACAGGTGGTTTAATGATATTAATATAAATTAGTATACAAAATAAAGAGGTAATATAGGCATAACAGATAGGAGGAATATATAAATAGCAAAATAGTCATGTTGTAGGTTGAAACAAGTATCCCAGAGGTCAACAAGATAATGGATACCCTTGTGAGAAGCTCTGGAAAAAGCGGACAAACTTTTAAGCAGTATTGTTTGCACACCTATTTGCTCATAGACATTTCCTCTGCTATTTTGAGAAGGTCTCTTGAGATTTGGCAATTGTAATTCGTGAAATAGCGGAGGAAATGTCTATGGGCAAAAAAGGGTGCACACAATACTGTGTGAAAGGTTCTCCCTTTCCCCAAAGGTTCTCATCTAGGACATCCACCATCTTGTTCACCTATGGGACACCTGTTTCTACCTACAATGTGACTTCGTCTAACCTACTTGTTATGCCTGTATTACCTCTTTATTTTGTATGCTAATTTATATTAATAACATTAAGCTATTTCTTGAACAATCTGCAGTGCCACTTTCATTTTGACCCTTATAATTAAATATGCAAATTCTATTAGTCAGGGCTTTTTAGATTTCAAATATGACCATTGTGTTTTTGAGATAGAGACATCACTGAAACCCATTCACATTTAATGAATAACCCAAGCACATTTCCAAAATAAAAATGGAAGCCCAATTAATTTGAAGTTTTCATATTAAATGCTCAAAACCATTTTGCTAACAGTTATCAAAGTCTAGCACTTTTCAAAATTAGAATAATAGATAATATCCTTCAAACATACATATTTCATATTATGAATTAATTGTAAGTAAAAATGCATTAGTTATGAATTCAAGATCTTGAGATTTAGATTATAAAATACTGAATTTCCAGAGAGAGAACAATGCATATCCAAGCTGTAAAGCAGAAATTTTGACATTCTCAATTTATTTTTATAACATGTTCAAAAAATATATCTAGATCTATACTTTTTTTAAATGTACTGTTCCAAGTTAAATTCAACTATAAATACATTATGTTTTTAGCATCTAATGAAAACATTAGAATCAGTCCTTAAAATACACAGGAGAATAAAGACACTCATTAATTCAGACAGAATACAAATTACAAAGTTCATTTGCATGCCAATCCACAAAAAAATCCTGGCCAAGAGATGTACATGGATAAATGGATTATGGTTAGAGATCTGTGCTACTGTGCCACACCACTTAGCCAAGGCATATGCTTCTGTGCCTTGGAGCCCATGGTCACGAAGGCATGTTTGGGTAACTGCATGCCTTGGCTCTGCAGGGGGCTGTTGCAGCAATATTTAACTTAAATCAAGTATATAGTTTATGTAATTCTAAATACATAAGATTAGGAAAAAAGCAGTTACTAAATTGGTAATTCAGAATACAAAGTTCTGTAGTAGATCAACTGAAAAAAAATGTATGACAAGTTAGATTAAAGCCACCCACTGATTATGGAACGGCAATATATATATATATATATATATACACACACATCTTTTTCTTATGTAGTTCTACTGTTATATATATATATATATGTAATGTATAAAAAGGTAATTTGGGTTTTACTAGTTTGGGTATTGTTCAAGCGGTACTTTCACTGTAAGTTTTGCTTTCCTGTCAAACTTGCCACGCGCGCTCTGGAGCTGTGTTTTATTTATTTTGTTATTTGCCAGACATCAGGCCGTCGATTCTGAGTTCTTTAGATGTACACGTGTCCCCACGCCCCTGTAGCGGGTCATGTTGGTAAATGTGTGTGGTTCGATCAGAGATAAGAGAGAGGAGGAGTTGTGTCTTCGCAGACCACGTGGTGTGGTAAGCGTAAATACTCCCGCACATCGAAAATCGAGGGACTTCTGCCACTAGAACTGCTTAATGAGTCCACGCTGATTCTTGTACCCGTCTCCCCTCCCCTCTTCTCATTCTAAATTGTAACTTAAATGTAATGTTCAATAAACCATATTACCTGCCTTAACTCTGAAACTTTACTTGAAATATCTGACGTCTCATATATATATATATTCTACACTTACAAAGCTAAGTTCAAACTTAGCATTATAAAAGTTTAAAAAAAACAAATTAAAAAAATATAAATATATATACTTATACACATTATTACCTCATCAAATGAGTCTGAACCATATGCAACTGTGCCCAAATGGAGCTTCTTAAAAACCTAAAGAAAAGATAATGAATGAATAAATTAAACTGCAACTAGTACTTTTTTAAATTGATGTACACATATGTTCAATAATATTTCCTCGCAAGGAGTGATCAAGCGAGTAATAATAATATGGCAAAAATCACCTTATCAAACTAGTTAAAAATAAGATAATAGGCAGTTTTTGATAAACAGCTCAGTTAAAAATTGTTTTAAAATTTGCCAATAATAACAAAATTTTTTAGATGGAAGCCGAATTATTACTTTCTTATAGTATTTATTTTTATTTTTATGGACTGACTGTCTCTATATCATGCAAATGTCATGAGTCTATATAAAATTCACAGGTCAGTGTAAAATTATTAACATAGAACAACACCAATGATAGTTAAATCTACAAAATTATCAGTTTGCCGGTAAGTATGACTTACTATCATCAGTGAGAGAAGATTCTCATTTTCTACACTTCATCTTTGAACATACCACCATTCTCACACTGATGATGGTAAGTCATACTTACTGAAATTGGTCAGATAATTTAACTACCATTAGGCACTCTTCTAAAGTTGTTTCTTTCAGTTCTGATAGTAAGTCTACATTGAAAGCAAAGAAAATTGCTTTGAATAATTAAAAGGAAGTTATACACAATAACATTTTTAATTAAATTAAAATTCTTCTTTGTGTCTTTCCTATTTTATTATATTATTATTTTCATTAAGATTTCGGTGGTTTGCAAGCAACTAATAACACATTAGTAGCACTGGACTTGAATATGCTAAAAAAGAACCGATTAATATTTTCATCGAACTATCAAACTCATTTTTATTTACCACTTACCATTTCATTTTTTGTTAGTGTTCCAGTTTTATCCGACAGCAGAAATGTGAGTCTCCCCAATTCTTCTGGAATAGTTGTGCTTCTTACAACAGTACCCGGTATATCCTTGTCTTTTTGTATCATCCATGAGTAAACCATTTTGCCCATGTCTAAGTTTACACGTAAGCTATAAAAAATTAAGTAAAAAAAAAAAAAAAAAAAATTCTCAAACAGCTGAAAAAGTCAACTAAATAAATTACACATAATTCTGGCTTAAACATCAGATTTCATTGATATTCTGTGTATTGGTAGTGCATCACAAGTACATAGCAGTCTTAATATTAACAGAATACTTAGTTCACAATCAAATATGTGCAGTAGAGTACTGATTATATGAACCTGTCCTTAGTTTGGATAATTGGCAGGTAATGTAAGGAATGCTCCTGACTAAATAAAAATGGTTTGTAACAATAATGAGTAACTTTAAAAAATATATATATATATATATATACATATTTTTTAATCTAGCAGAGAATACAGGAACAATATCGGTGGGCTGCGAAAAGAGTGGAAAAAATTAAACTTGTTTTCGATATAAGGAAAGTATAAAGTTAATAGCTAAGCCTATTTACAAAAACATAAAGGAGTTGCTTTGGATAAGAAATCCATTTGACGATGAGAATATCAAAAAAGCAAAGGTCCCAACACCATAGGATAAAGGTTCTTTGATAGAACTCAATTGCAATTCTGCTCTGAAAACCAGATTTAAAGAATTCAAGTCTCATTACTTTTTGGATACAGACCAAGGAGTATCCTGTTATTTCAAATTTAGCATTAAAAGAACTAATCGGGTTTACAACTACATATTTATGCGAAAGGGCTTTTCTAATAATTGTTTTTTTTTTTTTTTAAAAACAAGTACAGAAATAAACTTTGTGTGGAAAGTCATTTGAGGTTAAAACTAACAACTTTTAATCCGATATCAAATCTCATGTAAATAAAAAAACAACAGTTTTACAAATCTCATTGTTTTAAAATAAAATGTGCTAGTTGGACATTGTTCTTTATTGAACTAACCTTTACCATTTTTCTTTCAACTGCATTTTCTCGGCAGGACATTTGAACACAATAAAACTATTGAAAGCTCTGTAGTATCAAAACAACTTACTTTTGAACTAAACCAAACATGCACATTTGACAGAATTTAAGGAAAACATTCAAAAAGCCTTTGTTCCAAAATTATAATTTATTGAGATAATAAAAAATGTTGGACAATGAAATGTAGACCAATACTGGCATAAAGTAATAGATTCACATGTGCATTCTGCCAGTGATTATTTTCCCAAAAGGAATATGAAAAATGTGTACTGCATGTTTGGCTCAAGAAAAAAAATTTCTAGGTAAAGGTGAGTCCCAGGACAAAAAAGTTTGGGAACTGCTGCTTTACAGTATTAAATAGATATATCAAAATATATAATTTTTAGTACAATTTCTTTTAAAATGCACACATATTTTAATAACAGTTGTTTGTTTTGATTGAGCATGATTCATGGTAGCACTGTGTGAGTAATTACAAATTAATGAAACTCATTAATTTTAAAATAAACATAGCTCAATAATTTTATAACATTCTTCTGAAACTATTTCGTATATTTCAGCTGTAAGGTGAATTTTCTCCCCTTCTGAAGAAAATAAAAACAGATTAAAAAAAAAAAAAATAATAATAATTACCTTATTGGTATGATGTATGAAAATAACAGGATGAATCTAAATAAATATCGGTACCAAAGACCAGTAAATCCCTAAAATAATACAGAAAGTCATTAAACACAAATTAGGTAAGACATTAACATGATAAAATACCAATAAATAAGTGGTTTTAACTGAAATTAATCAAAACAATAAAGAATTGAAGAGAAATGCATCACCTTTAATGACATCATGACTAGAGCAAGACCAATAACTGCTGCAAATAAAACTTTGGTTTGAGCATTTAATTCAAGATCTGTGATTCCCACCTAAAAATGAATTTAACATTAATTATAGCATACCTACTGTGTAATATTTTTGAATGGTAAACAAACATTAAGATTTCACATCTCTACTAAATAAAAAATTTCAACATAAAAAAATCTGATGTGTACAACACATGACTTCCTTGCACGTCTATTAAATCAAATATATTTTCGACGCACTTCCTCTAAACTTATTTGTTTGAAAGAGATAAACTATCAGTAATAGTAAGGCTTAGTGATTTCTAGCCAAATATTTTGATATCGCCAAGATGAGTTCAGAGTGAAAGATTTCCTTCTGACACTTTATATGGCGATATTTCACCAAAAGCCGACAAGCTTGAGATAGTCTGCGAGATTTTGGGCATAGCCAAAGTAGTCATTGACCACAGACTTTCAATGAATTGAATGCATCCATACACCTTAATGTATTCCTCAAGTCATTTGGCTCACCCTGTAAATAAATTCCCAGTCGATTGCTGTCAAAGATATTGAAAACAGTTAGATATTACAATAGTTCTAAATACAAAAGTTCAAAATTCTACGGGTTAAAGTTTTAGAGTTACATAAAGTACGAAATAATTTTTGGTGCCAAATTTGGCAATATATCATCGAAACTCGTCAATGTCGACGACATATGGCGACATTTGGCTTGAAATGGCTGGCTTGAACATGGCGAACATGGCTTGAAATGGATGAATGTCCCTAAAATTGCCATTGGCCATAATGTATTGGAAATCTTTTGAGTGTTCCTGTAGCAGAACTATAAATGATAAAGACACTTTTTTTAATGGAGAAATTCACTCTGTAACTCTTAACAGCATATATCACATCTGAGTCGTTTGAAAAAGCCCAATACCACTAAAATACGCTGTAATGAATTTCGTCCCATAGAGCGTAATGTATTTAGAATCTTTTAAGCCACTCTGTAGATAAAATATGCAGTCGAATCTAACCGAAAGGGGAGGTGCACAATTAGATGTTACAGCAATCCTAAATATAAAGTTCCAACATTCTATGACCAATAGTTTTTGAGATATGCGAGTTTAATGAATTTCTCTCCATAGAGCATAATGTATTTCGAATCTTTTGGGAGGTCCTGTAGATAAACTAGCCAGTTGAATGGAACCGAAAGGGGTGGTGCACAATTAGATGTTATAACAATCCTAAATATAAAGTTCCAACATTCTACGACCAATAATTTTTGAGATATGAGAGCTTAATAAATTTCGGCCCATAGAGCGTAATGTATTTCGAATCTTTTGGGCGTTCCTGTACATAAACTATCCATTCGATTGCGACCAAAAGGGGAGGTGCACAACTAGATCATAGAACAATCTTAAATATCAAATCTCAACATTCTACGACCAATAGCTTTTGAGATATGCGAGTTACATACATACGTACGTACAGACGGCATGGAAAAACTGGCCGCTGGTCAAAATGAGTTGCAGACGCGTTTATATGATCGTGCATGCTAGCTTACGATGAGATGCATCGAAAAAATTCTTTAAATTAAATTTAGAGGTAGTCAAAATTGGTTTTTTCGTGGAAATTTGGCCCCCAAAATTTTTTGGGATCACATTACTTCCTTATACTACGTACAAGGAAGTAAAAATGCAGTATGTCCTCTTTCAAATGGACATAAAATACTTTCAGGCTAAATGCCCTTAGAGGCCTTTAGATTGAATTTAGATATATTTTAAACAAAGGAACTAAGGTATATTTACATTAAAGATAAAACTACTATATAGGGTGGGGTGGGGGGGGGGTGATTATAAATAATTAATCAGGTTTTGAAGTCATAGTTGCAAAAATGCCAACCAGTTTGTACTAATAACTAAAGAGCAGAGTGTCTGTATTTATTTAAGTATTACTAGATTTTCCATAACGGTGCTATGTAAAGAAAAAAAATTTTTTTTTTTTCAATGCCATTTTAAGTTTCAATATTTACTTAGTTAGAAAACATGACATTGTAAATAAAAAGTTAAATGAGATAAACTTTGCCATGAAATTTATGTCATATTCATGGTTTTGTGTAATTCTATAGCTTTTTTAACTCAGCGTTCGACATTTTTCATGAGATTAAAATAAACATTTTCTTCTGCTGAACCACGAAGGATTTAACTATTTAAGCTTAACATTCAGCATGTTTTTTTTTTTTTTTTTTTTTTTTTTTAAAGGGATAATCTCTTAATTGTTTTAGTTATGAAATGGTAACCAGGCCCAGATAATTCTACCAGGTAGCAAGAGTTTCCTGACTGGCCTGTCACTTTTCCTGTCAATGTGCATTCCGCATGTCAATATGCATATATTTTTTGTATAACATGTATGTCATGCGTCAAGTGGTTGAGGAACAGAATAAATGGCAATGTCCATCTTGAGTACTTTATTAAAGCATAAATAGAATATTTACATATTTACACAATATATACAGAAGGATTTTTGGATTTGGAAAGTGTGTCTCGAATTACGCTCTGCAACAGATGTCTCTCCCTAATTTAGTTGGCCCACAAAATCATAACAATATCCTCATTTGTTAAATTAACAGACATGGGAGGTGCCTTCTGGTGAGACATTAAGATTGACAGGTTTGCCCCTCCTGGGCAATAAGGATTGCACAATGTTTTGTAATCCTAACTTATAATCCAGATGCCCCCCCAAAAGAAAGATGTTTTAAAATAAGCCATAGAAAGCCAGTTATACTGGGGCTAATTATGCCTTTTATGACATGTATATGTATCCAGAATAAAATGTAAGATGTCTCAGGAATACTTGGTAATGATAATGCAGAAGATACATGAAATATGAAAGAGCTTTTTACAATAATAAGGACATTATAAATGCATTACCTTACTCCTTGGTTCTGAGTTATTCATTACACTTCTAGACTCACAACCAGTGTATATCACAATTCCAATAGCTGTTCCCGAAGCAATAACAGTGTTAGCCCACAGAGTATTTTCAATGCCAAGTGAAACTTCTGCTCCATCTCCATCATTCTATTAGATGAATAAATTAATGAAATGTCATATCATGCAATATCAAGAAATACATAATCAGAAAAATAAAAAATATACCCAAACATAATAACAATAAATGTAATGAAACTAAATTTAAATAGAGAAAGAAGGATTAAAACAAAATTAAAAAGCATTTTTAATGTTGATTTTATACATACCTTTGTTACTTTCTTCTTCATTTTAATTTATACATGTATTGATTGTTTATAAGCATACAGAAATCCCCTCTCCCCAAATCATGAAATATTAAAAAATAAATGCAAGAAACTTAAAAAATTGGGTTTAAACAAACTACTCTTTTTTAACAGCCCTCAAAATAATTTTATTGCAAGGGTTATAAGAAAAGTTAAACATATTTTGCAACATACTACCAGGAAAAACTCAATAACCTCAAAACATGCTTTAAACTATTTCCTTCCAGTTATCAGGTATTTGTAGTCTTTTGTTTTAAAGAGTCAACCTTGTGATGGTACATTTTCAAATTACGCATACGTGATGCTGGTCTCATCACACTACTAGGAGATTTTCGTGTGGAAGGGACTCTGGGCTGATAAGAATGGAATCATTGCATCATGCATACGAAACACTAGTCATGAACAGGTTAATACCAAATTTAATGTAAAAATTGCACAGAATTTGTCATTTAATCTAGAAAATAAGCTCTAAATATACCAGTTACAAAGTTCATCCATTAAATAACCATAACATAGGTTTTGGTGCAGTATATGACATCTTCAAAGGAAAGGATGTCTTCTTGGAACAGAGCCGAGAATTTTATTAGCTTATTTAAAATTTAAATTGTTATTAACAAGAAATGGTACTTTTGGGTATGTGAGAGTAGTAAAAGATATAAATTACTAAACTGAACATGCACTTAGTACATAATCATTCAAATGAATTCAGAGAAGATGTTTTATACTTAAATATTCCCAACCTAGGAATACCAAAGCAAATAACAACAACAACAAAAAAAAAAAGGCTTTAAAACCGATAACTTTTACAATTTTGTAAATGAATAAAAATAGGGGAAAAGAAAAAAAATTTAAAATGTTGAATTACTTAAAAAAAAAAAAAGTTAAGCAAATTAAAACACATTCAGTGATATTTTTTTAATAACAAGTTGCACATTTGTAACAAAAAATTTAACAATTAACTTACTCTACTAAATTTTCCAACAAAACTGTGAATATCCTTTTTAGGTTCCTCTGCATACACAGATGCATCCATCTGGAACAACTCCTGTAGAATAAAAAAAAATAAAAACATAAATAAAAAAGGTAGTTTTTATTAGGTATTATGTTGTTTACACAAAATAAAACATGTTAAATAGAGTTTAAACAAAGAGCTTCATAAATAACACATAGGAATATAAAAAAGAAAAGTGCAAAGTTCTTTATTGCTTTATTACCAATCAATATTAAACAAATTTTGCTCAATAAAAAGAAGATTCAAGATCCAAGTTTGGATAGAAGTATCAAAAATGAAATCTTCTGATTTAGAGGCATTCAAGAAGCACTGACTGTAAAAAGTTGAATGTTAGTCGATTACAAAGAATGTTAGTAATTGTTAAGTATGTTTATTCAAATTCACAATTTTTACATTGCAATAAATTGGCCTATTTAACAACTTTTGAAATTCTCATGTGTAAAATAGCATGCAAGCAACATTTTTCATGATCTTTGTCAGACAGTGTCTGAACATAGCCTTTTATGATTTTTGGGAAACTGCAAATGATATTTTTACCGATTTTTACTGAATAGTTCACAATCAGCATTTTTAACACTTTTCATCAAATATACTCATGAGACATTTTTAGTTTTATCAATTTACATACTTTGAACAGTATAAAAATGTAAAAATACATTTGCATAACAGACTTAAAATACACTTCTAAAAAAAAAAAAATATCAAAGTTTAATGTAGTAAATTTAATTTTAAAAAAAGTCATATTAAACACACAATTTATATAATTTTAAACACATTAGGGGAGGGGAGAAAAAAAAAACCAGTTCAATTACACATTAGAAAGTATTGTGAAACTACACATGAAAAAGGAAAGAGCGAAGAAAAACAAAACACCAAATTTATAATTTGTTTACTTTTATTTTTTTTCCTTAATATATTCTTTGTTTCAAGTGAATAATTATTTTATACCATTTTCATTTATATTTGAATCTGCGCTTTTCAGTGAAATTTTTTCTTTACTATTTTACATGAAAAAGAAAATAATTAAAATAATTAAGTTTGAAATAAGAATAAATTTTTACTTAAATGATATTAGAGGTTCAAATAAAAATATAATAACAGGAAATTTTTTATTCTCAAAGCATATAAAAAAGATTGGAATTGGGATGCTGGAGCATACTCAACAAAATTTTTTAACCAAGAATTTTAATGAACAAACAGTGGAATTAGCCTATGTGGAGGGAGGGGTGAAAATCCAATTACCATAAAATAAACAAGCCATGAAACATTCATATGAATGAGATAAAATTGAAGATTTAAAAAAAATGTAGATATAGGGAGTGATTTTACAGCCAAATATTGTTTAATATATATATATATATATATATATATATATATACACATATATATATATATATATATATATATATATACATATATATATATATTAAACAATAATTTAATATATATATATATATATATATATATATTAAAAAGTTATAGAAAACCTGGGCATTTTACATAAAATTGAAAAAATTGTTAAAAAATCATAAGTTTTGCTGCAAAAGTGCTAAGGTTGCAAAGTATGAACTGGCGACTAAAAAGTTTCAATGGCCACCAAATCAAAACAAATTAAGTTTTTAGAAAAACTGGTGGTAAAGAGTTTATTATCAAAAATGAACAAATCAAACAGTAGTTAATTTATTAATTTTGTGGACAACAGTTCAACAATACTTCTTTTAATTTGTTAACAAGTTATACAGTAAATTTATTAATTCTGTTGACAGTGGTATAAAACTGTTAAACATCTAATATCACTCAGCTTAAATTCATATATACCATTTTAACACCTATGAAATATATGATAGTAATTTTTTTTAAAAAAGTGACTATTGATATTTAAAAAAGTGCAGAGAACATAAAAATTAAAACACATACAAAAAAAAAAAAAAAAAAAAAAAAAAGGGAAAAAACAAAAATTGAAATTTAAAAAAAAACATACTCTTCTTTCTCCATTTACAAAATTATAATTGATAGTTGAAAGTTAATAAAGTAAAATTTTTGTAAGAAATCGTACAATAAAAAATTAGAAAAAAAAAACATTTTGTATCCATGGTGAAGCAATGACTGTTACCTCGGCAGAAGATAAACGTTGAGTAGTAGACACAGCTAATCTAAGTTTCCAATCTGTCTCACCATCTAGCTGATCAGAACGGATGAAGCAAGCTCCATTTTTTTCAGTAGTAGATAAAAAGACCATGTCAGCTGGAACCCTCTGATTCTAAACAAAGTAAGAAAAACAATGTACACATAACAGATTAAAAGTCAGTATTACTTAAAAGCAAATATGTACAGGTCGTTTTACAGCTGGAAGTGAAATGAAATTTACAGGTATCAAAATGGATAGTCTCTGTATGATATACAGTTGAACCTGCTAAAGTGAACACAAGTCTACATAGACCACTTTCGTACAATTTCACTATTTAACTACCAGATTTTACCACCTTTATAAAGTGACCAATTTTGTCCATTCCGAGGGTAGTTTTGTCCATTCCGAGGGTAGACAGGTTACACTGTATAAAAGAATGGCCAAAAACATGCTTATCTTTTCAGAAAGACAAAAGTCAAGTCAGAAATTTTAAACAAAAAATACTAATTAAAATACTTGCATGTGCTAACAATGCAAGCATAAAACATTTTGAAAAAAATATAAGCATATAATTTCAGTAGCTATAATGCTCTCTAGTTTATTTCCCAATATACTTATTTACTTTTTCAAGAAATTGTTAATGGAAATACATATATATATATCAAATTAAAGCCAACTTTACTTTATTGAGCATAATTAAGGACTTGATTTTCTAATTTTTAAAGTGGTGAAGTGAATAATAATAATAATAAGCTTGCAAAACAGATCCAGGCCTCAGTTTCCTACAACAATAAGACTTTTTGCAGGCGAGCACATGAAAGCTTACGTAAATAAATAAATAAAAATTAAACCTTTCTCAAACCTGAGCAACTACATATCAGTAAAAATAAATGACAGAATTCGAAGTTAAATATAAATTAAAAGTTTCAATCATGCAATTAACAGATAAAATAACTAGTTACCTTATCAACAATAATAAGATCTGATACTTTAATTTTTGCACTAGGAACTTGTACAACACCCCGAGATGTAAGTTTACCATACTTGCTAGAGTTAACTTCTCTGTCTCGCATATAACGTCTAAAATCATCAATAGCTTCTCGTATCAAAGTGACAGTTAATACAAAACCCTAAATTAAGAAAAAGAAATACATTTTATGGATGAAATAAGAAAAAAAAAAAAAAAAAGGGTTTGTCCTCACAATTGTCAAAGTGTTCTTTAGAAAAAATTGCTAAATTTAGCAGGGGAAAAAAAAAAAAATTCCACAAAAGTAAAAATTTTATATTAAAATCCATATTATACTATTGACTATGGATTCTTCTATTGTACGCTTTTATCAAACAATGAAAATATATATTATACTTTCAAAAATAGATTTAACTATCAAAGTAGCAGATGCAAAAATAAATAAATAAATAGATGAAAAATACATAAAATAAAATGATTGGTAAGACACAAAAATGCTTGTTTTTCTCCCCCCTGTAAATTCATTTGAATTTACAAAATAAATCAATCTTCTATAATAGCATCTTCAATTCTATGCAAGCTTAATTTATATCCCCCCTCCCAACACACACACACACACACACACACACTGGATCGGCCAATGGACTACTACATGCCTAAAACAATATTTATTTAAAGTGACGAAGATTAATATTCTAACATCATTTATAATATTCATTCAAACTCTCATATCGAATGCATTATACAAAACGGATTACTTCAAACTGGTATTAATTACAAATTAACATTAATTTAGAACAGTTGCTGTGAAAATTTTTAATAGTTCGAATTCAGAAAATCTGGATGTAATTCCTTAAATATTGACACTATAATAGATGATGAAGACATATAATTTTGATAGGAACATCTGTTACTAAGCTGTATTTTCAGTCTACAGAGAAACATTTTATGAGATGGCCTTAATACTTTCATAACTTCTCATTTCTGAAGTATCACCAACCAGCTATTTGAAGTATATATATATATATATATTTAGATAATAACCTAAAATTCACCTAAGAAGTTAATAAATCAAAATGAAATGTCACACTACCTTCAAAAAGAAAATTTATCCCCAAAATGCTATGAAAAGTTGCTAATTTTAATGACAAATTCTCTATATTGGCAATAATAGATTTTTTACATAAATTATACAGGGTGTCCCAACCAAAAATGGAAATATACTTTCATTCCTCATCTATTAGAAATATGAGGGGAATGCTAATTGAAAAATTTTCAAAATAAGGTAAGAAAAAAGATACTATTAAGAAAAAGTGACACTTTTTAAATTTGTATATGACCACTGTACCTCATTTGGCAATAAATCACCAGACCCCTAGAGTTGGTTATCTTAGTGAAAATTTTAAATATTTATAACTTGTGCTCTAATAAACCAATTTACTTGCAGCAAAATGCAAATTTGAATTATTTAATGTGTAGATACTCTCCAAATCTTGTAACACTGCTTTCTTCCCAATGGACTGCATGTCCCTAGCAGTACAACCCCAAATTAGGTCACAATATTCAAACTTGATTAATTGAAAATGAAATGTTTTAACATATACAACACTAATTTATATAGCTAGTAAGTTTATAAAAAATAACATAGAATATTTCTTGAAATGAAGAGATACATACCAAAGGACCCCAATATGTATACAAATACCCTATTCTAACATCAGGTATAAACTGTGATAAAGCCATGACTAAGAAATAAAGATTCAAAAAGAACTTGAACTGATGAAACAACACCTGTAAAATAAACAGTTTTCTAATAAGATGAGAAAATAATACAGCACAAACCTATTTTACTTTAATTTTAACCTTTTAAAACCAGCTGGTAACAATTACAATGTACCAGAAAAATAAAGTAAAAAATAAAATATGTGACAGATTGAAAAGTTAAAAAAAATTTCAGAGCATTCTATTCTTTTGATCGAATATAAAAGATATTGTTGTTCACTCTACTGGGAAAAAATATTTGACATAAAAAAAGGCTACATTCAATATATTTAATTTTTGTCCACTTCAATTAATAACTTCACATTCTATTTTCATTATTATTGTTACCAAACTAATATTGCCACTTCAGTAGTTAAATTAATTTTAAATTCAAGGTTTCATGCAGGTGATAATCTGGATAATTTCAAGAAGCTTTTTCAAACATTTTTTTTTTTTTTTAATTTGTGTTAGAGCAATTTTCTAAAGTTAAAAATTAGGCAATGGGTGCATTTTTTTGGAATTTTAAAGTACAGGGTTTCTACAGATTTCACATCTTTTGCTTCCCTGACATTTATGTTAGGCATCTATCTACTCTTCCCTGACATTATCAAGTGTGCTTTCCCGAATTTTGTGTTTCTATTTTTAACATTAAATCTTTTAATTAATAATTTTTTTATATATTTTGCCCTTTTTTTTACAAATAATAATAATATTAAATTAATATATACAAGAATCTTATTTGACATGACTGTATTTCAACAAAAACCATGTTTGATAATAATTTAGGATAAAATTAAGCATATTTCAACTGCACAAGATAGGCTCTTAAAATTATTTATAAGGATGAATGAGAAAATGAAAATAAAACAATTTCCATTCTTAGGTTCAAACAGCAAATATTTTCTTGATTTTACCGCAAAATTCAATTTTTCTTGCATTTCCCTGACCTTTCTACAATTTCCCTGACATTTTCCCCAAATCCCTGACCAAAACTCATTTTCCCGACTTTCCAGGTCTGTAGAAACCCTGAAGTAACACCCTCCCCCACCAATATCTTTTAATGTACTTGCGCATGAGTGGATGTTAAAGACCAGACCACTAAAACAAAAGCTACAATGTTGTTGCTACAACAGTGATATGACAATCTCTATTTAATAACAATTTTTGTTTCCATTTCTGTTTTAACAACAATGGAAATTAGAAGAAATACATTTTTTTAAAATAAGGTTTACTGTGGCTAATTACTATTGCACTATTCTAAATAGGCACATCTCCCCAGAGTTTTACAATCAAAATGATATTGTCACTTTTTACATCCTTTGTTTCATCAAAATGAGCATCTCTGATAAACTTTGGGTTCAAAATCAGCATTATTTCTGAATATTACTGATCAGCTTCCTATACATCACAATGAAAAATTCTGTTTGCACTGTGAGGATAAGTTTGACATAAAATAACACTTTTCAATCTCTATATGCCCTCCCCACTCACTTCCAAGGGTGCCGCACAAAGAAGCATAGGGTGCCATGAAGCAAACAAGATTTCATTAAGGTTACTTACTGGAATTTTAAATTAGAACTGCATTACTGCTTTACTTCTCTGATTTGTTAGTCAAAATCATATAAATCATAAAGTATGTGTGTGTGTGTGTATATATATATATATATATATATATATACACACACACACACACATACTTTACATACATATATATATATGTATGAAAGAAGACGGGGCCGTAATGGTTGTCGCGGCGTAAGATCACCATCAGTGTTTGAGCAGGAGGCGAGGCGTAGGGTCATAACATTGTCAGGTTCAGGACATGCGAGGCAGCTCAGGACTCTGGCTTCAAGCTGTCCCCGGAAACCCGCTGCTTGTTCTCATAGTCGGGCCAAGGGTGGAAGGAAGAGTCGAAGTCCAATTGCAATTACATGATTTTATTATATGACTGGACACATATTTCTGAGGCAGTTGCATCACGCGAAAGATCTGCTGCAGGACCTTTTAACACCTTTTGAGGTCGTGTCACATGATAAAAAATCGTTGCAATTATTGGCCGAAAGCTAAATCTGGACAGCGGTATTTCTAGGTTTGTTATGACTTTCCAGACGCCAGCTTGGCGTAAAGCAGGGATGGTCTACAAAATTACAAAGGAATTGCAAGGGACCATATAGTAATTGCAGTTTTTGAATGCCAATTTCTTTCTTCCAACTGAATTAAATTGTGTAGTTCCAGAAATATGGGATTTTCATGGGCTTTTGTTTTGTAATGTTATATGTATATATATATACACTTTAAATTACAGTATTCCACAGATATTGTATAATGAGTGTGCTGTGAGAAAATTATAATTTGGCCACGACTTGTTTAAGTTTGGGAATCCCTATTGTTGTGTTTTCTGTTTGCTTGATGTTTGAGTACTGGTGTGATTTTTTAATCTGTCTAAGTTATTTATTTTATGTGCAATGTTTTTCCTCCATAGATATGTTTATTAATATTGCAGATATATCAATACAGATAGAATACAGAAAGAATATTTAGAGTGGACTGGAAACTCAGCAAAAAGAAAGTACTTTTAAGAATTCATTTTTTAAAAAATAGATTGAGAGTCAAGCAAGATATACAGTTTTGTTAAAGAACAATACCATAGTAATTTATAATTACAGATGTTATTTAATTATAAAAAAAGTAAATTAAAGCAATTATAGCACTGAAAAGATACAAAAATTAAGAGGAAATACTTTTTAAAAAATGAAATGAGAGGGAAAAAAACTTACTAAAGGAATAAAAGTAATAATGTTGTATTTTTGGTTTTTAATTATATTAGGTGGGAAAGATTCATTGTTTGTACGCCCAATGAACACAGTCCTGGGCTTATATTCTCGTTCTCCACACAATTTTGGCATGGCTTTGCAGCACCTACAGAGTAAAGATACAGGGAATAAAAACACATTTAACATATTTAGCACAGAAATTTACACAATATGTATATAAAGTTTAACATTTTGTTATTTAAAACAAATGTAAATATGTATATATAGTTGATTACAGGATGGAACTCTGCTTCACCACACTACAAATTTGTAATATAAAAGATTAGATTATAATATTACAAAAATTGTGTGATCGAATACTTCTATTTTACAGTAACATAAGTGCATATAATGATATATTAGATGAGGTCTTGATAGGTTGCATCATAATACTGTTTTAATATGGAGAGAATGCATAGGCATAAAGTTCTCAATACTGGAGGAGTGGGAGGGACTCCACTTTAGCTATAAGCCACATACATATAAGCACAGATAACTAGATTAATGGTATTCAACCTGCAGGTCACGACCCCAAATTTGATTGTGAAATATTTACTTTGTAGTTACAAGGTGGATTAATTGTGATAACTTGTAAATAAATTTATGGTACATCACTCTTAAGGGCATATGGAACTTCAAGTGGCTCAAATTTTCAATTATAGGCCTAAAACATAGAGCAGATTGAGATGATTCCATACACATATAATTAATATCTGTTTAGAATGCATAAACACTCAAAACATAAATGTGATGTGGCTGCAATAAAACTTCAAAAGCAGTATACTCACAAGCATTTCTTGTCAGAACTTATATTTTCTACTGTTAAAAGTGTTTTGCCTTCTCTGTCAGATAGAACGTTTTGAGCAAATGCACATGTGGTAGAACTCAGAATTCGAATGATAGTTTCAATTATAGTTTATGGGAATGAATATCAAAAATTGTTTTTTGTTTCAATTAGTTCTTCGAAATTGGATGTTTTAGATGCTGTTATATGTTTTAATAATAGTGCTTACAGCCCAAGTATGCAAAAGTAACAAAATATTCGGGAACTCACACTGGTCATAATATGAAATACTCTACAAGAAAAATTGATGATGCTTGAGTTTGAGAAGCATCAGTTTCCAAAAACCTTCTAAATCAGAAAGTTAGAAACAAATGAAAAAACAAAATAAAACCGATGCTGAAATGTAAAATCAAAATGAGTATGGTGCTGGAATGTTTTAAAGTAATACAGTTAAGTACTGTGAGTATGCTTTTAGTTCTTTTTTAAGTGCTTTGGTACACTTTTCTTAAAATCTCTGTTTCAGGTAAACAAAACTTTCCAACATTGTTACTATAAAAATACTTAACATTAAAAATCTGAGTGAAAAATTTTAGAAAGTAATGAATATTACGTTTTTTTTTTTTTAAATAATTTTTTGGATAATTTTAAGTCTTTTAGCAAAATATTTTAAGTTTTATTTCTTTTCAGCCAAAATGCTTTTAATTATCCTCAGATGGTATGTTTTCTGATACCACACCAAATTTTAAGGTGATAAACTTAACAATTTTTAAGAAAAGTGTACCAAACAGACTTACTGTGTAAAACATTTCATAGATATTAGGCAAGTTGGAGTGTATAGGCTGATTATTTTACCAACTATGTGAAAAATTCCAGAGCTGGGGCCCGAACCCAGGACTACCGCTGAACGTGCAGGTGCTCTATACCACTGAGCTACTCTGGGACGATTCCCAGATGAAATTTCTCGCTTTTGAACCGTTGGCATTTATCATCTTCCTCTGCAAACCACAGATGGAACAGATGAAACAATTAATTCGCGACAACTCCATTACGCCGCAGAAGCATAGTTGGCTGATTAGTTGTTAAATAATCAGCCTATATACTCCAACTTGCCTAATATACTTGAAAGGTTGATATATTCACTTTCTAAAAATGTACATTTCATAGAGTTATGTAAAAAGTTAATTAGTTCTTAAAAATTACTTTATGCAAATTAATTTTTTTAATTTTTGAATATATGAGCTGTAATGTGTAAACAAACATACAGTGAACAAAAAATTTCATTTGTACCTTAATTTTTAAATAAAATACATGATGTTAATCTTTTGAAAAAAACTGTCTCTTTTTACTCAGAGATGTTCCCTGTGTCCTTAGACACTTAAAAAAAAAGTTATTTTTAAAATGTGAAATTTTATTAAAAGGTCAAAATTTATCATAACAAACAATAAGTACAAATAGATATACTTTTATTTACATTTTGGTAATGAAGCAGAGTTGAACTGCTGAGCAGTGCTTTAAAATGCAAAAGAGCATCCAAAAAGAGCTAAATTGATATACCAGTGTCACCTGCTACACAACGTTGGCCACCACTGCTGAAATTTAGGGGTCAAATATAGCTACCAGTTCCAGCAATAAAGGTTTTTAAATATGACTTAGCATTTAAGAAATGCAAAAAGTATTTACAGGGTTATCCAAATTAAACATCCCCAACTCAGAGGCCTGTGCAGGATGTTGTATGGGTTATAATGTGATGAAATTTTGAAAGCAGACACTTCAGATCATGCGCTCGTGATTTATTAAAAAGAAATTATTAGTACAAGAAGTTGCCGATAGTTGGCGCTGCAGATCAACAAGACGTTCTACAGATGTTCTATATGTGTGCTGTGGTTCTCCATAACTCTTTCCATTCGTAAAGCAATGTGTTCCACTGCGGAACGCAGTAAGTCCACATTAATACCACGAACATTCCGAATAATTGCGTCTTTTTTGGAACACCCAGCCAAAGTTGCTGGGTGTTCGTGGTACATCTGATTCTTTAAGAATCCCCATAACCAAAAGTCGCACGGTGTGAGATCAGGCGAGAAAGGAGGCCAAGTTGTTGGGAAACAGCGGCTGATCACACGTGCATCAGTGAAAGTTGCCCGTAACACCTGTTGAACGCCACGAGCAATATCAGGGATGAGAGTGACAAAAGTGAAAAGAATCGGAAATTACACGTGAAGGTAATTTTGAACGAAACTGAAAATAACTGGAAAAGTGAAATTAGGGTCACAACTGACAATGTTTGAAAAAACAAAGAAATTTCAACAATGGAAAGGCTATAGGAAAAATATTCACTCTCAAAATGGATGGAAAAAGATTGCAATTGGGATGAGGGAGCAAAAAAACCCGTGATTTTTGCTGATCTGTAAAATAAACAAAACCGTGGTTTTCCGCGAATCCACAGAAAACTCTCATGCCTGCAATATGGGGAGGTGCACCATCCTGCATAAACATCGTGCCCTGGAGGCGGCCATGTTGTTGCAGTTCAGGGATCACAAATGTTAGCAACATGTTCCGATACCATTTTCCTGTGACAGAGCAGATTTCGAACCCTCCTGGAGCCACCTCTTCATAAAAATATGGCACAATGGCGAATGTTGTGGTGAAACCGCAGCATACCGTAACATTTGCAGGGTGCAAACGCTCTTGATGGATTGCGTGCGGGTTTTCAGTAGCCCAAATGCGACAGTTGTGTGTATTTACTTGACCATTCAGGTGAAAATGGGCCTCATCTGTCTAAAGGATGTTCCACGGCCAAGCAGCATCGACTCCATTCTGGCAAGGAACTGCAGTGCAGATGCTGTTTTGGGAAACTGCTACTGCAGTTTCCCGAACTGCAGCGTCCCCATTGGACAGAGTGATGAAGACAATGGATTTTGTAAGGAAAATAACCCAGCATTCGACACATTACATGCCAGACAGTTGAATAGGGCATATCAATAGCATGAGAAACAGTTGGCACACTGACAACACCATGTGACGATTAGCTAATGGTGTCCACGACTGCCAAAGCAACGTCTTGTACGCGTGCAGAATCCACTACATGTTGTCCTCTACCTGGTAAAATTCCCAGCTGTCTGGTACTTTTGAACTTCTTTATCATGTCTTGTAAAGTGCGTGGTGTCATTGTTCCTCGACATAAGTTCTTCAGCCGGCGGAATGCTCTTATCGCAGCACAGGAGTTCTCGCCATTCTGGTAGAAAAGTTTCACTAACAGAGCTTTGAACAGTCGCCATTGTGCATCAGCGAGCTGGAAACAACTGCCTGTGCAGCACCTGTCTTCCACTTTTGAAGGGCTCATCTTTGGATAAGTTGCACAGAAGCTTTATTTCTGCAAATCACGTTGTTGCAATATGCATATTATGAGTGTTACAGCGCCACCTATCGGCAACTTCTTGTAGTACTAATTTTTTTTTTTAAATAAATCACGAGCGCGTGATCTGAAGTGTCTGTTTTCAAAATTTCATCACATTATGACCCATACAACATCCTGCACAGGCCTCTGTGTTGGGGAAGTTTAATTTGGACAACCCTGTATAATGAAAAAGCAAATATTAGCAGCCCGAGTGCATTAAAACTTTTTTTTTTTTTTTTTTTCAAATTTTTACCATATTGGCCCGAACATTAAGTGGTGTTTTTTGATGGATCATTTCTTGTAAAAAACCTGCTCGTGCTAAATTTGAAGCACAAATAGGGGATTTTCTAATTATCTTGATGAAAAATTTTGGGGTTTTGTTATATTCATGCTAATACGGTAATTTGAAATAATGTTTTAGGTTAGAATTATAATATATAAATATTTTTCAAATTAGAAATAATTTCCTAATTTTTCATAGAATAAATTGATTCCTAAAATTTTCAAATGACGACCGGATGAAAAAATTAAGGGGGTATTTTGCCACCATAAGTTCAATTTTTTTGGGTGAAACACTAGGTAGCTCTGAAGACAGATTATTGGAGAGGTATGAACAATTTTGAGCACAGAGTCCTAGGAACACACAACTCGAAGTGCATACTGAAGTAAAAAAAGATCTTAAAAGTACCTTAGCAATGCCCCAAAATTTTGCCAGTGAATTTTGCATAATTTTAATTTTTCAAATACTATTCTCATATATGAACAGGGTGTCGACTAAATCTCTTAAAGTCAATTTCCTGACTTGTAGTCGCTTCTGGAAAAAAATTCTTGACCATAGATGCAGTTTACTTTGGGAAGTCCTTCAACAGTATAATCAACCCCCTTTTTATATTGAGATATTTTTCTACAACTTACTTGAAATAAATTTTGGACTGTAATAATATTATTGATATACTTAAGTTAGATAGAAAATAAAAAAATTACAATGAGTTTCAAGTAAGATATTATAGTTAGTTTAGATTTTACTAATAGTAACCAATACTACTTGTGTTACAGACAGCATGTGATACATCTAAATGACAGTATTAAATGTGGATGCCAAATTTCAAACATAAAGTTTTATCTTTTAGTCTACAAACTTTAAATATACATGAATAAAGGGCAATACCAGTGAAAATTTCTATATTTTATTATTGGTCATACACGGATAGCTTTTTGGGTCTTCTGTCACAAAAAACACCTCAATTCAGCATTTTTCACTCTCTGGACTCCCAAAAGATTAAAAAAAAAAAAAAAAAATTAGGAAGACAAGAAATTTTTAGGTGAAGGAAAATTTATAATTGAGAATTTTCCTGACTCATTTTGTATTTTCCAAACTTTCCTGAAATATTTCACGTTATCTTGACCACCAGTAGACACTAGAGATGAGACGGGCTCAGCCCGAGCCCGGGCTCGATAATTCACAATTGCGTTCGGGCTCGGGCTCGTGAAAAATTTCTCCTTTATTGAACATACTCCTTGAAACAGATTTTAAAAAGTGATTCATGGGGAAAATGAAAGTTCAGTCAACTCCGGTTATAGTGAACCTCTGGGGACCACCCAATTTCATCCACTATATCCGAAGTTCACTAAAACCCAAGTGTCTTCATGATGGATAGAGATACTGTGTGTGAATCGAGACTAATGGTTTGCGATCACTATATCTGATGGTTCGCTATAACCAGAGTTGGCTGTACTTATAAAAAAAATATCGGCACTGACGCCTACAAGGTGCGTTAAGCTCTTTGGATATTTCAGAACGGCGGATTATATTCATTAGTTAATCATGAGATCCGACATTATTTGATAAACATATGGATAAATAAGGAATTAGAAGTGCATTGAGAGTTTGCAACTATATTTGTCTTTAATTTGCACAAACAGCAAAATTCATTGTATTCTATCAATGAAGTAATTGGATTTTTTTTTTTTTTTTTTTTTAAATCTTTAACTGAAATTTCGGGCTCGGGCTCCGACTTAAATTATATTGCTCGGGCTCGGATTAAAAGACCTCGGGCTCAGGCTTCAAAAAATGAGCCCGAACTCATCTCTAGTAGACACCCTGTTACAGAGAGAGAGGGAGGGGAGGGAAAGGGGGCGGGAAGAAGCTCAAGTTCCATCAACGAGGCTTATTTTTTGAAATAGCAAAAATCTTTCAGCAAGTATAAATGGGTGTAGGAATGCAATCCCGCACTGTTTTTCGTGTTGCGGGATTTCGGGATTGAGATTTACTGATCCCGTGGGATTGACATTTCATTTAGCTAGGACTTCATTTCAACAGAGAAAAATAAAAAAAAGTATGATTTTAAGCACGATGAAGTTTAACTTTAATAATAATAATTAATCTTATGAGATAATTTACACAATAACTTAAGTTTTTTAGAAATATGAAAATTATAATCATGATTTTCAGAATGATATACGAAGTTATGTCTCAGTATATTAGTATTAGTTATGTTAGTTGCTAAAAATCAGGAATTTACAGAAAAATACAATTTATAAATACTACATTCACACACTTACGTTATTTTCTTAGTTGCTGAAAAAAGAACATACAAAATCGAACAAATCCAATGAATCATTTCCTGGTCTAGATTTAATTTTAGTATAATAATTAGATGTGTGAATTAAAAAAAATTAAAACTTTTTATAATTAATTCGTGACTGTTCGCTAAGATATAAATTAGTATGAAATATTTCAGTTCATTTGGGATTGGAAGTTTGCAAAAAATTTAGATTTAGATGTTTGATCCAGACTCCCATTGGAAGATATATAAAAAAATAAAACTTTAAATTTAAATTTGTAATTATTGATTCGTTTATTGTTAGATAAGAGACATGAATATTCAAAAATTTTCGTTCTATTTATTGAGAAAGTGGCGTGAAATTGTAATAAAAAATATTTTATTTCTCAGTATCAAACCCGCGGGATTAGGATCGTAATCCCGTGGGACTAGTCCCGCAAATATTTGTGCGGGATCCCACAGGATCCTGTTCCCGCGGGATTGGGATTGCATTCCCTAAATGGGTGATTTTCACAAAAGGGGACAAAATTAGTCCCTCTTAGTTTTCTAGAGTTTTTTTAATCATTTTTTCAAGTTTTAAAAGATTTTCATGAAGTTGAAGATGTAATTTTTTATAAAACTAGGGGCCAAGGCCCCCAGACTCGCTACGATCGCTTTTCGTATGAGGCATTCGGCCCCTAATAAGGCTTATTCGTAAAAAAGACATAATTTCAACAGACAAAACCCGAAGATTGGATCAGAGAGAATGTTACTGAGTTACATATTGCTTGGTTCTTACATGTTCATTGGTACATAAAAATTTAAACTTCACACTACAGTAGACCCCCTCCCCTCATAACACGGAAGATATTTTGCTATGGGAATCCGTGTTGTACGGGTCCTGAGCTATACTCCACCTGGAGTGCGGACTCCGCTTATAATCGCTGGAAAAATTATTTGCACTCCTCAGAAACACAATGATATTTAATGTCGCCATTCAAAAGTTATATTAATTAGGAGCTAAAGCATAATAAAATCAGAACATCTGTTTCAGCTGTATTTTTAATAATGTAAAACCTATTGGACACCTTGCGAATTTGCCACCCATGGCGATTTTTCATTATTTGGCGACTTGCGTACATGTAAAGTTAATAAAAGCAACGGAACAGAAAGGATAGCTTGCCACCAATGGCGACTTTTCATTACTTGGCAATTTAGACATGCTCACAACCTATAATTACTGTTCATTTAAGGTTACCGTTAAAACCGGAAAACCGTTATCAATATTTTCATTTACATAATCGTTTGCAGATTGGCGTACTTAGCACCACGAATTATACCATCTCATCGCGCTAGCAAATATCCAAAGTGTACTATAACTGCTATAATGGCATAGTTAATGCCGCCAAATATTTCTACTGGTAGCAAATAATCCAGCTGGACCGAACCGGCTTTAAAATAACTGTTTTGGAAAAACGAATAATCACTTATTCTAAACTTCTGTTGTCTAAGCGAACTTACTATTTGAAAATTGTCAACTTTGTGTAACACATTTTGAGTTACTTATTTCATATAGTTTTTATTTTGGCGTAAAATGGGCGTAATTCTAACTCATGTTTGTAAATTTCACGTGATTCTAGATACTTGGAAACACTTTGTTGCAAAGGAATGAATGATTTTACGCTAAATCTGGCAACCATTATGTTTATTTTTTTAGTTTTTCATTAATATCTTCTAAAATAATTCGATTTTCGAAAGTTAAGTCCACTTAGCAGGTTCCTCGGAATTTTTTCGAATCTGTGGGCACCTTAGTCGAAACTCAAATCCACACGGTTTAGGAGGAGATAGGCCAACAAGCTTTGGCAGCGCCAGTGGCCTTTACTTTTTTTTAGAATAGAGAGAAACAAAGCTTATTGGAATCATATATATACATATATATATTACACTTTAGAGCTGTAAAAAAAGTGCTTTTGTCATTTCAGTCACTGTCACCATCATTTCTGTACCATAGACATCATTACTATCACACCATTTTTACAGAAAACGTCAGAGTAAAGAATGTCAAAGACATATTTTTTCTTTTCACTAAGCATCAAATATAACATTGCAGATCAAAAGAACTAAAAATAAAAAATTCTTTCCGCTAAAAAAGTGTGACAGAAATGATGCAAAATCATCAATCTTATTTTATTCCATTTTGTGAGAATCACTCAAATACAAATCAGATTAAGACACTTACATAGAACAGAACACTTGCATACAATGGCACATACAGCAGAAGAATCTATATTTCAAACTTCTGTTCTTGTGTAGCATGTAGTGAGGCTCTAAAAGAGAATCATCTTCACCAGCTTCAAAGCCTTCATCACTGCTCAAGATATTTTCCACTGAATCATTTATTAAATGACTGCTGAAATAGTAATAGCATTTAAAAGAAATAAGACACGGTATAAAAGTAGCAAATTCTTTAATTTAAAATATCTGCACAGTCATTCTCAAATATTATGTTTGTATACCTTTTTAAAAAAGGCTAATGTTTCGTTTAAGTCAATATTTTCAAATAGATCATCATATTACAGGCATATTTTCATGCAAAGCATACAATACTGAATTTTTAAGAATAGTGAACTTATACGTGTATAAATAGACGGAATTTCTGCGCAGCATTAATCTTGTGATCACTAATCCAAAAATTTTGGGGGCGGGGTTGAAGATATAACCTAATATCACCCCCCCCCCCTGGCTACTCCCCTGTTTGGAATTACAGTGGACACCCGAGTAGAATTTTAATATAGGTATATATGCTAACTAATACAATGCTACAACTGTACCAACCTGGGTCAACTACAGCTTCATGGGGCAGTTGCAATATATAAGTTAGTATCACTGAAATGGATACACAGTGATAAAAGTTCAACACAAAACGAAGGGGACAAAAATATGTTTTCGTGTTAACCGATTTTTCATGTTAAGCATTTTTGTGTTAAATGTATTTCACTGTATATATTTAGCGTAACATTCCTAACAGCATTTCTTAAAGTTGGAATGCAACTGGATAATGATATTATCTAATGAGTTACATAACAGAGAGGCACATACCAGAGAGGCAATACTTAGGAAGCAAAAACTTAATGTTTTATACAAAAAAAAAAAAAAAAAAAAAAAAAGCATTATTTATGTTATAAAAAAGATATTTTAACTCATTCCTTTGCAGTTTCTGGCTTTGAATTATTAGAGTGCTGTACCACTCTCTGCCATTATATACCATGCATTAAACAGAAAATGTTAGAAATTGCGTGTGTTAATTTTTGACCCCAATCTTTCCTTTTTCCTTTATTCAAAATATTTTTAAATCACTAATTAAAAGAGACCAACAATTTTAATTCATTAGAAATTTTAACTTGATATTAAATAAAGTTATTTAAATCAGTGATTTTAACTAATTCTCAAAAAATATGTTTCTATGCAAATACATCTTTGTATGTGTATGCGAGCATAAATATATCATGCTGCAGAAAGAAAGATTTTTGTATTGATAGAGCTTATTGCAGAAAGCTCAATAAAATTTTGCCACTGGGCTTGCTGCACAATAATGACTTTAAAAATATTTCGTCTAGGTAACCATACATATTATTCAAAATAATATCTCCACTAAACGTCGGAATCTCTGCAAAACTATCCACTAGATTTTGAAATTCTTTGCAAATGTATTCGCACAGGGCATGTGTCCATATTACCTAGCTAACTATGCTCCATAGTCATTTGCGTTATTGTTTTAACACCTATTATTTGCATGTACTTGTTCTGTTTTTTGATTCTTTTAGGTAATTTCTTTTAAAGAGTATTGATTTTAGTGCTTAATTTATGTATGTACAGACACACATGTTATTACATATGGCTAACGAACTAACGCTAATTCTATAGAAACTCAATCCAAAAACATCTGGCTACTTGCATAAACACATCAAAAATACAAATACATTTAAAATACAGATATTTTAAAAAATCATTAAAATCTAAAAATATTCAAACACCAAGACATCTATCAAATTACAGGTAAAATCTCTACAAAACAATTTTAAAGTCTACAGGAGGAGCATTCAACTGTTCAAGACATGAGATCCCTGGTGATCCAATGGACGATATCCATGTGACGTCATTTTTAAACCGCATGTCACCTTTAACCAATCAACTTAAAAAGTAGTTCCTGTTGATACTCAATGCTTTAAGCTGATTGGTTCAAATTTATATTTTCCACTGACATGAGATTGAAATAGCCTTGTATCGATATTGTCTATAGAGCAGGCAAATATCACCTTTAAGTTTTAATTCGAGTCAAGGCCCGGGAAGATGAGCAAGTGTTCTCTAATCATAGAGTCTGTTTTACAGGTAAGACATAGATTTTTGGTCAATTTGCTTATTTTCTTTATCTTTCCCCGTGTCCTTTTTTTTATTATTCCAGCGGGAGGATTCACATTCCTTCCCTTAACAATCTATATTTAAGGTAAATGGCATTTCTCATTCATTGCACGGGCAACGCCAGGCCATGCTGCTAGTAATAAATATAAATGTAATGTGTAAAGGGATAATAAAAAGTACTTTGAGTTTCGCTCATTTAAAAATCAAGGTATTCTTACTGTTGCATTTCATTTCCAGTCATACGTGAATTTCCACACCTTTTATCTTGGAATTATTAGTTTTCCTGAGTCTAGAAACTCGCACTGCATTCCAGCTTCATCTTTGGTGCAAATGTCATTATTCAAACTGTATTTGATTGAATAAGAGATGAAAGGTAGGCGGAGCTATTGCTGTGTACACCATGTGGTTTTATTAAAAGATTAAAATGAAATGTGGTTTTATTTGTTCAAATATGACAGCCCGCCAAAATCTGGCACTTTCAGCATTTGCAATGCTTATATATATATATATATATAGGTTTCAAGTAATGCAAGGTTTTCAAGTAACCAAGCATGCTCAATTAAGATTTTCTCCCGAAAAATTAGCTTCCCCCTTCCATTCCTTCACAGAACTGGCTTTCCCCTTCCTGCCGGACAAAGAGCATTCGAAGGATATGGAAGTGGGGGGGGGGGGGGGGGGAGGAGAAAGCAAAGCGATTGCAGGGTAACTTGAAGAGGTGCGAAAGTATCAACCAAAGACATTAGAATAATTCTAATGTCTTTGGGATCAACTACCACGTGATGTGAACTCCCAATGCTTTGTGGACACTTGACCAATGTGCGTTTCGATTTCAAGGGAATCCCGTTTCAACCACGTTGATTAGCCCAGTTACAACCTAGGCTGAGAAACCCCAGGTTCAGTAACTTTTTCTTGCCAGTTATCGGTGAATATGAACTTTGGACTGACCAGTCGAGTTCTCCAACTGGGAGTTACTGAACTGCGGGTTGAACCGCCCGTTGAAGTTAATGGTGAATTCGGGCATAAATGGTGCATTCGATTGTCATCAAATTAGATACGCATATTATAGGTCACTGTCTTACAGTGAATAAATTTTAGCGAGTATATGCCCTAAAGATTTTTACAGGGCTACAAAAAAATATCCTTATACATTACAGCTGATACACTCAAATCATTTTAAGAGCACTAGTGCTTGGACACTTGATCCCATTGAGTTGAATAAAATTATTTAAACTCTTGGTAAATATCAAATGTTCAGAAAGTCGAGTAGAGTCTCACTCCAGATTTTTTTAAACTAACAAGGAGAAGCTTAGACATTGGGATCACCGATTTTGATGAAATGTGGATGAGTTATAGGGGACCCCCCATAGTATAGTAAAATGCCAAAGAACTAGCCGCTAACTCTCTCTTATTCTCGAGAAAATTGCATTTAAACATTTGATGTACTGTTATATACAATTATTTGGAAAACCGTCTGCGTTTTCCGTGGCACCGTGATTACGCATTCAGCCAGAGATCAAGAGGTCTTAGTATGTAGCCGACTGAATCCAATTCGCTCTGTTTTTTCCTTTTTTTTCGCCCTTAAAAATTCATAAAACAGTTTAAAATGATTATGTAAAAAATATATTGTGACATTTTGTAAAACTGAAGTTCTTTGTTGTGTATATATTTGATAATTTACTAATACTTTTAGGACCAGGGAAGAATGATAAAAATGGATTTGCTTCTTTCTTCATTTTGAATGATGCAATTATTGTTTAAAGTTTCCCATTCAGCTAAAACGTGTTTCACATATGTAATTACAATTATAGAAATTCAATATTCGGTATAAACCATAAGTTAAACCTTTTTATATGTTTAAAACATTTATGATTTGATGCAGAATGCATATAATTTTACATTCATCAAACTTCGCAAGTAGTAGATACGAGAAAAAATAAAATAAAATAATAATAATAAAATACAGGAGCTTTTGGCTTCAGAGTTGAAAAACTATAGAGAATTTAATAAAAGAATATTTCAATGTGAATGCAGCATGTTCAAAGTCCACAATACTTTCAACAAGTAACCATTATCAGGGGTCGCACTGGCTTTTTTAAAAGTTTCGCCAATCCATTTGCCAAATTAGATTTTGCCGGACATCATTAAGAAATGCAATTGCCAATATTAGGAAAGGTCAAGCGAATCCAGAAATTTATGACAAAATATTTTTATGACGATGAAAGTAATTCACCTTGTCCCCTAAAAGCAATCCCACTTAATTCTACATCACTTTGTCAACCATGTGATGATCAATTTTACTAGCCAAAAAAAAAAAAAAAAAAAAAATAAATAAATAAATAAATTACAAAAATTTCCATACTTTATGCAAAATAAACGGGAATTAGTAACCTGAGAAAATGCAATAAAAATTCATTAAGTCATGCATTTTCTGCTATCACTGCATTCTTTTCTGAAATCTTAAAACATGCATGGTTTGCAGCAAAATTTTCTGATGAAAGGCAGATATTTCTAAATGTAAATGAAATTTTCCCACAAACAGAAATGAAAAGACAATGGGTCATTCCATTTCAATTTCCAAAAATGTCACCCACCGTCTCGGATTTCTTTGAAAATTTTTATAAACCTAGCCATTAGTATTCTAACTAACAATATAAAATTTTACTTCAATATCTCTAATACTTTTTAAGATAAAAATTATTAAAATAATGGGAAAGTGACCATAAATGGCGTTTTTGCAAACAATTATTTTAATGGTGCTTTTTCAGATAAAAAATCATAACTTTCTTTATTTTCAATATATTAAATTGAAATTCATACCAAAATGTTCACAAAGGTTTGGAGATTAGAGAAAAAATTAATTTGATAGTCCTGTTTAGAACTGGAACCACCCAAAAATTCATAAACTTTGATTTTTTCAAAAAAATTTCATAAAAACAATAATTTTGCAAAAGCTGTTTCAGAAAATGGTGTAGCTCTTAACAAAGCAAACTATTTTTTTACTCACATGTAAATGCATAAAGTAAGATAATTTAAAATAAAAACGGTGGGTATTTGAGTCCTAATAGGTTAATTTAATTAAAAACCAAATATTTTGAAGATTTTTCTTAAAATGTTATGCTGCATGCAAATGTTACTATAAAGTAATTTTTTATTTATTTAATTTTAAAAAGTGCTTTTTTTATTTAAAAGTTAATAATGAGTTAAAGTTATTTTACTTAAAATTTAAATTATTTTAAAATTAAAATTATTTTTAACAAAATCGGAAATACATATAGTTAACATGCGTCAAAAATTTTCTAGCTTTTTTTATTGTCAACTACAAATTAATACTTTAGTTAAAAAACAAACATTTTTCTTAAAAAATTTAGCTGTATGCAATTAAATGTGTAAAAAAAGGATTTATTTAATTAATACTTTCTTAATTTAAAAAATTTAGACAAAATTTGAACATTAATTAGAAAATGTGTGCTGAAGATTTTTTGAACATTTCTTTGAATCACTGACTACAAATTAAATAAGAAACATACTACCTTGTTTTAGAATAAAATGAAAATATTAATTATTATGACTAATTGTGACACTTATTTTCAGTATTTTACCAGAAAAAAAAAGTAGTCCCTTTCCTTCAATCAATCAATTTCAATGGAGATTCACCCATGTTTTGCAATGATACATTAACATCTTCTAAAGCTTCTTGTTTTGAAATTGACAATTTCATCGCTGCCAATTGATACTTTGTCACCAAGCTCAGAAATAAGTTTGTTTACTCTCTTCCTACAAAATCTACATATTTTTTGTCCAGGAATCGATTTTTCAAAGTTTGGCAATTTGTTAATTACCTCAGATAAATTTGAATTAATGGTTCTCAAACATTTTTTTCTTTCTTTTATGGCACTTTAACGGGTCAAAATATGATGTTTGAAGTATTTCAAATTTATTCAAATAAAATAATTTGTGATGATCACAAATATTAAGTAAAAGCTCTGATTGTACATGACTTCTCAAACTTTTAAGTTCAAGTCTGAAGGGCTTAATAATGCAGTACTTGATACAGTTTCTACTTGAGTATGTCTTTTTATGGCATTCAGTTCCATTTTCTTAGCTAATACTACAGCACGTTTGGGAATATTCTGCTGCCATATTAAATGTAACTGATATTCAGTAGTAGAAAAAAAAAAAAGGAAGAAAGAAAATCTGAAATTCTTCCAGATTTTATTTACGCACTCGGCTGGAAGAATTGTTTTTTTTTTTTTTTTAAATCTATTCAATCACTTCTGCCATTTAGAAGAAAAAGATAACTGTAAGTGCTCCTATAGATTCCTGTTCGCATAATTTTGTTGCTGAAAATTGCATCCATTGTTGTTTCGCCCCAAGTGCTGAAATGTTTTGGATTAGTGCATATTGGAAAATCTAAAATATCCATTTCAGTTATGAAATTTGATCCTTCATCGGAATTTAATTCTAGGTTAAAATCTCCTACTAAAACAGTCTTACAATCATCCTCCTTCAGTAACATTTCGAATAAAGCGTCTAATTTATCTTCATAAGAAATTCGAGGACTAGCGAATTTAACTGCAAATCTCACTTTATCTTGAATATGCGCAATGACCATTTGAACACCATTGATCTGGCTCGTGTAGGCACAGGTCAAGTGTTTCATATTCTTTTTATAAAGTGATTTATAAAGTTTTCCTCTATAAAAACCTTAACTCTAGATGGCTTTCTGTTTTGGAAACCACTGTCTATCCATTCGACCAAAGTGAATCCTGGTATTTGAAAATCATCTGAAGGGATAGTCCATGTTTCTGTTTCCGTTAGCAATATCAAATCACTCTGCAGAAAACATGAATCAAATGGAAAAGTGACCACGGGGCGCCGCATAGACAAAAATCTCGTGCTTGAAAGAAATAGCACCTGAGTTCTAAAAAACCATTCTAATTTAAAGTCTTTCAATTAGATAAACAAAAATGAGCTTACATATCAAGCTGAACAATTTAGCTTTAGATTATTGGTTTAACTCTTTAAAAAAATTTAACAATCCCAGAGAACATCGAAAACAATTCCAAATTACTCAAAGAACATCTTCATTTAACCAAAGAAAGGCAAAACTGATTCCAATTCTCAAAGCATCTGACCAAGGAAGAGATATTCATTCCTGCAAACAAGAGGATGACTCATTGGAAGATGGAGTGGACCCCACCTCTTTACTATTCTACACTACTCAGTATAGTACCTCCCCCTGCATCCTCTCATATTACACCAGCTCCTTACCACATAACAAACAGAAAGAATGTGATCTGATCTTACAGTCCAAAAACCTGTTGACTGAAAAGAGACTACCAAAGGTGGATCCAGGGGGAGCGCGCAGGGGGCGCACGCCCCCTTGGAGAAAAGTATATTTACACTAGATAAATGGGGCTTTCACCAATATTGAGTGTTCTTTACACTAGATAAAATGAGTATTTACGATTTGCGCTCCCTCCGAAAAAAGTTTCTGGGTCCGCCCTTGGAGACTA
This sequence comes from Cheiracanthium punctorium, assembly GCA_038373885.1. Classification (NCBI taxonomy): domain Eukaryota; kingdom Metazoa; phylum Arthropoda; class Arachnida; order Araneae; family Cheiracanthiidae; genus Cheiracanthium; species Cheiracanthium punctorium. The sequence continues at coordinate 142,796 of JAWZYV010003545.1, read as the reverse complement.
CTGTCATAGTTCTTTTAAACTGATGTAAAAATAAGCAAAATTATGATAAAAAAACAAAACAGTTTTTAAAATTGTTTTATATATAAACAATACTATACAGATATGCTTTTCTGTGGGGGGGGGCGGTAAAATGCCTAAAAAACTTTGTATCTCTAAATTAAAATAACTTAATTGCATAAAAATAACTTAAAAAGTTGCATCATTTCTGGAAAAAAAAAACCCAGCCTGTTTCCACTTTTTCTCCCCAACCCCCATTTTTTTTTTTTAAATTATTTGTTATTGACACACTCTTTTTCCTTTTTGCTTAAACTGATTTAAACACTAATAAACTATTTTAACTTGATTTCCAATGACACATTAAAAAATTTTCAATTAAAAATAAATAAATACAAAGTTTTTACCTGACAGGTGAGGAGATTCATATTATAAACAAAGCATTGTCTACATTAAAAAAATAAAATTAACAGTTATATTACTGCTCTAAAATAAGTCAGAATGGATGTAATTTAACTTGTAGTTGACAATAAAAAAAGAAAAACTTCCAAGTTTTGACACCTGTTTACTAGATGTATATTTAGATTTTATTTAAAAAGTTTTTTATATTTTAAAAATAAAAAAATTAACTTTTAAATAAAGTAAGCACTTTTTTAAATTAAATAAATAAAAAATTACTTTATAGTAACATTTGCATGCAGCATAACATTTTAAGAAAAATCTTCAAAATATTTGGTTTTTAATTAAATTAACCTATTAGGACTCAAATACCCACCGTTTTTATTTTAAATTATCTTACTTTATGCATTTACATGTGAGTAAAAAAATAGTTTGCTTTGTTAAGAGCTACACCATTTTCTGAAACAGCTTTTGCAAAATTATTGTTTTTATGAAAATTTTTGAAAAAAATCAAAGTTTATGAATTTTTGGGGGGTTCCAGTTCTAAACAGGACTATCAAATTAATTTTTTCTATAATCTCCAAACCTTTATGAACATTTTGGTATAAATTTCAATTTAATATATTGAAAATAAAGAAAGTTATGATTTTTTATCTGAAAAAGCACCATTAAAATAATTGTTTGCAAAAACGCCATTTATGGTCACTTTCCCTTTATTTTAATAATTTTTATCTTAAAAAGTATTAGATATGTTAGTTAGAACACTAATGGCTACATTTATAAAAAATTTCAAAGAAATCCGAGACGGTGGGTGACATGGCCTGGTTGATTTGAAATGGAATGGCCCCAATGTGAATGCAAAAATATTCTGTTCATATGTTGTAGCAGATGCCCAAACCCTGTGGCAGAATTTTTTCCTGCTTTCTGCGACAAACCTCATGAGTACCAATTTCTTTCTGCAACATATTTTTAATAATAAATATGTAATCAACCTGCAATATCAGAAGCACTTTGTGCGTATAAAAATCTTTACATGAATAGATTAAAGCTGTATGTATATTATATATATAAACTGCATAACTAAGCAATAAATTTTGGTAGGAAGTTAGATGCAGACAGAAATGTAAACATTAATACATCAGAAAAAAAGAAACTTATCTGCATCTATAGAATTTCTGAAGAGAAAAAATCAAGCTCAAAAACATGAAAGCTACAATCGATGGACTATAAACACAATTTATTTCTCAAAATTACTTGAAACATGGTAAACATTTAGCTTATGAATTCACTTTTTTAACAACTTTTGGGGTAACAATTTTTTTCATAACTTTATTTTGGTGGGTTGTTGAAAAATGGAATGCATAATTTGGTTCGTACATCAAAATTAAGCCTGCTTTGATATATTTCCTGGTATTTTTCAGGGTTCGTTGATTTAAATCAGCTTGATTAAAATCACGATTTAAATCAAGAGATATTTTTTAAAAAAAATCAATGATTAAAATCATTTTTCAAAAATGCATTTTGAATTGATAGATTGATGATGATAATCTAAATAAAAATCTTCAACACTCAAATGAAATTAATTTCTTAATAGCATTAGATGGCACTGCAGTGGTTTAGGGAATCCTTCAAGGGGGGGGGGGGAGTGACTTTTGAGTGTGACAGTGTGAGAACAAAAGAAATTTGATCAGGAAAATTGGCATTACTAGAATTATTTCAGATTTTAGAACATGCTTGTTTAGGATTCTGTGTTCAGAGAGCTATTGCTAAAGTACAAGGATGATGGCAAGAATTAAGAAAGATAATATTTGGATGTACTTTAATGAAGAGCAGACAGTTTCTGGAAAAGGTGTTAAAACCAAATGCAAGAACTGTGGAAAAGTTATGATGGGATTAGTAGCCAGAATAAAAGCACATGTAGATAAATGTTTCTCCTCTGGCAGAAATGATATTAATAGTGATCAACCTCAAGAAACAGTTGAGAACAATTTAACTTGTACAAAATCTGAGGCAGCCAAACCTATGAAAAGAAAAATCAGTCAGATAGAAAATGATGTTGGTGTTCTTAAGAACAGCATGAATGATTATGTCATAAAGACCACTAAAACTCAAAAGCAAATAAGAGGAAGTGGCAAGATATATTTATGACACCCATTCTGCTTTTCATCAGGTTAATCATCCCCAATTTAAAAAGATGATTTCTGCTTTAAGGCCAGGGTATACTGCTCCAAATAAAGTAGAAATAGGTGGAGCATTACTTGATAATATATATGATCAAGAGAAAGAAATTGTTTCATATTAAAATTTGCTTATCTATGCACTTATTATAATAATAGCTAAAATAGCATAAAATATATTTTATATATATTGTTTAAAATGTCATACTACTTTTATAATATGCAAAATAAATTCATATTAGGAATTTTTAAAACATCTTTAAAAAAATCCGATTTAAATAAAAAAATTCTGATTTAAATAAAAAAAATCCGATTTTTTTTATTTTTTAAAAAAAATCACGAACCCTGGTATTTTTAAAACCAGATGGTGGTCCATTTATGTGAATGAAAGTTCTTTTATCATTTGTCCCAATGACCTCTTCATTTCTGTCTGAAGATCTTAGCACTGAAATTCTGTTTATAACGTGAACCTAACTGATTAGTTAAATAATAAATAACTAAAATCATAAAATAGGGGTTGATTTTTATTCATATTTTGTTAGCAAGTTTAAATAAAGGAATGCTTAAGTAAAAATATTCATTCTTGAGAGGGATGGAAAAAGATTGAAAACATGATGCTTAAAGTACAATTTTTCCATCAAATTTTGCAACGCTCGATCAGTGTAAAAATAAATAAAATGACAAAACAGTGCATTATTTTTTATCCTATTTTGTTGAAAATTAAAATAAAAGAATGAAAAAAAAAAAAAAACCCACATTCATTCTCAAGAAGGATGAAAAAAGATTGAATAATGGATTTGTGTTATAACACAATAATTGTGTTATAACACAATTTTTCCCATAAAGTTTTGTGACGCTCGATCCTTGTAAAAATAAATAAATAAAATGACTTAATAGGATTTTTAATCTTATTTTGTTGGAAATTCGAATAAAGAAATGCAATAGAAAAAATATGCAGTTTCAAGACGGATGAAAAAAGATTGAAATGGCGCTATTTTCCCTGTCAAAATCGTTTACGTTATTTTTTTTTTTTCTCATTAAAATTTTATAGACACGGACCAATACGGCCCGAAAAACGGACTTTTAGGATTCTCCTTTTCATTGGAAGACATGTTGAGAAACAGTCGAAATATCTTTCACTTATGCATTAAAAATGTGCTGAACATATTACCGTGAAGTGAGCCCGATAACTAACCACGTGTATGTTGCAAATAAATATGCGGCACTTACGAAGCGAGTTGGGCGAACGGGGTCACACTCACAGGTCAAGTGCATTTCTCAAATAGCTCTCCAGTGGGTGTGAATTCTGCCTCCGTGATTCTGCTCCTGCAGAGACTGCCCGAGGGGCGTGCAGAGCCTCTTCTCTATCATGTGTCTTATGAGATAGAATTAAATAGCCCAGGAGCCGGGCCTCTATAAGCGCGGGGCCTTAGGCGATCGCCTACATTCGCAGCCCCCTTGGGCCGGCCCTGGCTCCTGCATACACGCGCAATGTAAGAATTCCGCGAGAAAAAGCAATCCTTTGGAAGCAATTCTGCAGAAACAAAACATGTTCTGCAAAAATCTAGGGCTGGATTTTTACCCTAACTTCCATTCTTTTTTAATTTCTGTATCGAAAATATTTCCTTTCGCCAAGAACTCTTCAGTTTTATGTTGGACTACTCAGATACGAAGTCGCGCCTTCTGCCAATCAGTCTGTTCTGCAAAAAAGTGTTGCCGGGCTGGTTGCTATGGTATGACGTAGGTCGAAAAGCTCCGTTGCATTTACGAAGTGAGAAAAGAGAGCATTGATATGTATCAATGAAAGAGAGTTGAGCGAACGGGGTTAAGGGTCACGTGCAGGTCTTTTGTAAACAGAAAATTCTGCGCTGCAGTCACCGAGCGAAACTGAATGAACTGACGTGCTTGGGAAGATAAATATTTATAGTCTGCATCTGCGAGTAAAATAATCCATTGAAAAGAATTCTGCAGAAACAAAACTTAATCTGCAGAAGTGGGGTTTTTTTTTTTTTTTTTTTGGTCTCCCTAAATGGAAATTTTATTCCTGTGTGGAAAATCTTTCTGCAGGAGCTCAGTGCCATTCTGCGACAATGTCGCCGTGTCGCCGCGATTCTGCCACGGGGTGCCCAAACAATTTGTTTCGGAAGGTTTTAGGACAAATATCACCCTAACTCAATTACACATCTGTAAAAGTACCGAATAATTTTTCAAAATGTGATTGATAAATATTTCTCGTTTCCGTCGCTTTCATTTGCAGTTATTCAATTTAATTTCATAGAATAGTGTTTATTCAGTAAATCGTGTAAATTTTCTAATGTGTGTCATTTTAAACTGTTTCATGAATTTTTAAGAGAGGAAAAGAAAATGAAAAACAGAGCGGATTCAGTCGGATACGAACCTGAGAACTCTTGATCTCTGGTTGAATGTGGAACCATAGCGCCATGGAGCACGCAAACGATTTTCCAAATAATTGGTATATAACAATGTGTCAAATATTTAAATGGAATTTTCTCGAAAATAAGGGAGAGTTGGCGGCTAATTCTTTGGCATTTTACTATACTATGGGTCCCCTATAACCCATAAACATTTCATCAAAATTGGTGATCCCAATGTCTCAGCCTCCCCTTGTAAGTAATATAAAACTTTTGCAGTGTTTTATTTATAAAAACTTAGTAAAAATATACCTACTCTTTGTTGAAAATATTAAATTTTACTTTACAATTTTTATTGACAAGATGCCAGTGATTTTCAGAACATTAAAAATCTATTTCCATTTTAATTTTTAAGGATGAAACTTTAAAATCAAAGCAAAAACTGTATATATATGTTGATTTTAATAACAAAATTTCTTTTTTATTTTTAATGGACCTTTTTAAAGACATAGAACCATTCAGAATATGTAAGCAATATTGCTTAAACTTTTTTGTATAGTAAGAATTTTTATTAAAATTAGATGTAGCACAATAAAGGACAGTTAGAATTTCTTGGAATATATGGAGGATACTATAAGTGTTTGCCTAGCATGAAATTATTAAATAATAAAATCATTATAAATAAAATCTCAATAAATAAATAAACTGCATCACTAAAAGGAAATGGGAAGTACTTAGTGCAGGAAATAAATTTTGGAAAAACTTAAAATCTACCATAAATGAAAAGTGAAATATAAAAATGGTGGAGGGAACCGGGGAACAGCTTTAGTATGGTCCCTTTTTGGCGATTTTTTGATTTGGCGACAAAATCTTGTCGTCAACCCCCAAGTTTGCCTTGCTGATGCCAATTGTAAACAATATGGCGGATCGGATGGCGCTGGTTTTCAAGATAATTGATCGTTGGCGTTAATTTTGCTATGATTTATTTTAATGACTTTTAAATATTTTTATGAAACAAAAATTTAAACAGATAACAAGCTTACATGTACATATAGATTTGGTTTAATAAAATTTAATTACTTTCCTTTTTATGTGAGGGGGGGCAATGAAATATATTGCCAAGATGGCAATGGTGAAATCTCATCAAAAGGTTTACGTTTCTCAAACATAACTGTGATCCCTTGACATAATCGTTGTGTGGCCAGGCAAGCTCAGTGGGTGCTCTACTCTACAAGCAACAAAAAAAACTTAAGAACTATAACTGGATTTATCCATGCAGCAGCACACACTTTAGAATGCTATTTGGCCTTGAATCAAATGTGACTAAATGCATGCTTGCAATGTCAGTAAGAAACAAGCAATTGGGAAAGGTTACAGAATATATTTGATGCTTTGATATGCGAACTGATAAATATCAAAGGCTAGGTAAATCAAAAATTTCTAGTCAAAAGAATTGAAAAATAATTAAATAAAAAACATGCTGAAAAATTAACACACCTGTTTCAGTACAAAGATAATTTGAGAATGTTAGTGGTAATTGACATGAATTGATAAAAGAATAAGCTAAAATAAATAAAATCACATATTAAAATAGTGCTAAGTGATCATATGAGTAATTTCGCTTCAAATCAATGATGTAAGCATTCAAGTTATATTTGTATTACTGATCGCCAAGTTTTAACAAATGACAACAATGTGCTAAAAGCCAAATCCACAGACCGCAATCGTAAATAAATATCTAACGAGCATGCAATTTTACTTTTGCAGATAGCATGCAGGAAAACACGTTAAGCTACTAAATTGTTAACGCGTATGTTGAAATAGTTACCTAGACCGATCTCTGAGGCTTATACTCTCAGCTGCCGCTCCTACGGTATACTTATGAGTCATCATTTCGTGTGTCTGTAATAATACACTGGACATTCATAATGTAACTCCTTTCATGACATCACAAAACCACCTGTCAAGATAGCCATGCCCACATCAAAACATCGAGTTCAATTCACGTGACACTTCAGACAGTAAACAGATTGAACATCAGTAATTATCTTAAACGGTTTTAGAATTATCGACACCGTAATACTACTTTATTGATAGTTTTTGTAGCAATTTGTCCATTTACCAAGTTTCATGACAACTTGATAACGAACTACAGCATTCATGAATAGTTCGAAAACAAAATAATTAGTAGTAAATACACTGTGACATTTCACAAAGTCACGAAAGAAAACTCTGGTATTTAATTTAATTATACTAATACTGTTAAATCTAATAAATCATTCAAAAATAAATAAATGAAACTAAATCACCAACTCACTTCATTTCTCTCCACAGTCAAAACAGGAGACAAGTGAGCAGTGGCAATGAGCACAGATTGACCCCATTGACCACTGAACTCATAAAAAAAAAAAGTTTTTAATAAAATAGATAAAGTTCACTTTGTATTTTTCCAAGTTATTTCTAAAGAGGTTATTCTCTAGAGGTTTTAAAAATGAAGAATCCAGCTGCGAATCAGTCTAATAATAGTCAGACTTGAATAATGTACAAACCGCAGATTACAAACATTAAAAAATTATTTTACAAGATACTTTTGAATAGCTTAAGATGATGTTGTAAGTGGAAGAAGACAATAATAATGATATTTCTTTGTCCAAGTTAGTTCACATCAGTCACAGACATAAGTTTTTGCTTATATTTTAATCTGTGGCATCAAATCTATTAACTGTGTCTTTTTAACTGGTTTTCGAAGAAGAAACGTAAATAAAAAGCTTAGGCCTTGTAGTGGAGTCAGCTGCATTGCGTATAAATCTAGGTATTTTAATATTTTAGTAGCTTATAAAAAATTGTATTTAATTTCTTGTATAAAATGTTGGGTTATTTATTGTGAAACTTTTCGAAAAACATTTATTTGTGGTTGTTGCTGTGAAGTGCCAGTGGCGGCCTGGAGTCTTAAGCCCAGGATTCCAAATAAACCGATTTGCGGTACATTTATTTGTATATAGTTGAAAACCATGCTTACATGTACGAAATGGACTTACATTTTGAATAATGTTTTTCGATCGACTTTACCAAAGGTAAATTTAACTCGGAGTTTTACTACTTTACTTTGTTGAACAAATTTGAGTTTGTTTTTTTCACTGATAAAAATATTAAAAATTCATAGATAAAGTAACCATTTTTTTCTGAACCGAAAGTTAAGTTGGGACACTTCTAAACCGCAGAGTCGGAAGGCGTAAAAATTAATCCCGAACGACCCCCCTCCTCCCCAAGATTTTTTTTTTTTTTCTTCACATAGTTTGATTTTCTACTTCTATGAGAAAAATGAATTGGAAAAAAAAATATAGCTAATATACAAATAAAATAGGCCTATTATATGAACTTGGGTTTTAAATAATTTATTTTTAATTTTTGGATAAATTTCCGGTGAAAATGTGCTTTAGCCCACCGCTTGGCGATTGTCAACAAACTGGCGAGTTGGCGCTTTTCTGTATAACGTCTCTGGGATTGCAACCACTTCTGCTGTGTTCGGGTCATAATCTCTGGGTTCCGTTAGTTTGGTTTTTCTCGTTCGGCAATGTCCGTGTGACGCAAAAGGCTGAGAGATCCAGCCATATAGGAAGCGCGCTTGTTTTTTACGATCATTTTCCCAAATTGTACGGTACATACAGAAACGTGAATAAATGCCGATTTAGGAAAACCGAATATTTCAAAAAATGGAAGTATTTGAATTTAAAATTACAAACTATTAAAAACAAAAGAGGAAGTGCCCCTCCTAAATATGCTAACGCTGGTCCTTTGTGAGACCCAAAAAAAACCTTCAGTGGGTCCGGCCTTTGCTGTAGGGGGCACTTCGAAAATATGCTAACTCTGACCTTTTGCGAGAACCAAACAAAAAAAAAAAAAAAACATTAGTGGGTCCGGGCATCGCTTTAGGGGGCTCCCTCGAAAATATGCTAACACTGGCCTTTTGTGAAACCCAAAAAAAACATCAGTGGGTCCGGCAATCGCTTTAGGGAGCCCCCTCAAAAATATGCTAATGCTGGCCCTTTGCGAGACCCAAAAAAACATCAGTGAGTCCGTCCATCGCTTTAGGGGTCCCCATCGAAAATATGCTAACGCTGGCCCTTTGCGAGAAACCCAAAAAAACACCAGTGGGTCCGTCCATCGCTTTAGGGGGCCCCCTCGAAAATATGCTAACGCTGGCCCTTTGCGAGACCCAAAAAAACATCAGTGGGTTCGGCCATCGCTTTAGGGAGTCCCCACCAAAATATTCTAACGTTGGCCCTTTGCGAGACCCAAAAAAAACATCAATGGGTCCGGCCATCGCTGTAGGGGGCCGCACGAAAATATCCAACCGTTGGCCCTTTGCTAAACTAAGAACATCAAACTATCATTAAAAAAAAAAAAAAAAAATTCGAGAACGCACAATTCAACAGAAACATGAAAAGTTATAATTATATCTAACATGTAACCTAATTTATATTTTATAATACATGATATTCAGTATATGAAACAAACGTAAGAAGTTTCACATTTACTTGAATATCTTTTGAAAGGGTGTAGTTATCGTAAACTAAACTAGTTGCAGCAAATTAGAATAGCTAGATTACGAAATGAGGAAAATAACAATAACGCATGCGCACAAATGCAAATTAACAGCTTGGTGACGTCATATTGAGCAAGCGAATTCCTTACATTCATCTGCTTACGTCACACAGTAGCTAGAATAACGGTAAAATCATACAAGCCGGTGCCCACCCCATGTAAACATGGCGACAGTCGCTGGAGCTTGGCGGCCGCCAAGCTCCAGCGACTGTCGCCAACCATTTTTCCACTATCAGCACATTAAAATTGCACATATATTCCACTAAAAATGAGCAACCAGTGGACCGTTTTTTATTTAAAAAAACCTCAGTGGATTCAAGCAACCTAGTTGTACAGCTATCTAAACTAGGCAATCAGTGGTCCGTTTTTAACTAAAAAAAACCTCAGTGGATTCAGCAACCTAGCTGTACAGCTATCTAAACTAGGCAACCAGTGGCCCGTTTTTAACTAAAAAAACCTCAGTGGATTCAGCAACCTAGCTGTGCAGCTATGTAAACTATGCAACAGTGGACCGTTTTTAACTAAAAAAACCTCAGTGGATTCAGCAACCTAGTTGTACAGCTATGTAAACTATGCAACCAGTGGACCGTTTTTTACTTAAAAAAAACCTCAGTGGATTCAGCAACCTAGTTGTACAGCTATGTAAACTATGCAACCAGTGGACCGTTTTTTACTAAAAAAACCTCAGTGGATTCAGCAACCTAATTGTACAGCTATGTAAACTACGCAACCAGTGGACCGTTTTTAACTAAAAAAAAACAACAACAGTGAACTAAGCAACCTAGTTGTACAGCTAATGTAAACTGGGCAAACACTGGCCCGTTTTCAACTCAAAAAAACATCGGTGGATTAAACAACCTAGTTGCACACCTCTTATAAAGTCAGTATGATTAGAATAGCACGTAAAATAGCACTTACGAAAACATAAACACTTCAAATATCAATTTAAAATTCACATTAAAAACCTTAAACATCGAAAGATTCGTTAAAAAAGAACACTTACCTCTATTTTTTTGGTAAATAACCGCTCAGAAATGTCCCCAACACCCACCGGCTTATAACGTACTATATTTCTAACAAACATCCACAAATTCTTTCTTATATTAACATAACACATTTCATTCCCTTCCATCAATAACGCAAACAATTTCAAATTCCCAAACCTGACGAAACACGTATTCTTTATGGTTGCCAGTCACAACTACCACCGGCAGTTGGCGGTGCATCGCTCACTCTCGCGTCAGATTGTTCGCCAATGATTTGTAAACAAACCATTGACATGTAAACAAAGCACCGTATACGGAATATAGTCCGAAAAACAAATAACAATTACGCATGCACAAAAACGCAAGATATTTCGGTTCTTTCCACTGTTCTAATAATAGCAAATTTGCAATATTTGGCGCAGTATTGCCCCTCCAAAAGAAACTTTGCCAAGCGGTGGGCTAAAGCACATTTTAGCCAAATTTCCAAAATAGTTTGCTTTCTAATTCTAACTATAGCTATAGAATCCCATTCATTGATTATAGGTATGTATTAATACATATTATAAAACAATCATTTTCATAAAAAAAAAAACTGATGTCAAATACCAGTAACAAAAAACTTTGTAACACAATTATTTTCATGTGTATTTATCAGGGTTGGGCGGTATTTACCGTCTGATGGTATTTACCGGTTTTTACTACGGTTTTTACCGTCTTTGGAAAAACATGTTTTTACCAGGGTTTTTACCACCTTTGAGAAAAACTTATTAGTTTGACTATTTTTTGTCACTTTTTTGAAGATTTATCTCTCCACCAATGGCTGAGAGGTTCTGCTCTCGAAACTGGATGGTGGGAGGTGCCAGGTTCATACCCCGGTCCTGCCTGTTGATCTGGCTGTTTCCGTGTGTTTGGGTTTTTTTTTTTTTCAGAAACTGCGCATAAATACTGGCTAGGATCCTTTAGAAATAGGAAGGTATTCCCCTATAGGACTGGGACCCTAGTGCAGTCAATCGGCCTTAATCCACAAGCAAACAATGAAGATTTATCTGCTATTTTTTCATTTTCTCAGGGATAAAAGTTCAGGACATTTAATATCACTATTTCCATTTCCATATAACAATATTCACCTAATTCAGTGTCTGATTTGGTAAGAATGCTATATGAAAATAGTTCATTTTGAGGAATATAATAAACACAGAAAACTTTCATCCATGTTTTCATCTTACAAGAATTCAAATTTATAGATAATGTACATTTATCATTATGAAACTTATTAAAACTATTATTATGAGAAGGCACATTACAATATTTATTACAATTATGTAATGCAGGCTAGTTAAATAATTTTTACTTAAAAGACTTGTAAATATACTTTTATTACACTGAACTTATCTTAACCATTTTAATGAAAACCAAATGCTTACAAATATTACTTATTACATAATGTAGTTTGCATCATCAGTATGTCCTGATGATGATATATCCACATCAATTACATGAAAATACAGTTTTATAAATAGCATTAATATACAGTTTATGACTCAGGGAGTTTTTTGTATCATTAGGTTTTTACCCCTTTTTCCCAGGTTTTTACCGGTAAAAACCTAGTTTTTACCATGCCCTGGTAAAAACCAGTTTTTACCGGTAAAAAGCCAACCCTGGTATTTATTCCCAATTTATTTATTTTTCATAAAGCAGGACTTTGGAGGGACATTTAGGGTTCTGTTGGGACAGCGGGACATATAGGTAAAAATCAGGACTGTCCCGCCAAAAGCAGGACGTCTGGTCACTTTACTCATAGATGTTACATGGAAATTTCACTGATGCCAAATCCGACCCATAGAGGAAAGTGGAGAGCACTTCTGCTAAGCTTAAGCTTCCAATACAGCATATTCGAATTCGTAACAAATTGTATTCCTCCGTGAGAGGAATATGGAACCATTGGAGACCAAAAAAAAGCAGACGAACCCTATGTAGATATATATTGCTTACAGCGATACTTCAATATAGTCATTTATAGCGATTGAATGATTGATTATATTGAAGCTTTCTTCTTCAGATATACGAAAAACGATTGCGAAGTGACAACAAAAGTAGAATTAAAAATAACAGAACTCAAAAGAACATACTAAATGCATCTGAACCATTTTCTTTTAAAGGTAATATGTTTCGTATGTATATTTAATATCGCAGGTGTTAGTTTTTCCATATTTTCAAATTGGAGACAGATTAATGATATTTTGTGGGCGGTGGCAGTTACAAGACATGCTTCATAGGAAAGTCCTCTCAACACTGTCTCCATCAGACGCTCGAATGTAGCCGGTACTTTGCACAGTTCAAAAGGCATAACTTTGAACTGCCACAATCCTTGTTCCCTGGTGAACTTAGTCTTTTCACGGTCATCGGGATGAATTTCTACTTGCCAGTAGCGACTCTTCAGATACAGAGTGGAGAACCATTCATTTTCCGATAAAGTGTCATCTATCCTGGGAATAGGGTAGCTGTCTTTCTTGGTAATGTCGTTCAGATGTCTATAGTCAATGCAGAACCGGGTGGAACCATTCTTCTTTCGGACCAAAACAATTTGCGAGGCCCAGGGACTAATCGATGACATCATCATTCTGCATCTCTTCTAAAAGTCTGCTCACCTCTTCTTGCTTAGCAAACGGCAGCCACCTAGGATGCTGCTTAATGGGAGAATGGCTGCCTGTGTCTATTCTATGTTGCGTTAAGCTGGAACGACCAAAGTCACCCGAAGTACGAGAGAAAAAGTCTTAAAATTCTCCTCAGAATTACCATATTCAACAATTGATGTCTTTTACTGATCTCACCGTAGCTGATAGAAGATCTACTAAATTTTAAAGTTATTCTTGTCTGCTCATCAAAGTACATGAAAGATGACTGAAGTTTTATAGAATTAATATTAACTACACAGTATATGTATCCATTACACAGAACCATGTTTTCTTAAGTATTGCACATTTCACTTTACAATTTTCTGTTAAATTAAGAGAGTAAATAATTTACTAATACTGAATCCTGGCATAACTTCATTAATTCTACAAATCATCATAACAATTTGATCTTTATAGCCACCCAGTACTGAATATGTATTCTAAAGATGGGGAAAAAAAAAAAAAAAAAAAAAAAAACTTAAAGGTATGAACTGAAAACTATTGACCATTTACTGTATGGCAGTTCAGATTAGTGACAAAATATGTATATTTTATCAGTCAGCAAGCTACAAAACTAAGTTTATCTTCCTTTAAGTTGTACTTATATTTCTGCTCATTATTTTCTTGCGTGAAACAGCAGAGAAATCTTTTATTATAGTTATGTATATAAATATTTAGAAAACTGAAATGATCTTTTTTCCTCTGTTACAGCAATACTCAGTATTCTACAACACCCTCTACTAGTAATAAAACCTGTAAGGCTGAGCTTGAAAATTTGCTTAAGTGGGTCCTACCATAAACGTTGCCCATCCACCTTTAAAGGTTCTTATGTGTAAGAATGGAAAATCTTGAATGTAATGTATCACAAGAAACTTACTCTATAGTGCAGGACTACAGAACACAACTTCATACACATACAGAGGCGAAAAAGTATATATGTGGTGTGTGTAAAAAAGCATTCCTTAAGAAAAAAAATTTGGATTTGCATCTTCGTAGCCACACTGGGGAGAAACCATATGTGTGTGAGTGTAATAAAGCATTTTCGGATAAAGCAGGTTTGAATAGGCATCGTCGAATACATACTGGGGCGAAACCTTATGAATGTGATGTGTGTAAAAAAACATTCTCTCAAAAAGGATATTTAAATATTCATCATCGTATCCACACTGGGGAGAAACCATACAAATGTGATAAGTGTAAGACAGCATTTTCTGATAAAAAATACTTACATCACCATCATTGTATCCATGCTGATCGTAAACTATATGAGTGCGATGTGTGTAAGAAAACCTTCTCTCAGAAAAATCACTTAAATATTCATCTTCGCACTCATACAGGAGAGATGCCTTATGTGTGTGATAAGTGTGAAAAAGCATTCCATGACAGGGGAAACTTCAATAAGCATCTTCGTGTCCACACTGGGGAGAAACCATATGAGTGTGATGTGTGTAAAAAGGCATTCTCTGTAAAATCAAACTTCAATAAGCATCTTCGTGTCCACACTGGAGAAAAGCCATATGAGTGCAATGTGTGTAATAGAACATTTTCTGTTAAATATACCTTGAGTGTTCATCTTCGTACCCATACAAAGGAAAAACTGTACGAGTGTGATGTGTGTAAAAAAGCATTTTCTGATAAAGGGAACTTTAATAAGCACCTTCGTATCCATTCTAGGGAAAAACCATATGAATGTAGTGTGTGTAAAAAAGCATTCTCTGACAAAAGGATCTTAACTAAGCATCTTTATATCCATAGTGAGGAAAAGCCATATGAGTGTGAAGTGTGTAAAAAAACATTTTCTCAAAAACAACACTTGAATAGACACCTTCATACCCATACAGTAGTGAAGCCTTAAAAGTGTGATATGTCTATAAAAACATTCTTAGAGAAAGAGCACTTATATACTCATCTTCATACCAGAGTTGGTTTTTTTATGTCATAACTGGTTATTGACATGAAATATCCAAAAGTGTCAAAAACATAATGCATGTTATTTTTATCAATTAGTAACATTTTATTTTAAATTTCAAACTTCAAAACGAATTAAATTAAACATAAAATATTTTATTTTATAATTAATGTAATAGCTCTAAAATGACATACCACCACTCAAATTATTTCTCCTGCTGAGATTAAATAATGAAAATGGTAAATGCATTTTTGAAAGTACTTCTTATGTTTTTTTCCTTAAGTGTTCAACTTGTTTGAAATTTACGAATATAATTATTTGTATTCCTTTATGGCATGATTTATATATATATTAGAATGTCCCTTATTTTGGGTCAAAATTTTTTTTTTTTGCCTACCCCCTTCAAATTGTTCCTTTTGATCAGATTAACTCTCATGTAATGTTTTAGTCGAATAGGATGAAAATAACACGTGCTGCCCTGAGCTAGAATTTTCAATGTTACAATGGATGATACGATGTGTATAGGACAAATGAAATACTCAGTGTTATTAATTAACAGTTAGCTGCATAAGTTATATATTCAATAAATGACCATCTCATATATACATCAATTCTTTCGTTTGCTTCTTGCTGTTTGCCCCACCAGTGGCATAGTGCATTGCACGCTGAACTGGGTGACGAAAGGTGCCTGGTTCGAAACCAGGTCGCGTCTGCTGACCTTGCCATTCAGAGGTTTTCCGTGGTTTTCTCCGTAACATAGCGTGAATATGGGTTAGGTAGGACCCCCTAGAAAGATCCCCACAAAGGGCACCCTACCCACAGTCCTAGATCCCTTGTGTAGATAATTGACCTTAATCCCACAACAGCAACAACTTCTTTATGCAGGACTTAAAATTAGATATTTTCTTTTTAACAGGAATCTTTTGCATGTTAAGATGCAGTCTTGATATAAGCTGCGATGATCTTGCACCAAATGAGGAACAAATTATTTTTGTTCCTCATTTACAGTTGAACCCATTAAAATCCTGCATTAATTTAACACTGCTTTCAACACAATAATTTTCTATTTGACTTCCAAATATGACATTTTCCCCAGGTTTTGATTTTAGTAGAGACAAAATCATCTAATGTTTACTGGAAAAAACAGTAGTTAACAAAACTACAAAGTGTAAATACAAATAAAGCATTCCTGAATTAAATAATAACAATAATAATACAGCTACTTTGTAAACAGAAGGAATATGTCTGTTAAATGCGTAATACTCACGGGCTCACATAAACATTTCTTATAATAGGATAAAATTGACAATTATTCTGATAAAGACCAGTAAGTGCTGCATAAATTTCTTTTAAACTAATTGTGAAAATGTTTTGTCAAGCCTTTCATACAATTTTAAAGATTTAAAGAAACAGTGGTGTCTTGCCTACTTGCCAGGCGATTCAGTACGACTGCCCTGCATTTAATCCATGGTTTCACATACTGTTTCTGTTCCAGTGAATAATGAAATGTTTTACAAACCCTTCTCATGTTTGACAGATAAAGTAAGCTGCAATCTTAACAAAAGTGTTTGTTAAAGAATAAATACTTGCCATCAGGCACTTGAATATGAATTTTTGCTTTATTTTCAGAATATCCTCCAAAAAGCATTTATGTAGAGTTCAATAAGTTCTTTAGTGCAGTCTCCCAGTTGTATTTGTTTAATTCCCCCCCCCCCCCCAAATTATTAATATTTCTTTAGTTTGTCTCATTGATGCCGTTCCACATGTTCTTTTCTATTTTCGATAATATTAACATTTCTTCAATTGTTTCAAGTCTTTGAAAAGTAGTATGTCAAGATTTCTCTCTACCTCGCACATTTTGCTTTCAAATACACTTAGAAAAATTAGGCCATGTGTGATGACGGGTTGGAAATAAACAACTATTTGATATAATTTTTGTTCTAAGATTGATGCACCATTTAAGCAGTCAGTGTTTGAAACAGATATGCCACTGTATAAAATCTGCTCCTTAGTTTCCCGACACAATATGTTAAAACAGTCCGAAAAGCTTATCCTTGCTCTCTTTCCCAGTAGAATTTTTTAATTTTGGAAAAACAGTGAGCTGTTCTGTCATGAAAGATAGTCTTTCATCTCTTGTATCTCTGACACTTTGTGCTGATAAAAGCTTTTCATCCCACCGAACAGTAAAAATTAGATAAATTGAACTTTTGAAATGCTGTTTTTATGCAGTCAGCAGATCCCTTTCTTTTAATTTGTGGAACCGTATCAATCGATCTCTTATTAAGAATGAACTGTTAAGTATTATTATAATGCACAAAGAAGACCAAGAGATTAAAACAATCAGAAAAAATCATAGCTACCACAGAGATTAAAACAATCAGAAGAGCCGGATAATGACATTCATCTTTCATTTTCTCTCTCAAGTTGGCACCTGCTAAAAAATGTTTAAAATTCATTTAAGAATCGTCTTAAATGTACAGTCTCCTTGGCAGCCTCTGTTAAAGCCATGTACTCTGCTTCAGTAGTAGATAATGCCAAAGTTCTTTGTTTTCTGGATTCCCACGATACTGCACCGCCTGCATACTTGAAAATATAACCAGTGTAAAATTTTCTGCCGTTGAGATCTGAAGCCCAATCGGCATCCACAAATGCAGTCAGAGGTTCTTCATCTCGTCGGAACACTAGACCTTGATATTGAGAACCTTTCAAGTATCTTAAAATTCTTTTTGCATCTATCCAATGAGCTTTCCCAGGATTGTTATTAAATTGACTAAGAAAATTTACGGCATGTGTTATGTCGGGTCTTCTAGCAATGGAGAGGTACATAAGCGATCCAATTAATTGACGATATGGAATGTTTTCCCATTTCAGATCTTTCTTTGTCTGATGTGTTTAGGACTCATATCTTTAGTAAGTTTCATGCTACTATCAAGAGGTGTAGATACAGATTTTGAATCTTGCATTTTAAATTTGCACAAAATATCTTCAATTTATTTATTTTGCGTAATTGTAATACTATCTTCGTTTTATGTAAACTCCATGACTAGACAAATATGTAACTGACCCATATCTTTCATTTTAAATGATCTTGATAATTCATCTCTAATGTGTTCATAATCTTCTTTGCGTTTAGTTAATATTATGAGGTCATCAACGTAAACAATGATAATAGCTTCAATATTAGATTTCGAAATATAAACACATTTATCAGAGTGTAAAGAATCAAACTTCATTAAATTTAATTTTTCATCCAATTTCTTGAACCATTGCCGACCGGATTGTTTTAAGCGATACAGTGATCTCTTTAGTAAACACACCTTATTAGAATTAAATTGATTTTCGAAACCCTCAGGTAATTCCATGTAAATTTCCTCAGATAAATCACCATTTATGTATGCCATCTCAAAATCTATTTGGTATGCTGTGAAACCATTTTGTATGCCATATGCGATCGCAGTCCTAATAGAACTTAATCTGGCTACAGGTGAAAAGTTTTCTTCAAAATCAATTCCAGGTTTTTGATTACAACCTTTGCAAACCAATCGCGCTTAAAATTTTTCTATACTGCCATCTCGATTGTATTTCGTTTTAAAACCCACTTACAGCCAATGATTTTCTTATGTTTAGGTCTTTGTACAAACTCCCAGGCATTCTCTTTTATTAGACAATCGTATTCTAATTGCATTGCTTTTTCCATTCATCCCTAAAAGGTCCATTTAATGCATCAGACATTGTGGGACTAGGATCCGTTAAAGAATTATTCTTTATATTTTGAGGTTTTTATCGCTGCCGTTTTGTTTTGAACACTTTTCTAGGTCTTCCTCTTTTACCTGTGTTTATATTTCTTGGTCGACCTGGTGTGTC
The DNA here is from genome assembly GCA_038373885.1 of Cheiracanthium punctorium. NCBI lineage: Eukaryota > Metazoa > Arthropoda > Arachnida > Araneae > Cheiracanthiidae > Cheiracanthium > Cheiracanthium punctorium. The sequence goes on along the minus strand of JAWZYV010003545.1, from coordinate 123,815 downwards.
TTTGGGTGGTCTGGCTGGAGGGTTGCAACACTCTTGCTCTGGCTGGGTTATAACTCTCTGGCTGTTCATCGTCATCGTTTTCCCCCTCATTTTCCGAGTTTCCCTTTTCGTCAGGTATTTTTTTCAAAATATCAGTTTCAGTGTTCCGAGAAACGTTTTCGAATGCAAAAATTAATTCTACTTCATTATCGGGTAGGAGATTACTCTCAAATTCATCAATAAATCGGACATCACGGCTTATAATAATTTTTCTGGATTGTTTATTCCACAACCTGTATGCTTTTGACTCATTTGAATAACCAACAAAAATATGCTCTTGCTATCTGGGATCAAATTTACCTTTCAATCGCTTATCAAGAACGAAACATTTTTGTCCAAATACTTTAAAATATAATAGAGTAGGCTTGGCGCCACAAAATAACTTATATGGAGTTTTATTTTCCCTTAAACTTCGTGAACGGCAACAATTCCGAATGTAAGCAGCACAGTTTACGGCTTCTGCCCAGAAAGATTGGGGTAGTTTAGCTTTTAATAATAAGCATCTCGCCATTTCTGTTAGGGTACGTTTCATACGTTCTGCCCGAGAATTCTGCTGAGGTGTCATAGGAGCAGAAAATTCTCGTTTAATTCCACATTGATCAAGATATTTGTTGAATTCTTCACCGCAATGTTCCAAACCGTTATCTGTACGCAAGAATTTTTTTTTTTCCCCCCCTAGGCAATTTTCGACAGCTGCTTTGAATTTTAGAAACGCACTCTTAACTTTATCCTTGGATTTTAGGAAACTTAACTTCCACATAACGTGATTTATCATCGAGAAATGTAACAAAATATTTTGAGCCAGCATGAGAAGGGACTCTCATTGGACGACAAATATCAGAATGTATAAGATATAATAAATCTTTACTTTTATATATAGATTCTTTTGGAAAAGGTCTTACCGATTGCTTACATTGTATACAGATTTTACAATCTTTTAAAGAATGGTTATCAATAAATGATAAATTACGAACCATGTTTTTAGACTTCAGTCTTTTAATATCATGTTCATTCAAATGACCTAATTTAAGATGCCATTTTTCAAACTCACTTATATTTGCTACTGCAGCTATTTCAATATTTGCTTGGACGTAATAAAGATCGCCTTGGCGCGCAGCTTTTATGAGTGTTGATTTATCTGGGTCAATTATTCTAGCTTCGCGTTCTTTAAAAATCACAGAACGATTATTCGCTGTAGCTTTAGGAATTGAGAGCAAGTTATTTGTTAATTCAGGTACATATAAAACATTTTTGAGAGTAAGTTCGGTCATAGCTGATCCACTTGGCACAGTTATCAAAACTGATCCTATCCCTGTAATTTCAGCAGTTTTATCCACTGCCAACTTTATGTACGTCTTTTCTTGGGAGTGAAATTCCATAAATAAATTTTTATCATTACACATATGTAATGTGCAGCCGCTATCCAAACGCCAGTAAGAAGGTTTCCGTGAGGCTTCGGCAAATGCCATAGTCGTTGGCTGTTTTAAGTTTTTAGCCAATATTGAACTTCCTTGATTTTTGGAAAATGTAGCCTTTTTATCTACAATTTTCTTGCGACATTTGCTCGCTTTATGACCAAATCTAGAACAGTTGTTGCATTTATAATTTCGGCGATTTCTTTCAGCAGGGATATTTTTATTTTTCCATTTGTCATTTTTCTTTTCAGCTTGAGTTATTCTTTTACTAGTAGTACGATAAGCATATGATGGATCATAAGCATTAGATGGATACATTGACTCGTTTTTCTTAATTCCCATTCTTCCAGCATTTTTATTTTCAAAACATCAGGCTTTAGCAATTCGTCTCGAGACTCCATTGCAACCCTAAATTTTTCAAAATTTTCTGGAACGCTATATAATAGGTGAATAGATAATAAACCATCAGCTACTTCAACATCCATTTCTCGGAGTTTATCTACTATTTCAAGAATTCTATTCAAGTGTTCTGATATGTTTTCGTTTTCTCTCATTTTTCTAAATCGAAGTTATTTCAGCAGCGTAGCTTTTTTCGCAGGACCTTTAGATTCATAAACTTCTTTCAGTTTATTCAAAATGGCGTTTGAAGTTTTGCTGTTTCACATGACAAAGTTCAGATGGACTAATAGTTAATAATAAATCGGCCCTGGCTTTTTGATCCGCTTGGAGCCATTTTTTTTCGTCTTCGCTTCCTACATTGGCAGGTTTCAGCTTGATAGAGTTCACGTAATCCCAGTGATCGTTTTTAATTAACACTGTCTCTATTTGCAGTTTCCACGAATCATAATTATTTTTTACAAGTTTTTCAATCGTAGTTTGTTGTGAAATTTTCATCAATACACAGCCAAAATCGCAGCCAAATTCCGGAGCGGTATAACAAGGCTTAGTTGGGGAAATTAATGGAACGTGAAAAAAAATAAAATTTCCACTCACGCCTCAATTGCGGGCTATGGGCTCATAACCTGATGTGGTTAGTAGAGACACGCAGTAATGAGACTTAAGTGACGAAACAAATATTTAATTAACTCAACTTACATTTACATAAGAAATCACATCCATATACATGCTACTTAACGCTCGCCATTTTCTATTCTTATATATACACCACTACAAAAACAGATCTACTACACATTCAGCTGAGATAATCACGAGGAGAAAACGTCACATGATGTCCAAGGATAATAATAAGCAGTGTTTATTCCTACAATATAAGAAAAGCCGAGAGTGATATTTAAAAAAAAAAAAATTCTGCTTTATTATTATTTTCTACAATTTCCAAAACGAGCATGATTTTTAATTACTGAGATTGCAATAAATTGAAGCAAAATTATATTGGATAACTGCATGTGGTTTTTATTAAAAAAAAAGCTTCGAGAATGAGACAGCAACTTAATTCGAAGAATCTGCAAAATTAGTCCTAATAGATTACTGCACTCTTGCTGCAACAGATGGATCGAAGCATTTCATGAAATTATTTAAAATTATATTCAACAGTTGATGTCTTTTACTGATCTCACTGTAGCTGATGAAAAATCTGCTAAATATTAAAGTGATTCTTATATTTGTCTGCTCATCGAAGTGCATAAAATCTGACAGAAGCTTTATAGAATTATATCATCTACACGATATATTTATGCCTTACATAGTATCCTGTTTTGTTTAGTATTGCACTTTTTACTTTCACAATTTTCTGCTTAATTAAGAGTAAATAATTTACCAATTCCTGCATTACTTGATTAATTCTACAACTCATCATAACAGTATGATCTTTATATTCACTGAATATGTGTTCCAAAACAAAAGGGGAAAAGAAGAAAGAAAAGAAAAGAAGTGTTAAGATTTGAAACTGAAAACTATTAAGCATTTACGGTATGGCAGTTCAGATTAGTGGCAAAATATGTACATTTTATCAGTCAGCAATATCCAAAACAAAGTTTTTCTTCCTTTAAGTTCTGCTTAATTTCTGCCCATTATTTTCTTGAGTGAAACAGTAGAGAAATTTTTTATTATAGTTATGTATATAAATATTTAGAAAACTGAAATATTTTTTCCTCTGTTACAGCAATATTCAGTATTCTACAACACCCTCTACTAGTAATAAAACCTGTAAGGCTGGGCTTGAAAACTTGCTTATGTGGGTCCCACCATAAACATTGCTCATCCACCTTTAAAGGCTCTTATATGTAAGAATGGAAAATCTTGAGTGTGATGTATCGCAAGAAACTTACTCTATAGTGCAGAACTGCAGAACACATCTTCATGCAAGTACAGAGAAGCAAACGTATGTATGTGATGTGTGTAAAAAAGCATTCCGTACAAAACAAAATTTGGAATTGCATGTTCGTACCCACACTGGGGAGAAACCATATGTGTGTGAGTGTAATAAAACATTTTCTAGTAAAGCTAATTTGAATACGCATCGTCAGATACACACTGGGGCGAAACCTTATGAATGTGATGTGTGTCATAAAACATTCTCTCAAAAAGGAAGCTTGAGTATTCATCATCGTATCCACACTGGGGAAAAACCATATGAGTGTGATGTGTGTAAGAAAACATTTTCTCATAGATCAACCTTGTGTAGACACCTTAGCACCCATTCGGAAAAGACATATGAGTGTGATGTATGTAAGAAAGCATTTTCTGATAAAGCAAACTTGTATAGACATCTTCGTATTCATACAGGAGAGAAACCATATGAGTGTGATGTGTGTAAGACAACTTTCTCTCAGAAAGGAAGTTTGAATAGTCATCTTCGTATTCACTCGAGAGAGAGACCTTATGAGTGTAATGTGTGTAACAAAACATTTTCTTTAAAAGCAAGCTTGCTTAAGCATCTCCGCATCCATACAGGAGAGAAACCATATGAATGTGATACATGTAAGAAAACATTTTCTGATAAAACAATCTTATATAGACATCTTCGAACCCACACTGGTGAGAAACCTTATGATTGTTATGTGTGCAATAAAGCATTTTTTGATAAAAAAAGTTTGAATGATCATCTTCGTATTCATACTGGGGAGAAGCCATATGAATGTGATGTGTGTAAGAAAACATTTTCTCAAAAACAGCATTTGAACAGACATCTTCATACCCATACAGGATTGAAGCCTTATAAGTGTGATATGTGTATGAAAACATTCTCTCAGAAAGGGCACTTGAATGCTCATCTTCATACCCATATGAAAAAGAAACCTTTTGTATTTGATGTGTGTGAAAATCTAGAATAGGCAAACTGGAGAAAAAGCTAATGGTGTGTAAAAAAAGCATTAACTGAACTTTTAATAATGTACCTGTGAATTGTTATGCATTGTATGTATAATAAAAAAAGCAGCAAAAAACAATGTGAAAGCACCAATACAAAATATGAGATAGCAGGGGTACCAATATGAGATAGCAGGGGTAGGCGTAGACAGGTAGGAAAGTATGGGGGTGCCTAGGTGACAAAACTCTATCAGGGTGTCTACTGGTCATGAAAATGTCCCGAATTTCTATAGGATGTCATGAATTTTTTTTTTTCCCCCTACAACCCAGTCTCCTGTTATAGGGAAGGGAAAAGGACTGTCTTGCAATCTCACTGCTGTTTGGTAGTTTACCTTGCTGATTAGGATAGTTACATTTCATTTACTTTTGACCATTTAATTAATTAGTGACTATTAAGAGTAATTAATAGTATAATATATATATGTATATATATACAGGGTGATTCACTACCATGTACCTGTTAATCACTTTGGAAGAAGTGTTGAAGTGTGCATCTAATTTCTTAATCGAGTTTCATAAACAATGGGCTTTCCTTAGACAATTTCATAAATGTAATGAAAGAAGCAATTCTGAAATAATTATTTTTATCAAGTGCAATCAGTGAAAGAGGGATTAGTTTTCCAAAAACCATGGCTGGAAAGTTTACTATCACTTGAACACTTTTTCTAAAGTGTATAGGTACATGAAGACGACGTTTCCAACCCCGTATTGCTATGTTAAGGTTCAACCATCCCTGTACCCCCTACACCCCCTGCAAGTTTGTCAGTCTGGTAGCAAATCAACCTGTATATGTATATTTATATATATACAAGGTGACCCAAAAATAGCTCCCAAACTCTGCATAGCCAGATTCCTCGTTGGAAGTACATAAAAATTTCTCAAAACACTGTACCTGTACGATCCATAGTTTTCAAGAAAAATGCAAGACAAAACCAGAAATGTCATATCCAGTGTACCAAAAGAGCCTTTATTGGAAGCATGAACATAGGTTTTTCTTGCATATGCTTTCATAAAATGATAAAAATTCCACCGTGACTATCGAGGCTTGGGTGCGGTGTGTAATGGCTAACTGCTCACGCTGCATCAATCTGGTGCCCATATAAATGCACACAGAATGAAGGGGAGGGACTGAATCACTTTTTACTGTAATTAGATCAATCCTTTCAAACGTTTTCATTGGAAGGAATTCAAAGGTGGCAGATCTGATGAGCATAGCTTGTCCCTCCTTATCCAGTCCAGTGTCCAATTTAATGTTTCTAATTGATTTTCCTTGTACTGGATGTGATGTCATAATTTGTTTTTCCTATTTTTCTCGAAAACTATGGGTTGTACAGGTACAGTTCTTTGGGCAATTTTTATGTGCTTCCAATGAGGAATCGGGCTGTGCAGAGTTTAGACACTATTTTTGGGACACCCTGTATATATATATATATATATAATTATAATATGACTAAAATTAGTTACATTTCAAAAGCAACAAAATGGCAGTATGTCATGAAAATTCCCTTGTAGTCATGAATTTTTTTTTCTGCACTCCAGTAGACACCCTGTCTATGAATCGTATAATACAGTAGAAGATCTTTATAATGCAAACCTCAAAACGCAAGGTTTTGCATTATATGGATCATTCACTTATATCATTAAACTTTCCTAGTAAGCATATTAAAATATAGCTGGAACACATAAATATAATGCTTAAAACTTTTTAAAATACAAATACTACTTTAAAAAACAAAACAAAAAATGGAATTTATTTATTTACAGAAAAAATAAATAAATTGAAATTACCAAAAGCATTAAAGTTTATTTGTTAAACAATATATTAATTTTGATTTGTTTTAGAATTTGCAATCTCTCAACAAATAACTTTTCTTGCAGCCTTTGAACAGGTAATAATTTTACTTTGGTTACACAGTCTTGTGTTTCTAGGAATTTAAAATATTGATCTCTTTTGAAAATTTCTTCAGATTCTGAAAGTTTTTCAACTTTCTCTCCAGCACTTGATTCTGTTTCAGAATTGTTTTCCTCTTGTTTTGAAACAGAGGAAATTATTTCAGCACTGGTCAAATGATTAACAATTTGTGACTTATCATCAATTACCAAATATGCAAAATGTTTTCTTCATGCAGGTTTGCAAACTGAGTACTTTCCGTTTTGTGCACAATGCATTAGTTAGGCAGTTTTCATTTTAACTAATGATGGCTTAAATCCAGTTTCAAACTTCTCTCCCTCCCCTACTTCTCATAGACTGTTTAAAAGTATTTTACTGTCAATATTGAGACATAAGCATATCGTCGGGCGTGTGCCTCCCCCCCAACTTTGTTTAGAAAACCATTCATTTGAAAACCTTTCTTCTTGCCAAACTTAAAGAAACATGGCTATTTTTACTTTAGGATATGCTATGTGCATTCCCCCACCCACACACACACACACACACACATAAAAAAAAAAAAAAAAAAAACTTTTGGTGTTGCTATGCCTATGATTTAGAACCCAAGTAATGGCAAAAGATTTAATATAAAACAAATCAATGCTTTTAATTTACAAAAAGAAATATAACTAAATAAATAAACGTCTGTTTGGGAAGTCAAAGGTAGAGGAGGGAGAAAGAGAGTGGTTCTTCCATAGGGGAGGGAAAATGGAAGAGGTTCCTTGTTTTTAAAGTAAACATCCGGCCAGCTGTTATGCTGATAATGCATAATGCATGCATGGGAGAATAATTGTTTATTTTAAGCTTGGCATGTTGTGGGATTTATCTAATGTCTCAAAATTAATTCCCTAGGAAAGCAATTATATAAAAAAAAAAAAAAAGCAGATTGTAGAAATTTCTTAATTGTGCTTTTCTCTGTTTACATCTGTAGTGTTAATGCGGTTTATGGAGAATTGCGGTATATCGATCTTCTACTGTACAAATTATTACTAGAAATCTGTAATTACAGAAAGGGAAAATATAGTTCAAACACCTAACTTTGCCTAAGTATCCCCATTCCGATTTTCTTGTAAGTACGATTGAATTAAGAAATGTTCTTGTCGCTATCCACTTGTATCAAAAGGACACTATAGATCAACTGACTTAAGATTGGATCCCTTTCTCTAAAAATTTCCTGACCATATTTGGCATTTCTGAAAATAGGACAGGATTTCTTCCATACAGGACTTCGCAGATAGTTTTACAGTTGTGCGGTCTTTTGTACGTTTGATTGTTTATCAGTTCAAACAGGATCTTTTTATTTATTTTTGACAGAATTTTCTGTATCGTTATACAAAAAATAAACACACCAAGACCTCTGAGATAGGACTCAAATAGCTTCTAATACACTACAGAAGAGGTTTCTAACTCAACACATGGACCACTTTCCACTTCCAATTTATCCACAGACCACTTAAACTAATTTTTGAGGGTGGAAAGGATGAGAAAAAGGAAGAAAAAAATAAAAAATCTATTCTCAAAATGTAATGATACAAAGAAAAATTCAATAAAGATTCTTGAATAAAATTTGAAATGTATGCATTATTTCTTTTAAAAATGAGTTAGGAAATGAATTAAATGCTACGTGTTCTTTTCCTGCTTTTCCAGTGTAAATGTGATTTATTTGCACGTGATTCTTTGACTAGCTATGCAATTCATCTGTATTTTAAAAGTATTGGGGAACAAGTTTTTTTTTTAATTATCTAGAAACCACCATAATAAATTATGCTTTTTGCCTTTTTAACTCATGAAGTTGTGCAAAGGCAATTATCTTTTAACCCTCTGCCAGCCAAACGGCACTGCATACGAACAGTCAGCTGGCCGGCCGAGAGAAAGTAACACTTTTTCCCCTGCCTTGCAGCAGGCAGAACTTGTCACGATTGCTGGACAATAACACAATACAGAGGTCCATTCAGGATTTTTTTTTTTTTTTTTTTTTTAATCGCATTTTTGTGAGAACTGTTTATTTTTGTGAGTAACAATTCTATTTCTGTGAATATCAACATCTATTTTTGTGAGTTTTCATACCAATTTTTGTAATCTTGTTTTTCACTTGTTTTTTTCTTTCTTTCTTAAAATAATTTACAAAACATATTAAACTTAAGGGTAAAATGCCAATGAAGGGTTGTTTTAATCAGTTGTAATTTTGTGAGAGGGCCATTTTAATCGATTGCAATTTTGTGAAGGGGCCCTAGAACAGACAAATTTTGTCTGCATCGATCCCTGCAATAGAAAGATTTCTTCTTAAAAATCCCTTTCAACCCCAGTTATGTGAATTGGAATCATAACTTTTATAACTGGTTTCAGATTTCTTTTGCGTCTACAATGTATTTGTAGTTTTTTTTTTTCCCTATTATAATTATAATATAAAGTACTGTATTATATAAGGAAAGCCGTAAGTGAGAAGGGAAAAAAAATTGAATTCTGCTTTATTATTTTCTACAATTTCCAACACGGGCATGATTTTTAATTACTGAAATTGTAATAAATTGAAGCAAAATTTTATTGGATAAGTGTGTTTTTTTAAAAAAGATCTTCAAGAATGAGACAGCGACTTAATTCGAAGAATCTGCAAAATCGGATTTTTAATAGATTACTGCACTCTTGCTGCAACAGATGGATCAAAGCATTTCATGAAATTGTTAAAAATTACATTCAACAGTTGATGTCTTTTACTGATCTTACCGTAGCTGATGGAAGATCTGCTAAGTATTAAAGTGATTCTTATATTTGTCTGCTCATCGAAGTACATAAAATCTGATAGAAGCTTTATAGAATTATATCATCTACACAATATATTTATGCATTACATAGTATCATGCTTTCTTAAGTATTGCACTTTTTACTTTTACAATTTTCTGTTTAATTAAAAGTAAAAAATTAACTAATTCCTGCATAACATGAGTAATTTTACAACTCATCATAACAGTGTGATCTTTATATTCACTGAATATGTGTTCTAAAGCAAGGAAGGAAAAGAAACTTTAAGATTTGAAACTGAAAACTATTAAGCATTTATGGCATAGCATTTCAGATTAGCTGCAAAATATGTACATTTTATCAGACAGGAATATCCGAAGCAAAGTTATTCTTCCTTTAAGTTCTACTTAATTTCGGACCATTATTTTCTTTAGTGAAACAGAGAAAAATTTTATTATTGTTATGTATATAAATATTTAGAAAACTGAAATGATATTTTTTCCTCTGTTACAGCAAATTCAGTTTTCTACAACACCCTCTACTAGTAATAAAACCTCTAAGGCTGAGCTTGAAAATTTGCTTAAGTGGATCCTACTATAAACGTTGCCCATCCACCTTTAAAGGTTCTTATGTGTAAGAATGGAAAATCTTGAGTGCGATGCATCGCAAGAAACTTACTCTATAGTGCAGAACTGCAGAACACATCTTCATACAAGTACAGAGAAGAAAATGTATGTATGTGATGTGTGTAAAAAAGCATTTCGTACAAAACAAAAATTGGATTTGCACGTTCGTACCCACACTGGGGAGAAACCATATGTGTGTGAGTGTAATAAAGCATTTTTGGATAAAGCAGGTTTGAATAGGCACCGTCAAATACATATTGGGGCGAAACTTTATGAATGTGATGTGTGTCAGAAAACATTCTCTCAAAAAACGAACTTGATTATTCATCATCGTACCCACACTGGGGAGAAACCATATGTGTGTGAGTGTAATAAAACATTTTCTAGTAAAGCTAATTTGATTAAGCATCGTCAGATACACACTGGGGCGAAACCTTTTGAATGTAATGTGTGTCAGAAAACATTCTCTCAAAAAATGAACTTGATTATTCATCATCGTACTCACACTGGGGAGAAACCATATGTGTGTGAGTGTAATAAAACATTTTCTAGTAAAGCTAATTTGATTAAGCATCGTCAGATACATACTGGGGAGAAACCTTTTGAATGTAATGTGTGTCATAAAGCATTCTCTCAAAAAACAAACTTGATTATTCATCATCGTACCCACACTGGGGAAAAACCATATGAATGTGATGTGTGTAAGAAAACATTTTCTCATAAAACAACCTTGTGTAGACACCTTTGCACCCATTCGGAAAAGAAGACATATGAGTGTGATGTATGTAAGAAAGCATTATCTGATAAACCATGCTTGTATAGACATCTTCGTACTCATACAGGAGAGAAACCATATGAGTGTGATGTATGTAAGACAACTTTTTCTCAGAAAGGAAGTTTGAATAGTCATCTTCGTATTCACTCGGGAAAGAGACCTTATGAGTGTAATGTGTGTAACAAAACATTTTCTTTTAAAGTGAGCTTGCTTAAGCATCTTCGCATCCATACAGGAGAGAAACCATATGAATGTGATACATGCAAGAAAAAATTTTCTGATAAAACACTCTTATCTAGACATATTCGAACCCACACTGGTGAGAAACCTTATGGTTGCTATGTGTGCAATAAAGCATTCATTGATAATAAAAGTTTGAATGATCATCTTCGTAGCCATACTGGGGAGAAGCCGTATGAATGTGATGTGTGTAAGAAAGCATTTTCTCTGAAACAGCATTTGAACAGACACCTTCATACCCATGCAGGATTGAAGCGTTATGCATGAGATTTGTGTATGAAAACATCCTCTGAGTAAGGGCACTTGAATGCTCATCTTCATACTCATATGGAAAAGAAACCTTTCGTGTTTGATGTGTGAAAATCTACAACAAATAGGCAAACTGGAGAAAAAGCTAATGGGTATAGGTATATAAAAAAAAAAAAACATTAACTGAACTTGAACAATATAACTGTGAATTGTTATGCATTGTATGTATAATAAATAAGCTGCGAAAAGCTATGTGAAGGAGCACTAATACAAAATTTGAGATAGCAGGGGTAGGCTTAGACAGGTAGGAAAGTATGTGGGTGCCCAGGTGACAAAATACTCTATGAACCATATAATACAAATTATTACTAAAAATGTATAATAACAGAAAGTTAAAATATAGTTCAAACACCTAACTTTGCCTGAATATCCCCATTCCAATTTTCTTGTAAGTATGATTGAATTAAGAAATGATCTGCTTGTATCAAAAGGACACTATAGAACAAATGACCTAAGATTGGATCTTTTTCTCTAAAAATTTTCTGACCATATGTGGTGTTTTTGAAAATAGGACAGGGTTTTTTCAATACAGAGACATCGCAGATACAAATAAAATATTTGTAAAAATTAAAAAAAAAAAATTGTCTAATACAAATTCAGTCATGATGAAATTTCACTTTAACAAATTTTTTGGAGTTATGAATTGGACCTCTGGCTCCTTCAAATTTGTCAACTTGAGATTTCACTGTGTTCAGTCTTTTTTGCATGTCATGCAGTCATTTTTCTGTTACTGTATGTATAACTGTACTCTTTTAAAAAAAAAAAAAACAGTTATAAATCGGGAAACTATAACATGTCTGTTGATGCACGATGTTCACATTTCTTTTCAAAAGGGATAAGGTGAATTTATCTAGAAAAAAAAAAAGACAATTTCCCCAATATTCACTTAGATTTTTTTTTCCCAGTACAGCTCTAGTGTTCTTTAAAAAAATCTTTCCTTTCCTTCTACTACATGCTTCTCCCTGCATTCAATATTTTGCATAAATTTGTAGAACAAACAACTTGTGCAAAATATATTAAACTTTAGAAGAAAAGGAAGTTATTTAAGCAGATAGTGGAATCAAAAGAGCTGTTCTCGTAAAATTTGTATTCTATGTGATAAATGTCAATCCACTTTTTTTAAAGAAATTTTGAATTTTTTTTTAATTTTTGGCTCCTCCACTAATTTCAGAGTGCAGCTCTACAGAAAACTAAGAGCAAAATGAGTCTTTTTCCATAAAAAAGAATGATGCTTTATGCAAAACATTGCAACTTGATGCATAAATCCTACAAAAATATGTGTAGATTGTTTTTTATAAAAGGCAGGATATGTTGCCACTAAAAAAAAAACATGAGCAGGGCACAGCGTCATTTGAAAAGTGTCAGATAGCATAGATATTCTTGTGTATGAAACGAACTCTTGTGTACTTGATTGTGCAAGACAAAATTTTCTTTATGCTCCACTTACATTTCTAATTATCTCTATTTTTCAAACAGCAGAGATCTTTTATTGTTGTTGTGTGAATATATAGAAACCTGAAATGATATTCTTTCCTCTGTTACAGCAATATTCAGTATTCTACAACATCCTCTACTAGTAATAATTCCTCTAAGGCTGAATGTGAAAAATTCCTGAAGTAGGTCCTACCAAAAAATACTGTCCACCCATCTTTTAAAAGAGATTTTTACTTGCAAGCATGGAAAATCTTCAGTGTGATGTATCTCAAGAAACTAATTCTGTAATACAGACCTTCAAAACACATCTTCATACCAGAAAAGAGGAAGAAATGTATATATGTGATGTGTGCAAGAAAACTTGCTCTACGAAAGGAAATTTGAAATTGCATCTTCGTACCCACACTGGGGAGAAACCATATGAGTGCGATGTGTGTAAGAAAGCATTCTCTCAAAAAAACCACTTGAATAAACATTTTCGAATCCACACTGGAGAGAAACCGTACGAGTGTAATGTGTGTAAGAAAGCATTCACTCAAAAACATCACTTCTATAAGCATTTACGGGTCCACACTGGCGAGAAACCATATGAATGTGATGTGTGTAAGAAAACATTCTCTCTGAAAAATAACTTAAATATTCATCTTCGTATACATACAGGTGAAAAACATTATGAATGTGATGTGTGTAAAAAAACCTTCTCCGAGAAGACAAACTTGAATAAACATCTTCGTATCCACACCAGAGAGAAACCGTACGAATGCGATTTTTGTAAGAAGACATTCTCTCAAAAAATGCATTTGAATAATCATTTTCGGATCCACACTGGAGAGAAACCGTATAAATGTAATGTGTGTAAGAAAGCATTCACTCAGAATGCAAGTTTGATTAAACATCTTCGGATTCACACTGGGGAAAATCTGAATGAATGTGATGTGTAAGAAACAATTCTCTAAGAAAAAAAATTTGATTAAACATCTACGGATTCCCAATGAAGAAAACTAATGAATGTAATGTGTGTAAAAAAGCATTATCTGAGAAGGTAAATTAGAAAACACATCTTGATCTTCTGATCTACAGAGGAGACAAACTATAGGAGTGTGATGTGTATAAGAAAACTTTTTCTCAGGAAGCAAGCTTGAATAATCATTGTATCCATGCTGAGGAGAAACCCCATGAATGTGATCTGTGTAAAAAAGCATACTCCAAGAAAGAAAGTGTGAATAAGCATCTTCATATCCACACTGGAGAGAAACCTTGTGTATATAATATGTGCAAGTTGACGTTTTCTGATAAATTGAATTTATTCGTCTTCTTACCGGAGGAACCAATTTAGTGTGTACAAAAAGCAATTCTCTCAGAAAGCAGCTCAACTACATGCCCAAACGTAAGAGAAACTGTCTGTGTATAGTTAGTATAAAAAAGCATTTTCTGTTGAGAAAGTAAACATTCCTATACACATGCCTAATTGAGTAGGTGAATGTTTTACTTCTGATGGAAGAACTACTTTTGTTCTTTTGGAAATGTGTGTATAATTTCTATTATTCCTCTTCCTTGTGTGTTTTTGTGGCAGAAAGTCATTTATTATTATTTGACTTCTGAAATTTGATTATTAGTAATTTAGAATGTTTTTTTAACAAAATTTTCAAACTAATTGATTATTTATTTTGTTCCGGTTAATTTTGTGTGCATTTAGAATTTTTTGTAAAGAAAATACTTACTTAAAAAGCATCTAACCAAATACTGTTTTTTGTAAAAGTTTATATTTTCTTTCCCTTTCTCCCTTCTTAGTACTGGAAATATAATTTTTCTGTGATTTCATTTTGTTAATAATTTGAAACCGTTGCATGTTATGCAATCCTAATTTTGCTTTGCATTAATGATCTGCTTGTGCTTTTTGAACTTGTGTGATATATTTTCGAAATAAAACTTGATCTAAAGTTGCATGTAGGATTCATGATCATTTGTATTGTAATTTTTTAACTCATACACAGAAACTGTATAGTATCACAAAAGCTTTTAAGTATGTTAAAAATTGTAAGGCTAACTTGTTTCATGATAGCTAGTTGAATTACCATACTTATTTTGTTTTGTTATAATACAATCAGTTGATGTTACAATAAACCTCACTGAATCATAAAAATATTTTGTTATAAAGTAAATTACATTGTAATGAAAGTTTGCAATTTCGGATTAAAAAAAGTATTGAATTTTAAATAACTGAATTTAGTTTTTTTTTATGTATTTAAAAAAAAAAAAAAAAGTTAATAAAATTTCATCATCCACTTTTGACATATATGTAACATTGCTTTAATTACTTTTTAAAAGGGACTTGCATAACATAATTTCCGTTGTATTGCTAATTTACTGTACATTAAATCAGGCTTTGACAAAAACATGGAGAATGATTAGCTGCTTAGAATGTCAATCTTGCAATATTGAAAGGTAAATCTTATAAATAAAAATGAAATTCTGTTTGTTTGTTTGTTTGTTTGTTTGTTTGTTTGTGGATTTGATTCGTATACAAATCCACAAAAATGGACCTATCGGCCTGAAATTTAGTACAGATATGTAAAATAATATAGAATAACTCATAGTCCACTTTAAAACTTTGAAAGTCCACCCGTTCCCTTAATTTAAGAGATTTTTTATGCTATTCACGCAAAAAGCTTTCCGTAATTGTAACCCCTGTAGTGAAAAAAGTGTGAAATAAGGATCGTGGTTGCCATGTGTGGCGATTTTGCCGAATAAAATGTTTTAAATTCTCAAAGTAAAAATAAAAGAATAATAATGATTTTTTTTTGTTAGTTTATATTCGTAAGGTTATTTTTTTAAAATTATAATATCGTGTGCATGGGAAATCAGAGCAGGAATGTAATGCTTTACACGCAAAACATTAAGAATTGAAGATTTCCGAGGCTAATAGGTAAATTATTTTAGTTTGGCGAAAAAATAAAATGGCTCAAATGCCGATTTTGTGAAAGTGAGTTCTAGCGGTTTGTACAGATTTCGGCTTGGCGCAATTTATTGAGAGCTTAAGGAAATAGATTTTTGAAAACAAGTGCAAAGGTTTTATTAGAATACAGCGTTAAATTTTAATGATCCGTGAAGAAATAATGCAGTTATTAAGGGATTTCAATTGATCTATCTCCAGAATTCTCGCCAAATGAGTACATTGATTTAAGTTGGGGAATTCCGCCAAATTTCAGAAAATTGAAATCTTCTCATTTAGTACATCGGAGTAATGATGAATAAAACACGTTATAGTTGATAATTTTAAAAAATTCGGCTGTATTAAGGGATTCAACTTTTCAAATAAAGGCTTGCTTTACTTTTTCGCGGTCGAACCATTTCCCATATATTATTGCTGCTAAGTCAATGCTTCGAATGATTTCCTGAAAAAACGCTTGCAAAATGGCGTATGTTGGCACTTTGGCGAGGCTTAGATTTGAAACTGGATTTTATTTGAGACTGGGATATATAATGACACTGGTTATAGATAAAAATGAATGTTGGTATGAGTGTATGAGGTTGAAAAACTGCAGCACCGTTGAGCACCGTTGCACCATGAAATTTGGTTCACCTAAGTCTTTTATCATGGAGAAGCTTTTTATGCTATCCGTTTTCCTCTAACTTGCCACCAGGTGGCGCAGCAGAACGTCGAATTCTATTCCGTTTAGCCGTTTGCTATGCGAATATCGTCCAACTGATTTCGATGAAATTTGGTACACGCGAATATTGGAACACGGAGAATATTTTTCACTATCCATTTTGCTGTAACTTGCCGCTAAATGGCGCTGAAAAGCATCAACTTCTATACCGTTCGACCGATCGGCATAAAATTTTTTATACTTACACATTTGAGCACGAAGAATATATTCTAACTGCGTTCCTTTTGATGTTACTCACCACTAGATGACACTGCAATGCATTATTATTTTACGTCGCCACTAGATGACGCTGCAGCAGGCCAAATTCTTGACCATTCAAACGGTCGCTATGAAAATCAGTATACATAGCTATTTGAACAATGAGAATATTTTGGCGTTATCCATTTTGCTATAACTCGCCACTTGACGGTGCTGTAGCAAATCATTACTTTATTGAACCACTGGATGGCCCTGCAGTGTATCACTTCTTGACTGTGCAAATGATCGCTATGAAAATAGGTATACATAGATATTTGAACACGGGAAAGAGTTTGGCGCTATCCATTTTCCTATAACTTGCCACTAGATGTCGCGTCAACACATGAACTTCAGGACTGTCCAGCCGATAGTCATGAAAATTCGTATACATCGATATCGGAATGCGAAAAATATTTTCGCCGTATTCGTTTTGCTAAAACTCGCCACTAGATTGCGCTACGCCGCATGGCCTTCTGCACCGTACAAACGATTGCCTTGCAATTCGGTATGCATGATTATTGGACACAATATAACGCGATATCCACTTTGCTATATCTGTTTATTACAATGAATAGTAATCGCCACAAATCGTAATATCAAAAAGTCCATTCATTCCCGTGCGAAGAACGGGTACTTCAGCTAGTCTACCTATAAAAATATTTTCCTGGTAATTTCTAGTATTCTATGGTACATCATTTTTTCTCGAAGCAGTGATATACAATATAGTTTTTGTTGCACTTCTCTTTTACCTGGTCAGCCCATCTCAGATGATTTCAGCTGCATACTCTGTTAAATACATAGCTTTTAATAAATTTACAAGATGTATTTTTAGACAAAAAGCATTTTAAATTAACTCTCAAAAGAAAAAACTTCAAAACTATGCAAACTGTCAAAACTATGCAAATGTACTTAGTGTTCTTAGTCATAGTGGATAAGACATGGAACAATGTAGATAGTTGAACTGTTAAAATGCTGCCTTTGGGCCTCCTGTATAGCTGTTAATCTAATGGTCTGGAGTTTGGGGAGGTTTTCTCCAGAAGTAAAGTGAACATGCATTAGAATCCCTTAAAAAGTCCTCTGTTTATACACTTATATAAATTGTTTATTTCACAGGTTTCAATAAATTTGCTGGATGATTATCTTTACACGACAAGCAGCATTTTAAATTACCGTATATCCTGTCATATAACATGCGTCAGTAAATTAAGGCTATATCAAGAAATATATTCCATATGTTATGCATTTGATATTCGGAATATAGCATGCACACAAAAAATGAAGTAATTTTTTGAAGCTGAAAGTGTGTGTTATACGCCGAGATCTACGGTAACTCTCAAAAGAAATAAGACTTGTCAAAATTGTGCAAGTCTACTTTGTTCTTAATGATAGTGGATAAGACACTGAATAGTGTTGATAGCTGAAGTGTGAAAGTGTTGCCTTCACCAGCAATGTTTGGCTGTCAGTGTAAAGGTGAGCAGTTTGGGGCAATTTTCCCCAGATGTAATGTGAATATGCATTAGAACCCTTGAAAATCCTCTGCCCAATTCTCCCCCCTCCCTCCCCCTTTTTTTTTTTTAGACAAATGCCCCTCGTTTAGGCTTGTCATTAGTCTTAACACTAATCTTTTAAAAGAATGTTCAAAGATCAAGGTTTAAAAAACATGATTTTTACAGGGCTCGGCCCGGGTCACTTTTCTCACTATTTTTAGAAGTTGTTACTATCGGTAACTATTAAAGACAGTTGATCACTTTTGTCACTTTGTACTTCCTTGTACGGAGTATAAGAAAGTAAAAAGTGATCCCGAAAAATTTTGAGGGCCAAATTTCGACGAAAAAAAAAAACGATTTTGACTACTTTTAAGAATTTTTTCAATGCATCTCATCGTAAGCTAGCATGCATGATCATATAAACGCATCTGCAACTCATTTTGACCAGCGGCGAGTCTGTTTTGGCCAGTTTTTCCATTACGTATGTATGTATGTATATATGTATGTAACTCGCATATCTCAAAAACTATTTGTCGTAGAATGTTGAAACTTTATATTTAGGATTGTTCTAGCATCTAGTTGTGCACCTCCCCTTTTGGTCTCAATCGAATAGATAGTTTATGTACAGGACCGTCCAAAAGATTCAAAATACATTACGCTCTAGGGGCCGAAATTCATTAAACTCGCACATCTCAAAAACTATTAGGCGTAGAATGTCGAAACTTTATATTTTGGATTGTTGTAACATCTAGCTGTGCACCTTCCCTTTTGGTTCCATTCGACTGGATAGTTTATCTACAGGACTGTCCAAAAGATTCGAAATGCATTACGCTCTATGGGCCGAAACTCATTAAAGCGTATTTTAGAGGTATTGGGCTATTTTAAACAACTCAGAAGTGATATATGCTGTTAAGAGTTACAAAATGAATTTCTGCATTAAAAAAAGTGTCTTTATCATGTACAGTTTTGCTACAGGAACACTCAAAAGATTTCCAATACTTTACGATCAATGGCAATTTTAGGGGCATTCATCCATTTCAAGCAGAATACCGTTCTACCATATAAGTTAGGTAATGGTCCAACCACGGTCACGTGCCTCCCTCTAGAACTACGCTTAAATATGCCAAGCATGGCGACTTTTGGTGTACGTGTGTATGTATTTAACTCTCGAATCTCAAAAACTATTAGTCGTAGAATGTTGAAATTTTGTATAGAAGATTGCTGTAACATCAAGTTGTGCATCTCGATATTTGGTTTCGATCTACTGGAGAGTTTATTTACAGGACTACCGAAAAGAATTTCAATACTTTAATATCTATGGACATCTTCAATATAATACAACTGTAGACAGTCATTGTTTGGTCCATGCCCAAAATCTCGCCGTCTGTCGCCGACCTTAGCGAGTTTTACCAAATTTGGCGATAGTCAGTCATTTGGTCCATGTCCAAAATATCGTCATTTTTCATCGTCCTTGACGAGTTCTGGCGAGATATTGCAAAATTTGGCGATAATCAGTCATTGTTTGGTCCATACTTAAAAGCTCGCCATATGTCGTCGACCTTGGAGAATTTCGCCGAAATATAGCGAAATTTGTCGGCAGAAATTATTACGTATTTTGTATAACTCTAAAACTTTAACCCGTAGAATTCTAAACTTTTGTATTTAGAACTATTGTAATATCTAACTGTTTTCAATATCTTTTTGACTGCAACCGACTGGGAATTTATTTACTGGGTCAGCCAAATGACTTTAAATACATTAAATTGTATGGATGCATTCAATTCATTGAAAGTCTGCGGTCAATGACTACTATACTTTGGCTATCCCAAAAATCTGGCAAACTATCTTAAGCTTGTCGGCTTTTGGTGAAATTTCGCCAAATAAAGTGTCAGAAGGTAATCTTTCAAACTGAACTCGGCGATATCCAAATATTTGGCTAGAAATCGCTAAACCTTACTATTACTGATATTTTATCTCTTTCAAAGAAAATAAGTGCGCATAAAATATTTTTCATTTAATAGACAAGCAAGGAAGTCATGTCCCAAGTATCACGCTTCTGTTTTTAAAACATTGCTAACACAGAATCGCCTTCCGTTGCAAAAACGTCAAGCTGTAACGCAATGAATTTGCAAATGTGTCATCGCTTTCCACCGATTTAACACTCATTCTTTCCCACGTTTTATAAATGTTTGCCAAAACGAAAAAAAGACGATAATGTACCTATTTTGCCACCCCCTAGTAGCAAACGGTCATTGGTGCCGATAATCGGACAGGGAGGAAGCGCAGCGCGTGCCATGCAAGGTTCTTCATCGCGTCGGGGGCTCTTATCTAGGATTTTGCTCGGGCAAGTCCTCTCCCGAATAGTAGGGTTGGATCATCGGCAAGGGGGGAAAATTGGGCGTAGAGCCAGAGTTTTGTGCACAATTTTTGACAATATAGAATATTCACTTTTTAGTATGCATAAAAACTGTATATAATTTGCACAAAAAGTATATGCTTTCAAAATATTAAAAAATATCCACTTTTTATGCAAGTCTACTTTGTTCTTAATGATAGTGGATAAGACACTGAATAGTGTTGATAGCTGAAGTGTGAAAGTGTTGCCTTCACCAGCAATGTGTGGCTGTCAGTGTAACGGTGAGCAGTTTGGGGCAATTTTCTCCAGATGTAATGTGAATATGCATTAGAACCCTTGAAAATCCTCTGCCCAATTCTCCCCCCCCCCCCTTTTTACTTCCTTGTACGTAGTATAAGGAAGTAATGTGATCCCGAAAAATTTTGGGGGCCAAATTTCGACATAAAAACCGATTTTGACTACCTCTAAATTTAATTTAAAAACTTTTTTCGATGCATCTCATCGTAGGCTAGCATGCACGATCATATTAACGCGTCTGCAACTCATTTTGACCAGTGGCGAGTCTACTGTGGCCAGTTTTTCCATGCCGTCTGTACGTACGTATGTATGTAACTCGCATATCTCAAAAACTATTGGCCATAGAATGTTGAGATTTGATATTTAGGATTGTTCTATGATCTCGTTGTGCACCTCCCCTTTTGGTGGCAATCGAATGGATAGTTTATGTACAGGACTGCCCAAAAGATTCGAAATACATTACGCTCTATGGGCCGAAATTCATTAAACTCGCCTAACTCAAAAGCTATTAGGCGTAGAATGTCAAAACTTCATATTTTGGATAGTTGTAACATCTAGTTGTGCACCTCCCCTTTCGGTTCCATTCGACTGAATAGTTTATCTACAGGACCGCCCAAAAGATTCGAAATACATTACGCTCTATGAGCCGAAATTCATCAAAGCGTTTTTTAGAGGTATTGGGCTATTTCAAACGACTCAGAAGTGATATATGCTGTAAAGAGTTAGAAAATGAATTTCTCCATTAAAAAAACTGTCTTTATCATTTATAGTTCTGCTACAGGAACACTCAAAAGATTTCCAATACATTACGGTCAATAGCAATTTTAGAGGCATTCATCCATTTCAAGCATAATACCGTCCTACCACATAAGTTAGGTAATGGTCCGACCACGGTCACGTGCCTCCCTCAAGAACTATGCCAAAAGTCGCCAAGCTTCGCGACTTTTGGTGTACGTGTGTGCATATTTCTCAAATCTCAAAAACTATTATGAAATTTCATATATAAGAATGTTGTAACATCTAGTTGTGCATCTCGATTTTTGGTTCCAATCTACTGGAGAGTTTATTTACAGGACCACTGAAAAGAATTTCAGTACCTTAATGTCTATGGACATCTTCATTATAATACAACTGTAGACAGTCATGTTTGGTACATACCCAAAATCTCGCCGTCTGTCCTCGACCTTGGCGAGTTTTGGCGAAATATTGCCAAATTTGGTGATAGTCAGTCATTTGGTCCATGCCCAAAGTATCGCCATTTGTCATCGTTCTTGGCGCGTTTTGGCGAAATATCGCCACATTTGGCGATAATATGTCATTGTTTGGTTATGCTTAAAATCTCGCCAAATGTCGTCGACATTGACGAGTTTCGCCGAAATATCGCCAAATTTGGCGCCAAAAATTATTTCCTATTTTGTATAACTCTAAAACTTTAACCCGTAGATTTTTTAACTTTGTATTTAGAACTATTGTAATATCTAACTGTTTTCAATATCTTTTTTGACAGCAATCGACTGAGAATTTATTTACATGGTGAGCCAAATGACTTTAAATACATTGAGGTGTATAGATGCATTCAATTCATTGAAAGTCTGTGGTCAATGACTACTTTGGCTATCCCCAAAATCTCGCAGACTATCTCAAGTTTGTCGGCTTTTGGTGAAATATCGCCAAATAAAGCGTCAGAAGGAAATCTTTCAAATTGAACTCAGCTTGGCGATATCGAAATATTTGGCTAGAAATCGCTAAACCTTACTATTATTGATATTTTATCTCTTTCAAACAAATAAATTTAGAGGAAGTGCGTCGAAAATATTTTTGATCAAATGGACGTGCAAGGAAGTCATGTGTTGGACACATCAGATTTTTTTTAGACAAATGCCCCTCGTGTAGGCTTGTCATAAGTCTTAACACTAATCTTTAAAAAAAAAAAAAAAATTAGAGTTTGAGATATTTTCTGAAAATTGTTTCAAAATGCGTAATCGTAAATTTTTGTCACTATGTTCAAAGATCAAGGTTTAAAAAAAAATATGATTTTTACAGGGCTCGGCCCGGGTCACTTTTCTCACTATTTTTAGAAGTTGTCACTATCGGTAACTATTAAAGACAGTTGATCACTTTTGTCACTTTTGACTTCCTTGTACGGAGTATAAGAAAGTAAAAAGTGATCCCGAAAAATTTTGAGGGCCAAATTTGGACGAAAAAAAAAAAACGATTTTGACTACTTTTAAGAATTTTTTCAATGCATCTCATCGTAAGCTAGCATGCATGATCATATAAACGCATCTGCAACTCATTTTGACCAGCGGCGAGTCTATTTTGGCCAGTTTTTCCATGCCGTATGTATGTATGTATATATGTATGTAACTCGCATATCTCAAAAACTATTTGTCGTAGAATGTTGAAACTTTATATTTAGGATTGTTCTAGCATCTAGTTGTGCACCTCCCCTTTTGGTCTCAATCGAATGGATAGTTTATGTACAGGATCGCCCAAAAGATTCAAAATACATTACTCTCTAGGGGCCGAAATTCATTAAACTTGCATATCTCTAAAACTATTGGTCATAGAATGTTGAAACATTATATTTAGGATTGTGGTAACATCTTCTTCTGCAACTCCCCTTTCAGTTCCATTCGACTGGATAGTTTATCTACAGGGCCACCCAAGAGATTCTAAATACATTACGCTCTATGGGCCGAAATTCATTAAAGCGTATTTTAGATATTTCTGGCTATTTCAAACGACTCAGAAGTGATATATGCTGTAAAGAGTTACAAAATGAATTTCTCCATTAAAAAGTGTCTTTATCATTTATAGTTCTGCTACAGGAACACTCAAAAAATTTCCTTTACGGTCAGTGGCAATTTTAGGGGCATTCATTCATTTCAAGCACAATACCGTCCTACCACATAAGTTAGGTAATGGTCCGACCACGGTCACGTGCCTCCCTCAAGAACTACACCAAAAGTCGCCAAGCTTGGCAATTTTTGGTGTACGTGTGTGCGTATCTAACTCTCAAATCTCAAAAACTATTATGAATTTCATATATAAGATTGTTGTAACATCTAGTTGTGCATCTCGATTTTTGGTTCCAATCTACTGGAGAGTTTATTTACAGGAACACTGAGAAGAATTTCAGTACTTTAATGTCTGTGTGTCTACTTTAATGTCTAATGTTCAAGCACAATACCGTCCTACCATATAAGTTAGGTAATGGTCCGACCATGGTGATGTGCCTCCCTCAAAAACTACGCCAAGCTTGGCGACTTTTGGTGTACATGTGTATGTATTTAACTTTCCAATCTCAAAAACTATTAATCGTAGAATGTTGAAATTTCATACATAAGATTGGTGTAACAGCTGGCTGTGTACCTCGATTTTTGGTTCCAATCTACTGGAGAGTTTATTTACAGGACCACTGAAAAGAATTTCAATACTTTAATGTCTATGGGCATCTTCAGTATAGTACAACTGTAGACAGTCATTGTTTGGTCCATGCCCAAAATCTCGCCGTCTGCCGTCGACCTTGGCGAGTTTTGCCTAAATATCGCCAAATTTGGCGATAGTCATTTGGTCCATGTCCAAAATATTGTCATTTTTCATTGTCCTTGGTGAGTTTTGGCAAAATACCGCAAAATTTGACTGTAGTCAGTCATTGTTTGACCCATGCTTAAAATCTCGCCATATGTCATCGACCTTGGCGAGGTTCCCCGAAATATCGCCAAATTTGGTGCCAAAAATTATTTTGTATTTTGTATAACTTTAAAAATTTAACCCGTAGAGTTTTGAACTTTACATTTAGAACTATTATTATATCTAACTGTTTTCAATATCTTTTTTGACTGCAATCGACTGGGAGTTTATTTACAGGGTCAGCCAAGTGACTTTAAATACATTAAGGTGTTTGGATGCATTCAATTCATTGAAAGTCTGTGGTCAATGACTACTTTTGCTATCCCCAAATCTCGCAAACTATCTCAAGCTTGTCGGCTTTTCGTGAAATATCGCCAAATAAAGTGTCAGAAGGAAATCTTTCAAACTGAACTCAGCTTGGCAATATTGAAATATTTGGCTAGAAATCACTAAACTTTACTATTACTGATATTTTATCTCTTTCAAACAAAATAAGCTTAGATGAAGTGCACTGAAAATATTTTTGATTTAATAGACGTGCAAGGAAGTCATGTGTTGTCCACATCAGATTTTTTTTTTAACATACAATCGAAGTTCATTCAAACATCTCCAGAAATCGAAAAAAAAATCCTCTCGCGGACTGCTCTTGTCTTGTCGTTCACCTCTCTCTCTTTTATTTATTTATTTTTTTAAATCTGGCCTCTCTGAGAAAAGTTCTAAACGGGAGGGTTTCCCCCCCCCCCCCACACACACACACACCTCCTGTCAGCCCGTAAATCATATTTTGTTTTGAATGACTCAATTTTCTAGGAACAAAT
This sequence comes from Cheiracanthium punctorium, assembly GCA_038373885.1. NCBI lineage: Eukaryota > Metazoa > Arthropoda > Arachnida > Araneae > Cheiracanthiidae > Cheiracanthium > Cheiracanthium punctorium. Next base: position 98,479 of record JAWZYV010003545.1, on the reverse strand, counting down.
CAATAGTTTATGAAGCCTGTTAAGAAATATAACTTATAGTTTAACGCTTCTTTTAAATTGATAAACAACTGATTCATTCAGTTTTTGTAGTCTTGTGTGTTTCTGAGTTTCTTGTAAAAAGTTTTTAACAAATAGTATTGCATGTTAATGTCATAAATGATGCCGTTAACATAATAAATTGTGTGTTGAATGGTATAATTTAAGTCACTATTTAGTCACTTTTTTAAAAATATTTAGTCACTTTTCTCACTAGTTTTGTTCCTACGGCTTGGGCTGAGCCCTGTTTTTATTGAAAAAGTTTTAAAAATTGATTTTTTGAGTTTAACTCATCTTTAAAATGTATTTCTTATTTTTAGTAAAAATTAAGAAAATAAAGTAATTGCAAATTTTAAGTGATAGTAATTTTCTTACTATTTTATTTATACTACTAATGTTATTCTCTTTATTATTATTGCCCATAGACACAGGAATGTAATTTATAAGAATGTCTTAAAAATATTTTCTATTTAACAGTAACAGCAGAAATTTCTGAAATTGTATAACCCAGCAGTTCTGAATCTTTTATCGTTGCACCCCCCCCCTCCCCCAACAAAAACTAACTTAAGATGGCATCCCCCTCCTCACACATTTTCTCATATTTGATTTCTATTGCAAAATAAGTTACAGACGCAGTACAAAGTCATTGCTAAATTCTGTTATTCCACTTATGCCGAATCTAAACAATTTTGATTGAAAACTCTCCCTTTCAGTTAAACAAACTATTTTTTATTCAGGGTTTTATAAAATATCCACTCAGCCAAAATCAAGTCGATACTGGATTTATTTCCTGGTCCCATTTTTGTGAAGACTGTTTAATTTTGTGAATTTTCATATCTATTTTTGCTAATTTTCATACCAATTTTTGAAAAAGTCACTTTTTTTCTTAAAATAATTTACAAAACAAATTAAAATATATGGTAAAATGCTATTTTAATTGAATGTATGCCATGTATGTTTTATTGAATGTATTTTTGTGAAGGGGGCCCTTTTAATCAATTAAATTTTGTGAAGGGACCATAAAACAAACCCAAATTTTGTCTGCATCAATGCATAAAAATTCTATCATTAGTTCTATGAAAAATATTGGCTGTTGCTCCATTTATCCCAGTAATATGGTAAGTGGGCCTCTCTGTTTGAATTTTATCCCACAGTTTAAAACTTCTGGTTACTAGCAAATGTCTCCATGTTCAAGAAGGCATGCATTGAACATGGAGAATAAATAAATACTAAATACTTATATGAAAATAAATAAATACTAAATACTCCCCTATGCTTCTTTATAGCAGGTGTGGTACTAAGTCAAATTATGTTTTAAAAAAACTGTCATACTTATTCCACTTTACATTCTTTTCTCAGAGAAAGCTTTCTTGTTGTTTGAATGCTAGAGAACTGTATTTACACTTATGTCCATAAATTAAGGATAATGAAGTTCAGGCAAAGAAAGAGAAAGAAGCAAAACAAATTTGACTTATTTGTAAAGTCTATTTATTAAACAAAAAGTAAAGAGCAAAAAAGATGCTATATGTTTGACATAATTAATAAAAATTGCAAGTTTTACTCCCTTGACCAAATTTAAAAAAAGAACCTATTTACAAAAAACAATATAACATGGTTAGTAGGATGGTTAATACGGAGTATGTCTCCCGGACGATGCAATACAGGCCTGACAACGCCTAGGCATGCTGAGTATCAAATGATCAATCTGATCTTGGGGAATATTACACCACTCATCAAGCAATGCACTCCGAAGTTCCGGTAGACAGGTGGGAGGGGGTTGACGGGCTGCAATTCGTCGGCCAAGCATATCACACACATGCTCTATTGGATTCAAGTCCGGTGAGTATGCTGGCCAATGCATACGGGTGATATCCTCCGATTGAAGGCATTCGTCTACAATGTTTGCACGGTGAGGACGGGCGTTGTCATCCATAAACACAAATTCAGCACCCATGGCGCCCCGAAACAAACGTACATGTTGTTCCAGAATGACATCCCGATAGATGTGGCCTGTCATCGTTACACTCTGAACATGCAGGTCAGTTCTGGAACCAAGAATAATTCCTCCCCAAACGAGCCACCCTGCACCACCGTAACGGTGTCTTTCAATGGTGTTCTCTTGGTGGTAACGGGTACCTGGCGCTCTCCAGATGAATGTCTGGCGAGAATCAGACTCCAAACCAAACCTGGACTCGTCGGAAAACATCACACAAGACCACTGTTGCGGTGTCCACAATGCATGCTCTCTACTCCAGGTTAATCGCAGGCGACAGTGAGTTGCGATAAGTGGAACACATCTGACAGGCCTACGAGCATATAGACCAATGTGCCCTAAGCGTCTGTACACGGTCTGCCTTGAAACTGTCGTACCGGTAGCTGAAGAGAGCTGACGAGACAGATCTGATGCTGTACACCGTCTGTTTCTTTTGGCAGTAACTGCCAAATAGCGGTCCTCATTCGGCGTTGTAACTCGGGGGCGACCTGTGCTGTAACGTCTACTCACATTACCATCATCTTGGAATCGTTGCCAAAGCCTGGAGATGACACTCTGGGCGATTCCAAGTTCCTCGGATACTTCCAGCTAGGTACGTCCACATTCCAGTCGTCCGATAATTCTGCCACGTAAAACATCATCCAAATGCCTCCTTTGTGCCATAACTATGCGGTTTTTGCACTGAAAGGCTTTCACAGCGCTTGTGAACAATTTTACTTCTTTGCCACCATTCCTTATATACCCCTCTCTTACACTCTCGTCATTGAGACGTACCATCCACGCCATCTGGTGGTTTCCTGTAATTTGCATATTCTTCTTCAAGATGTGTGTGATCATTCCACAGGTGAAATTTTTATTTTAGAGATCAATTTCTGTGTGATTCTGAATTATCCTTAATTTATGGACATGAGTGTAATTTGCCATTTGTATTGTGTATATTTTATGCTTTGGGCCTAGGATAGTACCTCCTTGCCAGTAATATACTGCAAAACCAACCCCACCCCGCAGATATTTGAGGGGGCTCTCTTTCTATTTAATTGTGTGTGTGTGTCCCTCAGTAGTACAGAATACAAACATGTACTTGAAATATTTTTGTTCGTGCATTCTGTGAAATGTGCACATTCATGCATCAGAATCTTGCCAACTCTGTGAAATGTGCTTCTGAACAATATCTTTTACGGTATGTCTTATTGTTCTTTTTTTTTTAAACCTTTGTTAAGTTATGAAACTGAAAGCTATTAAACATATAATGTGTGTAATTCAGATTAATAAATAATAAGTGTATTTTTATCATTCAGCGAGAAAAAGTTTTCTTCCATAAGTTCTACTTGCATTTCTCTACTCATTATTTTCTTAAGTTAAACAGCAGATAATTTTTTTTTTATTGTTATGCTCCTAAATAAAAAGAAAACTGAAATGATATTCTTTCTGTTACAGCAATATTCATTGTTCTACTACATCCTTTACAATAATATTTACTGTAAAGCTGAATTTGAACACTTGCTTAAGTGGGTCCTACAAAAAACCCTGACAACCCATCCATAAAATATTCTTACATGCAAGCATAGAAAATCTTGATGTACCTTAGAAAAACTCTATAATGCAGAACCTCAACACGCAGCCTTGTGATGCATGGGAAAAAGTATTTTCTAACAAATCAAACTTCAATAAACATATTTGCACCCATACAGGAAAGGAACCTTATGAGTGTGATGAGTGTAAAAAAACATACTTTAAGGAAAGAAAACTGGATAGCCATCTTCAGATCCACTCTGGAAAGAAACCTCATGAATGCAATGTGTGTAAGAAGACATTCAATCAAAAATATCAGCTGAATAATCACTTCCAGGTCCACACTGGAGAGAAACCACATGAGTGTGCTATCTGTAAAAAAATATTCTCTGGTAAATCAACATTGAGTAGACATATTCGCACCCATACAAAAGAGAAACCTTATGCTTGTGATATTTGCAATAAAGAATTTTGCACTAGATACACTTTGAATGTACATCTTTGTATCCACTCTGAGGAGAAACCCAATCAGAATGATGTGTGTAAGAAGTCATATGAGTGCGATGTATGTAAGAGAATCTTTTCCGTTAAATCCTACTTGTATGTACATCTTCGCACTCACACTGGAGAGAAACCATATGGGTGTTACGTGTGTAAGAGAACATTCGCTCAGAAAGGAAATTTGAATGCGCATCTTCGTATTCACTCCGAGAAGAAACCTTTTGAGAGTGATGTGTTTAAGAAGTCATATGAGTGCGAAGTGTGTAAGAAAACTTTTTCTGCTAAATCCAACTTGAATACACATCTTCGTACTCACACTGGAGAGAAACCATATGAGTGTGACGTGTGTAAAAAAACATTCTCTCAGAAAGGAAATTTTAATACGCATCTTTGTATTCACTCTGAGGAGAAACCTTTTGCGAGTGATGTGTGCAAGAAGTCATACGAGTGCGATGTATGTAAGAAAGCGTTTTCTTCTAAATCCAATTTGTATACACATCTTCGTACCCACACTGGAGAGAAACCATATGGGTGTGACGTGTGTCGGGGAACATTCGCTCAGAAATCAACTTTGAATAGACATCTTCGTATTCACGCTGAGGAGAAACCTTAGAGTGGTGTGTATAAAAGCATGGGAACGGAATTTTGAATACTATACCTACCAAATTTTATGCATTTAATATGTTGCAAATGTTAATTTATTTTATGCCTTTTTTTTCATTAATATTAATTTTTTACACTTTTTTAAAAGCACTTCCAGTTTTATTTTTTATTTATTTATTATTATTATTTAGACAGAAAATAAAACCCAAAGTGATTTAGATTAAAAAAATATATATATTATTCAAAAGATTGAGAGATGTTTTAGGAAGGTATTTACTATTTTCCCTAACTAGCACCTAGTTGGCTGGAATAGGGCAAATCCCATAGACGTTCAAGGCCTTTTTTCCCATAACAAAGGACAGCTTTACCTGGTTAACGAGCAAGTCTTACAGTATTGTTAGAGTTGTCTTTTTCATTCTTTTTTTTTTAAGTGCTTAGCTAACAAGGTATTTTATTTCATAACAAATGGTTAAGTAAAATGCTCTAAAGCATTTGAAAGGAAAGATTTTTTATATGAAACAGGGATCATATAATATATTGCATATTATTACAATATTTTTTTAAAAAAATAACTCCCTTTTTTTGTACATATGTCCACACGTACGTACAGACGGCATGGAAAAACTGGTCAAAATAGACTCCTGGTTGGTCAAAATGGGTTGCTGACGCATTTATATGAACGTGCATGATAGCATACGATGAGATGCGTGGAAAAAATTCTTAAAAGTATATTTAGAAATAATCAAAATCATTTTTTTTTTTCGTCGAATTTCGGCCCCCCGAAATTTTACGGATTACATTACTTCCTTATACAGGGTGGCTACAGAAATTGAAAAAAAAAGTTCCCTGATTTCCCTGACTATCTTTATCAAATTTCCAGAGCTAATTATATACATAACATACCTTAATCTTTCATGTAAATCACCATTGTGTATCATGCACGAACAGGTGAATGCTTCATATACGGAAATAAATAATAGAAAACCACAAAAATGCTTAATATTAATAAAATTGTAGCTCAGTTTCATAAATCCAAACATAAAATTTAGTTGAACACTAAAAGACAATATGTAGCAGAAATTTTCCTCGTTTTATGAAGATAGTGTTCAATTTTAAGCGTAAGGATGACTGATCAAAATAAACTGGCCACCTAGTCAACTTATTTTATTTCAATCAATGTATCGTTTGAAATTTTAAAAAATATGTAAAAAGTCTTAAAAATGAGCACTATCTATAAAAAAAAAATCGTCTTGCGGGGGAGCTTAGCAGGCATCACTCAAATGTCCCATCACTAAAAAACACAACGATGCAGTAGAAAACTAAATCATCTTTAACCATTCATTTTACCCATGACTTTATTCAGGAAGCAATTCACATGCCGATATGATTCGCATATCCGGTTTCTTGTATGATCCGCATCTTAGAACGAGTCCGAATACATGCGCTTTTTCGGATTCGTATAGTGATAGTGCCTACATCACTTGAGTCTCGGATTCCTATTTCTATGTTCTCGTATGATCTGTATTCTGGTGTCGAATTCGTAAAATATCTGTATCTGTGCATCAGTTGAGTATCTTGTGATCCAGAATGGAGCCGCGCATCAGATTGACAATTAAAAATGATCTAGTTCACGAGGCAAAAACTTAAGTTCCCTGATTTTTAAATATTTTTGCAAAATTCCCTGATATTTCCATGATTTTTTCAGATCAACAAAGTACCCTGATTTTTCCATGATTTCCCTGATCTGTTGACACCCTGTTATACTCCGTACAAGGAAGTAAAAAACGTAGAAAAGTGTGATAGGGTGCATTTGTCTCATTAACATGTATTTTAAATTAAATTTGCTTGCAGCTATTTATTTATTTTTTATAATGAAACAATTCATACCAGTTCTGTAATGCAAAACTTACTAATGAATATAGTAATTTTAAAAGGTGCAGTCCTCTGTTTAATTTCTGTTTCGACCTTTAGACAGTGGCCTTTAAGACAGAACAGTTATCTACTCCTGGGCTAATATTATGACCAACACAATTTTAAAAAAATCTTCCAGTTAAATTTAATTAAATATTAAAAATTAAGCTTGTATTATATTTTTCATGATTGGTACCTATCACCATTACTTTAATGTAATTTTAAAATAGTAACATTTGTAAAACTAAAAGTATACCTAAACTTTCAATAAATGGATTTGACAGATCTGTGCTAAATTATTTTGCAAAAAAATAAATAAATAAATAATAAAATTTGATAAGGAAATTCATATTAAAATGTGTATGTATAATGTATTAAAGTGAAACTGACTTGTTTATACTTTTTGCAATATGCTTAAATATTTTTAAATTATGGTCATAATTCCTCACAATTTTTTAATAAGTGTGGTATAGAGCAGTGGTGCGCAAACTATTTTCATCTGCGACCACCTAATTTGTGTAAAATTTTGTCGCGACCCCCTATTTTGAGTAAAATTTTGTCACGACCCCTGGAAGGACAGTAGACATTTTTTTTAATTGAAAACGAAGTTACATTGAAATTCTTTCTGGGAGTTGCTCTTACAGGGTGTTTTTAAAAGAGTGACGTGACGTCATCGATTGAAATAACGCGTTTTTAAAATAGCGCACCAAACTTATAAACCAGCATAAAAATGTTATAAAAGTTGTAACATCATAATCAGTTAATGAATCAACGCACAATTTTATGAAAGAATGCTTTATATATGCATATGGATATAAATATTTTTTAATGAAAAATACTTTTAAAAAACTTTACATCATAAAAAGTCTATGTGCTTGCAAAGAGCTCATGATTGCTTCTATGTTCGGATCTGTATTGGAAATCGCAAGTCGTAAGTCATCCTCTGGATCCAATCGAGATGTATGTTTTATTTTAATGGAAAATAATTTTGAAGATCACTATGCATGATAACGAGGTTTTGAAGTCCCGTGATAGCGATCACGAATATCGCGCTCATAAAATAATAATTGTCAGTTTCTTCTCTTGTATTATTTCAGTTCTTTGAAATGAATAATTGTGAGATTTTTCATAAATTTGAATCTCTTTGAATTTGGCGACCCCCCAAAATTATCTCGCGACCCCCGGTTTGCGCACTGCTGGTATAGAGCAGGGATAAAGGTAAAATAATAATTAAATTAATTTTAAAACTTTTTTGCTGTGTGATTGTATTGTTGAGTGGTTAACATGAAGCTTGGCTCAGTAATGCAGATGCAGAGTACTGTGCTAAACAATATGTAGACAATGTAAAAAAGATACATGAAAATATGTTAATGTACATGAGATAGTAAAACAAATTTGATAAGCTCAATGGCTCTTTATTATATGAACTATCATTCAAAGTTGTTTACTATGAAAATGCACGAGTGAGTGTGAGCAAAAACAAGCTGCATTAATGTCAGTGACATTTAAAGTATGTTGCGCACTCAAAGTGTAATGAAAACTGTGTCATGAATATGTATGTCCAAAGTAAAAATAAAGAAAAGACGTGTGTTAAGAACATGTATTAAACACCTTCTCTGAACAGAGGCATGTCAGAAGCAGAGCAAAGAACAATGTGATGAAAATGGTCTATTAAATATATAAAAAGTTGTTTAAAAAAAAAAAGAAGCAAATTTCAATGTGAAACTTATAAAGCAATTTGTAATATGCTTGAAGTATTTTGTATTTATTGCTCATTAAGAGTCTAAATTGATTATTTTACTCATTTCTATGTTTTTTAAAATAACAAAATTAAGTACGTGGAAGTTTTCAAAATTCATAAATGTTGTAGAAATAAAAGGTTTGCCGTTGTGTTTATGCTAATTTAAAATAAGATGATAATTTGAAAAGCAGACTGAATAATTATTTTTGAGGCTTTTGTTACTGAAAATTTTTGATAAATTCAAAATGTGAATTTACAGATTTATTTCACCAATGGCTTATTTTTTATGTCCCAGCCTGCAATCATAGTTGAATTTCTAAAGCCTTTTTAAACTTGTGGCATCAAAATGATACCAATCTTGTATCATTTATATTTAACCTTCTTACTTTATTAGATATTAAAATGTTATTTGGAGTAGAAAATTATTAAAAAATCTAGGAACAAGTGCATTTTTATATTTTTAATGTAGCCTTTGTGTTTTTCTATGTTTGTCTATACAGGGTATTCCAAAAAGGTGGTAACAGGCTTTAGTTCTTTAATTATTAGAGATAAGTGGGTAAAGTAAATTGAAAAAATGTTCAAAATAAGGTCTGAAAAAAGATTAAGCTACGAAAAAACTCTTCTCGTTAATTTTCAAAAAGTTATACTTTTTAAATTTGTATATGACCTCGTACAAAGAAATTCTCAATTAGTAAAATGTGCCCCCATATACTAATGAGGTGAGATTCAAAATTTGAGAATTACATCCTGAAAAGTGCCGAGATATAAAATATATATAACGCTGACTTGAACCACTTTTCAATGGCTCTCGAAGGGAAAAATCACGTCGAATGATCGCATTTCAGGGGTCGTACACAAATTATGAAAGGAAATCTTTTTTTCCACTTTGCAATTAACGTTAGCATTCAAAATCATGTATAGCTCTCCTCCTCCCCATTATCACATTTCTTTAAAGAAACCTCTGAGACGTTGTATGATCAAAGGCTGAAATTTGGTACATTACCTCATTAGTGTATGGGGCACATTTTGCTAATTGGGAATTTTTTTGTACGGGGATCGTATACAAATTTGAAAAGTATAAGTTTTTGTAAATCAACAAGAGGAATTGTTTCTTATCGGAGTTTTATTTCCGACCTTATTTTGAACATTTTTTTTTTTTTTTCAATTTACATTGCCCACTTATCTCTAATAGATAAAGAATTAAATGCCGTTACCACCTTTTTGGAACACCCTGTTTATTTGTTCAAAATTTCAAACTGATCAGGTGAACTGTTTCGGTAGAGACATTGAATATGCATTTGTTTTTATTTATATAGGTATTGCTCATAAAATTAGTTTTCAAGTAAATCTTTTTTATAACCATTGTTGCAAGAATGAGATAAATTATTTTAAGTGAGGCTACATCTTACTATGCATTTTCTTTTTTCATTGCCAACATGATCTATTAAAATATCCTGTTTGGGTTATGAGTTATTTTATTTCGTAATACTGATACCTATTAATCTAGTGGCATTTTGAATCTGTTGAAAGTGAATAAAAATAGTTATCGTTGGAACTTTTCTAATTTTATGTTGCATAGTTTCTCCACTCAAGTGAGACTAATAGTAATTTTGCATGAGGTTTTATGAGGGCTAATAGGAAAGAGGAAATAAAAGTAACTGAGAAAATCGAGGGATTTCCAACATTCAGAAAGAGATTAACAGCGAAATCAACATTAACAAGACTATTTATGTTTTTGTGGGTAATGAAAGCTTAAGAAAATCTAATTCACTGGGGAACAGGGTTTGCAATGAGTTTAACGGAATCAGTTAAGTATGGTTGACATCACAACAATGTTTAATTGTTGATGGCAGGCTTGTTAGTTTCATGTTGAAACTAAACATTGGCCTAATAAATTGGTCCTTATAAAAATTTTCCTGAATCCGTGTTTTCCTGTTGGCTCTTGTAAGTACTATCCTAAATCTCATTTTTTCTGTATAAACAGAGTGAGTTTTTCCCATTCTCATTCTAGCACTGATGATAGCATGTCATACGTGCCGAAACGATCTGCTGTTTTCTTATTGGTGTTCTCACACATTGTTTTTCAATGCTTATTTTGGAAGTTCAAAGGATCCACCTTCCTGTCTTCTGGGGGAAAAAAAAAAATCTAACTTCCACAAAGGCAAGAGAATGAGAAAACAAAAAATTAAACTTTCAAAAGAAAAGGCAGTTGGCATTCAAAAGAAGGAAAGAATTAGCAAACTTGAGAGAATAAAATTAAAAGAGAGAAAGGTGAGGGTAGTTAAATGTGTTAGTATTTATAAATTTATTCTTAACCTATAGTTTTTAAGATTTTGAGCGTTCGTATTAACTGATTTATTACGTATCGTGTGGTTTCAAAAGATTTTGTCATAAAATAGCTTCATAAACATTAAATAATCTGAAAGACTTATTCAATGATGAGCATGGAAGCTTAATGAATAAAATGAACCCTGAAACAAGATAAAAATTATATTCTGTGTTATTGCATGATATACAATGTGCCTGCTAAAGTCCATTGTTACCCCAAAAATTTCTGAAGGGCAATAGCTGTAGTGGGATCTAGTAAGTAAAGTGGTTATGCGCTACTGAAAAAAACTTCCTACAGTGCCACCTACCAGCTAAATTTGGAGTTAACGTTCTTATATCTAAATGAGCATGGAAGCTTAATGAATAAAATGAACCCTGAAACAAGATAAAAATTATATTCTGTGTTATTGCATGATATACAATGTGCCTGCTAAAGTCCATTGTTACCCCAAAAATTTCTGAAGGGCAATAGCTGTAGTGGGATCTAGTAAGTAAAGTGGTTATGCGCTACTGAAAAAAACTTCCTACAGTGCCACCTACCAGCTAAATTTGGAGTTAACGTTCTTATATCTAAATTGGCGAGACATAAGGGGGAAAAATCAATTACAAGGTTCTTCAGCACCACCCATTTATTTAAAAAGGGCATTTTGAGCACATAAATATAAAAAATTGAAGGCGTAAAGTGCAAGGCATAAACATGTATTATTGATGCTTCTGCAAATGATGTTATTAGCCATATCATACAACTTGCAGTGGGCATTGTAGACCAGCGTCCGTATGTGTACTGTTTGTGACGGAAAACAGTTTTATAAATGAAGTAATTATAAATGAGCTAAATGTCAGGTGAGTACAGTTTTGTAAAATTTGACCAAACAAATGTATATTTTATGCCTTTCATTCGTACCATTATTGTGCAAATTAATGGGCATCATGTGCAATTGAAGTGTCTTTTCTTACGAAATCGATGGTGCTAAACAGCCTTGTAATTGACTTTTTCCCCCTATCTTGTATCGTTTAGAGATATGAATGCTAACTCCAAATTAAGCCACCAGATGGCACTGTAAGTGGTTTCTTTGCATAGTGCATGGCAACTTTACTATATCTAGACCCTACTTTCATAACTATAGCTCTTGTCATTGAGAAATTAGTAAGGTGAGAACGGACTGTAGTGGACAAACTTTATAAAGGGAAAATCTTCTCATTTTCTAGTTGTTTTTTTTTTTTTTTAGCATTAATGTGTTCTGTTAATTTTAATTTTCACTATTTTTGTGTTAATTTTAGGTAAATATGCATAAATTTTTGTTTTGACATTTAGTTGAATATTGGATGTTCCTGAGCCACTTGAAGAAGACACTGTTTCCGCTCTTCGTTCTTAGCGGTAGTCTTAGCAAATGCTTCGAAAAGGCCACGAAACACTCCGCATTGTCGTTCACAACTCTCAATTTATTTGCTATTTCAAAGTCTTACTAGTAGCTAGCTTGAAGTTCCCAGTTCTCAAGATCGATTTACAGGAACTCCTTCTCGGTGCATAATAATTTTAAAAAATCATGATTTTGGTATATAAATACAAATGAAGTCACTATGCCAGGAATGCTCTGAGTTATGGTTGTTTTTTCACAATCTGTACTATATGTTCTGAGATAAACAATATACCTGTATCACAGCAATAAAGCTTTCAGAAGAAATGCTTAAAAATCAAAAATTTTGCTATAAATGTGTAACTCTGAAACATTTTCCCGTGCAATTCTGTTTAGACTAATAAATTCATAAAATACACTTTTTTCCTTTTTTTTTTTTTTTTGTTTATTGCAGTGTGTTAATGCTGCTTCTGAAGAATCATCCTGCATTTTTTCAATTCCCTGGCTCAATGATTTTTTATTAATTTGTGTACCCAGGCGACGAAGCAGGATTTGTTTAGTCGCCTGGGTAGCTAGAGCAGCTTTAAGAATCACAAATTGCCAGTACCAAATGACATACTTTATGTGTGTACAGTTGTTTATTTCCTTAGAGTATTAATTTTTTCCCTTTCTTTTGCAGCTTAAAAGAGGAGGAATGGAGAACAAACCTGTTATGGATAGAATTAATCAAAATAACCAAAGAGCTGAAGAATTAGTTCGGTTCATCCAAAATGAGCTTCCAGCTCTTAAGGCTGCTGCAGTCCAAAAGTATTACCAAAAGAAAGAGGTAGAACTTAGAGAAAAACACGCTGAATTGAAAAAAGAGTTGGAGTATTGGCAAAACAAAGTCATCGAGTTAGAGATAATAAACAACATCCCTCAATACTCCCTTCCTTCCAAGACATCGACACCAAGTCCCACCCTTAATACTGAAGCCCCTAAAGCAGAAGAGAAGAAGCCAGATGCTAAAGCAATCAAAAGTGACAGCAAGTCCAAGGCTGAATCGCAGAGTGCAGAGAAGAAAGCAGTCAAAAAAGAAAAGAAAGAAAAGGAGTCCAAGACAGCCAAGGAAGACAAACCAGCTGCTGAAGACAAACCTGTAAACGTGAGTCGATTAGACCTTAGAATTGGTCGTATATTATCTGCGAAGAAGCATCCAGATGCCGAAAGCTTGTATGTGGAAGAAATTGATGTGGGTGAAAACAAGCCAAGAACTGTCGTTTCTGGTCTTGTCAAGTACGTGCCTCTGGAAGAAATGCAAAATCGCCTTGTCGTTGTCTTGTGCAATCTCAAACCGGCAAAGATGCGGGGTGTCACGTCTGAAGCAATGGTCATGTGTGCTTCTACCCCTGAGAAAGTGGAAATACTTGTTCCACCTGCTGATAGTGTGCCTGGGGATAGAGTAGTGTGCAAGGATTATCCTGGTGAACCAGATGCCCAGCTGCCTCCAAAGAAGAAAATATTTGAGCAAGTCGCCCCTGATCTCAAGACGAATGGTAGCTGCATAGCAACTTATAAGGCTTCACCTCTAGAAGTTTTGAATAAAGGAGAAGTGAAAGCTCCCAGTCTTACAAATGTACAAATTAAGTAGTGTAATAAGTATACATCAGTATAAATACATAATTATAATAAATTTTCTTTGAAAGCAATGTGTTTTGATTTTTATTCAGCATTTCACTGCATAATTTCATGGTCTTGAACATTCTAGATCTTATCAGTAAGGTAATTCCTGGACTTACTAATTATTTTCCATTGGCAAAACTTTATATCATTATATAATTTTAAAATAGACTACCATTTGACAACCAAGATAAACCTACCCTAAAACAAATTAATTGCCTTAGACAATCAAAATTTAAGGATATTCTTCAGAAGTTATACTATACACTGCAGGAAATGATAGTTATAACAGTTATAATTATAAACTGATATGCGTCGGTAATTTTTCAGCATGTAGAATTTTGATTCCGTAAAATTGGTTCGAATATTTTCAATAGGATAATTTAAAAGGCAGAGTAGTTAATGACATAGAAAATAAAAGATTTTACATTTCAGTTAATTTATTTAATTTTACAATTTTAAATTACTTTAGATGTAAACGGACATTTATAAACAAGATAGACAATAAGACCAAAGTAATGCATTGGGCAATATATTTAATAGTTTTTGCCAATTGTTAAAAAATAATAATAAGTAATGGATGAATGCTTAACCAAAATTAGGCAGAGAGATTTCTTTATGCAACTTGTAAAATCGCGTTATAAGCCGTTCAACAAGTGTGCTACGTGATGTAATTTTACGAATTACAGAAATGACTTCCTTTTATAATAATTGATGGTAGTACGACTTCAAATTGAAAATTATGATGGCCATGTAGCAAGGAGTGATGGAGTTATTCCTACTTTACTTTAACCCTGTAGGCGAATTTTCTAGTCATCTGACTCTAAGGGTAGATTGCGTATGCCTGCGCACATGTTAGAACACTTCTAGAGGAATTGCATGAAAGTAAATATGAACGATAAAATAAATAAAAACTTTGTGAAAAAAAAACACACACATAAAAAGTTACTTATGAAATGTAATGATCGTTTCGACCATAAAATTCTTTCGGTCTTCATCAGACAAGCCCCCCCCCCTCCCCAATAAGATCTTTTTCAGTTCCCTCTGCTCTGTGAGTCGAAGGTCTTGTCTAATAAAGACCGAATGAATTTTTGGTTCGAAACGATCATTACATCTTATAAGTAACTTTTTATGTGTGTTTTTTTCACAAAGTTTTTATTTATTTTATCATTTAACACCAGTATTTTGAGTGGTTATTTTTTTTTTTCCGTAAATATGAGCAAATTAGCGATTTCCGACTGTTGGGTTGCGATAAAAACAATCAAAAAGCTAGTGAGCATGCATTTTTAAATAATCCTCTTACTCTTAAACCTATCTATTTTCGCTTCAAATGTTTATGCAATCTTACCGATAACGTTAAGTTGTAAAAAAGACGACTAAATAAATGTTTATTGTTGAAGAATATAAAACTATGCATGTGCTGAGGAATGTGGAGTGTGTGTGTGTGTGTGGGGGGGTGAACTAGTCAATTTGATTGCATAAAATAATTAATTGGCAAACAAAAAATTGAAAAGAATGAACTTACATGTTTTCTAAACTGCCTTTGTTAAATTAAATTTATTGTGTGCGATATTCTTCTATTCCCAGTGGAGTTTTTTAACACCGAAGTGCTATTTTGCTCACGTCTGTATTTTCTGGCAACAAAATTTTTTGACGATATTTATTTTTAATGAAGTGTAATGCATGGTATATTTAGAGTTCTAAATTTAGATTTTTATTATTTTTTGTGGGGGGGGGGCGCATTTGGAGAATAGGAACAATTGCAACAATATTCGCGAAATATTTTGAGTGTTCCTGCTAAAGAAATATTTATGCTATATGCATGAACTTTAACCTGTATTACTCAGGAATAGTGTAGCTTTCTATCAGCGAAAAAATCTTTAGAATCGGTTTACTAGTTATAGAGATACTCATCTAGCATAATGTATTAGACTTCTTTTGAGTGTACCTGTAAAAGAACTAGTTATGCTTCATGCATGAAAGGTAGCCTATAATGCTCAGGAATAGTGCAGCTTTCTATCAGTAAAAAGAAAGAAAGAGACGGCTTAGTAGTTAGGGATGACCATAGACCGTAATGTAATTCTATGAGTGTCCTGGCAAAAGAACTATTTGTGATATTTGCATGAAAGGCAGCCTCTAGTACCTAGGAAAAGCTTCCTATTAGTGAAAGAATCTTTAAAATCGGTTCAGTAGTTACAGAGATACATGTGGTTTTATATATGTGTACGTGTGTGGATTTGAAAGCCCCGCCCCCTTGGAAAATTGGAAAACCCCTTAAAAACAGCCTAGCTACGGGCCTGCAAGCATTATTATCACTTGCTCTTTGCATCGTTTTCTCGTGGTTCACTCCCAGATATTTTGCGCGCCCCACCATTTGGCTATGTATTGTATAGAAATGAGGTAATTTACATTATAACGAAGTTATGTCGGGTCAGGATATTGCTTTGGTATTTGCCATCCAACTGACTAGATGAAATATTTGGCAGAGTTAATTAAAGCTCCCACATAGCACAAAGTTATCCATTGTTCATCTATAAGCCCTCATAGTTGGATAATGGGTATATCTATTAGAAGTCCAAGATCCACCAGATAACAAAAATGGATCTCTAAAAGAGAGTTGAGGTGTGATTTCTCTAAGGACTAGACAACGTCTGCAGGGTGTATCATTACAGCGTTTACAAATTTTCAGGAGAGATAGAGTACACCAAGACGGTTCAGAATCACACAGCAATGTAAGATCGGAAACGTCGTCTTCATGTACCTGTTAATCACTTTGAAAGAAGTGTTCAAGTAATAGTAAACTTTCCGACCATAGTTTTTCAAAAACTAATCCATCTTTCACCGATTGCTCTTGATAAAAAATGGTTAATTCAGAATTTTTTCTTTCATTACATTGATAAAATTGTCTGAGGAAAGCCCATTGTTCATGAAACTTTGTTAAGAAATTAGCCGCACACTTCAACACTTCACGTATGAAGTGATTATTAACAGGTACTTGAAGATGACGTTTCCGACACCGCATTGCTATGGGATTCTGAACCGTCTTGGTATACTCTATCTCTCCTGAAAGTATGCAAACGCTGTACTGAAACACCTGCATATTATCCAGGATATCTGTACGGGATCTATATCCAAGTAGCATAGATATTGATTAGACGTCCAAAATATCCAAGATTTCTCAAACAGCCCATAAATGGATATCTATATCATCCAGAATATCCGAGCAATGTGTAATAACCCTCTTTAGGGTTGGGAAGAAAGTGGATTGTGACGACATAGCTACGTCATGTCTTACCAACACCGCCAGAGACGGAATTGCTGTTGCCCGCTAAGATTTCTTCCTCCTGTCTTTGAATTTTGACGCTGCCATCTGTTATCATACGCAAAAACTTCAAGTTACTCTTAAACAGTCCTTCTAATTTTCGCGGCCGGTATCGAACCGTGGATCCAAAGCGTGGTAGGTGAGCGTTCTAACCACCAGGCAGGTTCGATTCGGGATGAAAAGATTAAAGTCTGAAGTGATTATTGTTTCAGTATTTAAAGAATGAAAACTTGCCATCTGTGGCAAACATCCCAAGCTGTTCCCTTATATCCAACATCATCACGCTACTATGCGCAAGTTTTAAATAAAACACACAAATGAAATGAATACTTTATTATTCCACTGTTTCAACGATAATTCTTTTATGATCAACTTGTTATACACATATATTTACAACGTTCACTTCCTTTGTTTGTCAACATATACAACTGTTCATGGCACACAGTTTATATATAAAGCATAACAAAAGCAACACTGAATTTTCTTCTTTTTTCTAAAACTTCCGAGTAGTACAGAAATGCGATATTTTCTATCGAGTATACAGAGACTAAAAAAAAGGGGGTGTAAACTTTTTGGGAATTATGCATCGATTTTGGCCACCAAGTCCGTGATCAGTCTCTCAAGATCGGCCTTCCTCCGATTGCTCGTTTCCAGAACTTCTGCGTGGTTTGCAGCTCGCTGGACATCGTATTCCATGACGCATTCGTTGGTTATAAGGGATAGTCCAAACACCCGCAGTCCACAGTGTTTAGCTGCAATGACTTCGTGAGCTGTGCTCATACCTGGAAAAAATATAAAAAAAATAAAAATCTGAAGCACTTCCATATTTTAACCCTTTGAGGCGCAACCCTTTCCCAATGCTGAAAAAAGGGCAGCCGTTGCCATCGCTAGACTTAACTACCAGCAAGATGGCGGACGATCGAAACGTTCATCGCGTGCCACAGATCTAGAGACCCCTTTTTTGACGCAGCTGGCTGTGCGCGATGGCAACGGCTGCCCTTTTTTCAGCATTGGGCAATCTGTCCAGCTTTCTCGCGTTCTTCCATTTTTCGGCAGATGTCACTGCTGTTAAAAATAATCGTGACTTTTTTTTTACGGGAAATGACGTGCTCAAAAGTAAAGGATTCTTGTGTAGCTATGTCCCCCGCAACTATTTTTATAGAAATCAAATCTATTCGTGACTGGCAACAGTCAAAACGACAAAGTTTGGTGTTCCCACAGCGGAAACACTGCGCGTTAAAGGGGTTAAATAACGTGATGTCAATAAAATTCGTGTCTAGTGAATGTCTGGGTGATCCTGGTAATGTCTGGGTAACTGTGGTTATGTCACTGAAAAGGGTAGACGGCCGAAGTGTGAAGGTCTCGGGTTCGGGTCCCATCGCGCGGATATCGATCTAACGGAGTTTTGGCTGGTTTTTTCCAGATGTAACGTGAATACATGTTAGAACTCTTTAGAAAGTCCTACTACCAAGGCACCCCCCCTCCTTGGCAAATCGCCCAAGTGTAGCGTTGCCTTGATCTCACAAATCAAATCAAATCATTTTACTGAGAAGAGTAATGCGCTCTCTTCTCAGCTACGGATTTAATGTTTGGTGAATAAGGCCATTAGAAAACTACAATCGAGCCTTTTTAATGAAATATCGGTTAAAAGAATGTCCCGCTTGATGTAATAAATTTTCAATGTTTACGACAGCTGGCTGTGCGGCACAGCCAGCTGCGTCAAAAAAGGGTCTCTAGATCTGTGGCACGCGATGAACGTTTCGATCGTCCGCCATCTTGCTGGTAGTTAAGTCGAGCGATGGCAACGGCTGCCCTTTTTTCAGCATTGGGCAATCTGTCCAGCTGTTCTCGCGTTCTTCCATTTTTCAGCAGATGTCACTGCTGTTAAAAATAATCGTGACATTTTTTTTTTTTTTTACGGGAAATGACGTGCTCAAAAGTAAAGGATTCTTGTGGAGCTGTGTCCCCCGCAACTATTTGTATAGAAATCAAATCTATTCTTCGTGACTGGCAACAGTCAAAACGTCAGAGTTGGGTGTTCTCACGGCGAGGACACCGCGCGTGAAAGGGTTAAATACGCACTAGAGTGCTATATATTAACCCATTTATGCCTAGCGTCCCTTTTTTGGGACGGCATTTTCGCTAATAGTCGAAAACGTTATTTATTTTTCCTAGCCTTTATTCATGAGTATTGAGCCTCAACTCCGCACAATATTTTAACATGACCAAGTAGGATGTTGATATTTCGATTTTTATGCAAAATGATTTTAAAATAAATCATTCCTTGTTCAAGAAGTTGACATCAGAAATTTATCTATTATTTCTGTTATCAGTAAAAATTGAAGAAAGTCGCAAAAATATCCAGGCACAAATGGGTTAAAAGCGTATCATAATCCATGAGTCGTTCCTATTTTTCTTCCTTATTCCATTAAGTTGGAATGTGCATCATAATTCATAAGTGTGTCGTGTTTGCCTTTCTTGTTCTGTGAAACACATCTTTGGAATCGAAATCTATATTAAAATCGTCTACTAATGCTGTTTTTCAATGTTTGTTAACCCATTTATGCCTAGCATCCCTTTTTTGGGACGGCATTTTCGCTATTAATCGAAAACGTTATTTATTTTTCCTAGTCTTTATTCATGAGTATTGAGCCTCAACTCTACAAAATATTTTAATATGACCAAGTAGGATGCTGATATTTCGATTTTTATGCATAATGTTTTTAAAGGAAATCATCCCTTGTTCAAGAAGTTGACGTCAGAAATTTATCTATTATTTCTGTTATCAGTAAAAATCGAAGAAAGTCGCAAAAATATCAAGGCACAAATGGGTTAAACATACTGCAACTACATTTCACCGTTTAAATACTGTTTGGAATGGTCATCACAATCCGTAAGTGTGCCGTGTTTGTCTTTCTTGTTCCACAAAACACTTCTTCAGAATTGAAATTTACTTTAAAACTGCCGACCAAAACTATTCAACAACCTTCGTCAGGCATATGCTAACTATATTTCACCTTTATAAATACCATTTGGAAAGTTTATCATAATTTATGAGTGTACTGCATTTGTCTTCCAAGTTCCGTTAAACACTTCTTCGGAATTAAAATCTATATTAAAAGCGCCTATTTTTTGGCACCAAACTTGGCGATCAACTATCAAAAACTGCAAACCTTCACGACTTTCAATACTTTACCCCCCCCCGCCTCTCCGTGTTATCTGACAAACACATTTGAAAAGCGCTTGCTTCACCGTGGGCAAGTTATGTCGACGCTAAAAAACCTGCTTCATTTAATAGTCAATGAAGTACTAACAAGGAAGCGCATGAATTAACATTCAAGGACCAGAACACGAAATTTATTGGGGTACAAGCGGGTTTATAAATAGTTTTAGCTGAGTTGAAATCAACATTGTGGTTATAACGTCCTAGCAATGTTTGACGATTGCCCATGCTTTGGAACTAGAGTTATAACAGGATGAGTCTGAAAAAGTTGCTAAAAGTTTATGAGGTGATAGAACGCATCTACACAAGCAAATTTCGTCATACAAAGTGTGGGCGGAAATCAAATGGCGAGCGCTAGGTGGCGTTGCAAATGGTGTGAAAGGTTGGTCGGGACACAAGCGGTGAGAGGTTTACTGCCACATTTAACCCTTTGAGGCTCAACCCTTTCCCAATGCTGAAAAAAGGGCAGCCGTTGCCATCGCTCGACTTAACTACCAGCAAGATGGCGGACGATCGAAACGTTCATCGCGTGCCACAGATCTAGAGACCCTTTTTGCGACAGCTGGCTGTGCGGCACAGCCAGCTGTCGCAAAAAAGGGTCTCTAGATCTGTGGCACGCGATGAACGTTTCGATCGTCCGCCATCTTGCTGGTAGTTAAGTCGAGCGATGGCAACGGCTGCCCTTTTTTCAGCATTGGGCAATCTATCCAGCTGTTCTCGCATTCTTCCATTTTTCAGCAGATGTCAGTGCTGTTAAAAATAATCGTGACCATTTTTTGAAGGGAAATGACGTGCTAAAAAGTAAAGGATTCTCGTGGAGCTATGTTACCCGCAACTATTTTTATAGAAATCAAATCTATTCTTCGTGACTGGCAGCAGTCAAAACGTCAGAGTTTGGTGTTCCCAGAGCGGGAACACTGCGCGTTAAAGGGTTAAAGAGGTTACACAAGAATGAGAGGAGATACTTCAGAAATCATTGTATTAACAGTAATAAAATTGATGTACATGCTGAAAGAATTTTGCTCAAAAAAGCCTCCGCCAATTGTAATGCAAGCTTCATACCTACGGGATAGGGACTGACGCACATTTGCGGAAGATAGCAGTCAGTCATTTCCCAAATACCGCTAGCAACAACGGCGATACTGGCGACTAGATCCATATCTGTTTCAATGGGCCAGTCGAAGATTAGGTCTTTCATATGGCCCCCATAAGAAAAAGTCCAAACACGACAGATCCGGCGAATTTGGTGGCCAAGCTATGGGACCACCTCGATCAATCGAGTGTTTAGCACAAGAAAATGCATTTGGATGCGAGGACCGACCCTTTCATACAATTTATAACGCCACCTTTTGGCGTTCAAGTTTCCATGTTCAACGCCACCTTTCCACTCATACTTTCTGTGACGAAATTTGCTTGTGTAGATGCATTTTTTATCACCTCATAAAGTTTTGGCCACTTTTCAGGTTCATTCTCTATACGCAGTGTGCCCGCTAAAAGTCCGTTGTCCACCCCAATAATTTTTGAACGGCAAAAGCTACAGTCATAAAAGTGGGGTCTAGGCATATTAAAGTTGCCATGCGCTACGCAAGAAAACTGCTTACAGCTCCACCTGGTGGCTAAATTTGGAATTTCCGATTTTATCTCAGAAACGAAACGTGATATGGGAATAAAGTCATTTAAAAAATTGTTCAGGATCATCGATTTGGTAAGAGAAGACACCTAGCTGACCTTAATATTGAAAATAGAAAACGTAAAATGCAAGGGTAAAAGCGTATTAGTATTTATACTTGCGCCATCTAGCCACCAACCATGTACAATTGCAAATCAGAGTCCAAATGTGCATTTTGCTGACGGAAAACACTTTGAACATGAATGAAGATGATTTGAAGAAAAAAATAATTAAATAAAATATGCCTAGATCTCAATTTGGCCTGTAAAAGCTTAATAGGGTCTTCTAAACTGTAAAGGGGGATTTTGTTTATGGGTGTCAAAATTACATTGACATTAAATTTGCGGAGAATTAGCTATACGAGAGCAAATTAAGAAAAAGTAATGGAGAACAGTCAACAGTAGATACATTGATGCAGAAAGTTCAGAACGTTGAGATGAGAGATGACATAATCTTATGTGGTCTTTTTTAATGTAGTGAGGACTAAAACGATATAAGTGGGAGGGTCTGTCCAATTATTTTGCCCCAAGCTACGAATTTAATGTAAAACGAACAACTGTTTACATTTTCAGGGTTTAAAAGCATGTACGTTGCTTGACGTTGATGCTTAAATAGTGACTATCTTCTCTCTTTGATTTAAAGTGCGCATATTTTTAGTGACTATACTCTCTCTTTGATTTAAATCAGATATGAGCAACCTTGGGCGGGTCGTATAATTGGGATTTATATGGGATTTTTAATGGTTTATATAGATTTTATAAGGGGTTTTCATATGTTCCGCGGGCCGAATTAAAAACAGTGGCGGGCCACATCCGGCTCACGGGCTTGTGGTTGCCAATCTGTGATTTAAAGTGTGATTATTTTTTTTTTCTATCGCTAATGAAATGGAACTGTTTCAAAAGTATTTTTAAAAATTTTCTTTGTTTTTCATTGGTTACGATGAAATTTTTCAGAGTGTAAAGATAATGGGCGCAGAACTGAGAACAACAAGCGCGATATTTTATCGAGGATTTTGGTAGAGTAAAATGGGCGACAAAAATGTACCATGCGAATACTAGAAATATTTAGGATTCAAGTTCATCTGACCGAACTCGAGAGCACAAAATTTAAATGCCAAAACAATTCATTACATCACATGGTTGAATATTCATTATGAGAAAATATTATGGAATAATTGTTGAAGTTACTCCTGAACAGGAAAAAGAATGAAAAACATAACATAAATAAAGAAACAGTCGGAATGAGCATTGCGTAAAATGTATCGTACCAACTGCATCGGCTCCTAGTGTTCTTAAAGCTCTTAGTTCAGATACTGTTTCGTAACTGGGACCACCAACCATGGCGTAAACTCCTTCTTGCATGAAATCCGAAAAGCCAAGGTCATCGGCGATTTCTTTTGCAAGCCTTCTCAGCTGCAGATCGTACGCATTATTGATAGCTGGGAACCTTGGACCCCACCTGTGGCGAGAGAAATATATTATTAGTTTCAGTGTTACTGTTGAGGGAGACTATATTTTTACCAAATTTATTTCGTTTTTTAAGAACTACAAAGTTCGACAAGCTATGAAAGAAGATGAATTTAATATTTTTTTGGGGGGTAGGAGAACAAGGGCCCGAATTCATTCATGTGAAATGTCAGAACAGTGTACTTCAATCACAAAGTGATGCGGCACCACGTGTTTTAGACGTTAACTTCCTTTCCGGCTACCACAATGCTAATTCCGTTAAAGTTCATTTCATTTCTGGCATTCAAACATATTTTTTTCGCATACAAAATAGAGTCGTGACTCAATGTCACGTGAGTGCACCAAATATGAGGACTTGGCGGGACCAAAAATTAATGGGCTCAAATGTTAGAGAATAAAAACGTGACTCAGAAAGTTAAAGTGAACATCTGAATAGGAAAATGATATATTACCGTTAGAAAAATTTTGCGAAGAAGCGTGAAGAAATATTCCTAGTTAAATTATAATTTCTTTTCAATGCATTAAATATATTCAATACTTAAAAATGTGAAGTCACGCTTTTAAAAGAAATTATTTCGAGAAGTGTAAATATTCACTTTATGAATTGCATATTACCAATTTCTTACTCTTTTAAAGGTTGAATGCTTTGCCTGTCACTTCGCACTAGAGGATTGACTATTTACTCTTTTTGTAGTAGAGTGTTTTCATACTTTTTAGAAGGATTATTAAGACACGCGTTTATAATGATCATACTTATATTTGCCACTAATATTTCAGTATACGTTCTTATTTTAAGCAAATCTACACACACTAGAATTCGCGCAAATATTCAAACGTTTAGAATCTAATGGAGTAACTGAGAACCCTAGTAAGACTATAAAAATGTATGGTACAATATATAAACAATATTAAGCAGCCATTCTTAAAAATAAAATACACATATACCAGGTGATCCAAAAGTCAAGACAAACTTTAAAATTTATTAAAAAAGAGCAAATAATGATAGAAAATTGCGGTTTGCAATTTTCTATCATTAAAAAATTGCAAACCGCAATTTTTTGCAAATTGCGGTTTGCAATTTGCAAAAAATTATTTATTTTGTTATTCTCATGTTTAATAAATAATTTTGACATACCAGGTGATCCAAAAGTCAGGACAAACTTTAAAAATTCATTAAAAAAGAGAAAATAGTGATCGAAAATTGAGGTTTGCACAAATAGGTTTTGGGTATGATGGGATTTTTTTTAATAACAAGAAAGTTTGCAGTTCCAAATGTTACCGGTAGGTGGCGCTGACATGCACAGTGGGAATCAAATTCCCAATTTAAAAAAATCCGAAATCTCTGTAATGCTTTCTATGCAAACTGCAATTTTGTATCATTATTTGTTCTTTTTTAATGAATTTTTAAACTTTGGTGTGACCAGGATGCATCAATTGGAAATTTGGTTCCCATTGTGCATGTCAGCGCCACCTACCGGTAACATTTGGAACTACAAA
Organism: Cheiracanthium punctorium; assembly: GCA_038373885.1. Lineage (NCBI taxonomy): Eukaryota > Metazoa > Arthropoda > Arachnida > Araneae > Cheiracanthiidae > Cheiracanthium > Cheiracanthium punctorium. The sequence goes on along the minus strand of JAWZYV010003545.1, from coordinate 73,660 downwards.
CTTTCTTGCCATTAAAAAAAAAAATCCCATCATACCCTAAACCTATTTGTGCAAACCTCAATTTTCTATCATTATTTTCTCTTTTTTAATGAATTTTTAAAGTTTGTCTTGACTTTTGGATCACCTGGTATGTCAAAATTATTTATTAAACATGAGAATAACAAAATAAATAATTTTTTGACGATATGTTTCTTTGAGAAATTTGTATAATTCTTTGCATTGTTGTTCACATAACATTTTCCGATATTTAGTGACAAAAGACTTGAATTTGCGGTTTAAAATTACAATACTAAATACATGATTTACAAATTAAATGTGCTAAAATCTACCGACTGCTAATCTGATTTAAATAACTGTTTTCAACAATTTAAAATATGGAAGAAATTAAAGTAAAACTATAATACGTGATGACTAAATTATTATATGCCATATTCAAATGAAGTTACAAAATAAATTTAATAACGTTTATGGTTATGAAATTAATGAGACAAATGTAACAATAAACTAAACTAAATTAAAAATAATAAGTGGTGCATGGGTTAAAAGCATGGATAATTACTAAGGATGTGAATATCTACATTGTAACTAAACGTTATTGTTTTAGCCGACATCAGATGGCGCTGTCTTCGACAATTTTAATTCTGTTTTGCACTGTAAATTCAGTTAGGCAACATAACAGTTAGGCAGGTTGTTTCAGTTATAACTTGAAGCATCTGCTGAGAAATCGCTCCGTTTTACTTTATTCTCCGATACATCCCTCGAGCTGTTTTACACGCTTTGAAGACTTGTTCGGCAACTGTTCTAAATTGAACACAGTGACATCTATTTAAATAAGACAAGTGAGTGCCGCTATCTGAACGACAACCTCAAAAACGATTTGTGCCCTTAATAACAATTATTTAAGAAAAAAACAAAAAAAACATAAATATTTTATTGTGTGCACGATTAAAGACGGCCTGGATATAGCACTGAACAAAGTTAAATAATTGTTTGCCGAAAATAATGTTAGCAATAATGCTACAAATTATACAAACAACCAGAATAATAAAAAATTATTAATTTGTGCAACGAAAAAAATGGAATCTCTTCGATTTCTGAACTTATAAACTATTATACATGCGATACTGAATTTACAATCACCTTTCATCGTTCCTTCCTCTCAAAGGGTTGTCTCCAGCAAATCCTGGGAAGTTTATGTGGTCTTTGATGATCATGATGTCACCGGTCTTAAAACTTGGATTCAGTCCACCTGCTGCGTTCGTGACTATGAGGGTTTTTACACCGATAAGCTTCATGACTCGCACAGGCATGGCGCACTGTAAAGAGAGTTGCATGTTTTCATTATCAACTTCATTCATAACTGACCGCGGCGATCAAATCGAAAAGCTACGTACATCATTTTCAAAAAAGTACAAAATAACTGTAAATTTCGTAGCAATAAATACATATACAGGGTGTCCCATAAATACCGCCCAAACTCTGCACACTCAGATTCTTCGTAGGAAGTACAAAATCTTCAACTTAGCCTCTACGACTCATATAGTTTTCGAGGAAAATGCAGGACAAAAGCAGAAACGTAATATCCGGTGTACAAAGCAGCATTCATTAGAAAGATGAACATAGCTTTCATGCATATGCTTTTATAAAATGATGTTCAAAACGTCCACCGTGTATATCGCGGCTTGCATGCGTGTAATGGCTACTGCTCACGAATCTGGTGCCCACATAAATGCACACAGCATGTAATGAAGGGACTAAATAACTTTTTGTTATAATTAGGTGTGGATAATTAATTCTTTCAAACGTTTTCATGGGAAGAAACCCTGAGGTGCCAGATCTGATGAGTGTTGCGGCCATAAAACCGTCCCCCATATCTAATCCAGTGGCTAATTTATTGTTTTTATTTGTTTTTCCGTGCACAGGATGTGACGTCATCACTTTCCTTTTGCAGTTTTCTCTAAAACAATGGGTCGTACAAATTAGAGATGAGTTCGGGCTCATTTTTTGAACCCCGAGCCCGAGGACTTTTAATCCGAGCCCGCCCGAGCCCGAGCATTATTATTTAAGTCTGAGCCCGAGCCCGAAATTTCAAGTAAGATTTTAAAAAATCCAATTACTTCATTGATTAGTAGTAGTACCATTTCATTGGTAGAATACAATGAATTTTGCCGTTTTCGCAAATTAAAGACAAATATAGTTGCAAACTCTCAATGTACTTTCTAATTCTTTATATATCCATGTTTATCAAATAATGTAGGATCTCGATCTCATGACTAACTAATCAATATAAGCCGCCGTTCTGAAATGTCCAAAGAGCTTAACGCACCTTCTAGGAGCCAGTACCGCTTTTTTTTTTTTTTAATAAGTACAGTCAACTCATGGTTATAGTAAACGATCGGCTATAGTGAACGCAAACCATTAATCCCGATTCACATACAGTATCTCTATCCATCAGGAAGGCACTTGGGTTTTAGTGAACTTCGGATATAGTGGACGAAATTGGATGGTCCCCAGAGGTTCACTATAACCGGAGTTGACTGTACTTTTATTTTCCTCATGAATCACGTTTTAAAATATGTTTCAAGGAGTATGTTCAATAAAGGAGAAATTTTTCACGAGCCCGAGCCCGAACGCAATTGGGAATTACAGAGCCCGAGCCCGGTTCGGGCCCGTGCTCGGGCTGAGCCCGTCTCATTTCTAGTACAAATACAGTATTTTGTGCTTTTTTTTTCAATGTACTCCTAGCGAGGAATTCGGATGTGCAGAGTTTGCGCGGTATCTATGGGATACCCTGTATACGCAGGAACTGATTTACAAAAATGGGGGCCAAATCAAAAGTTTCAGTGGAGATCCCTTATCTAATCAAAACGTCTTTGCATCGTACAAAGCCATTTTCCTATCACACCATGCAAAAACATATGTTACAAGAGCATAAAAAGATTACTTTATTAAAATGCAATAGATCGTTAATAATATTAAGTAGAATACATAGCAATTATATTGTTTAGTTTTTAATCATTAATTTCACTTCGTATTTTTCAAGTAACGTGTTCCACAGTATTTTTGTATTTATTTTTCAAGTGTTTACATCCAACTGCCGCAAGTAATAAGTTTGCGCTGAATAATTGGCTGGAGACAGCTAAAAATGTACATATCATGCTAGAGCCATAAAACGGTAACAGACTTGTTATTATTACAGTTGTTATTATTTTATTTATTTTTTTTTTTCCTTCATAAAATGGGTTTCTCTCTCCTTTATTTTAAATTATAATCAAAACTGCGCAATTTTTGGCGCAGTTTTTAATTTTAAATGATAATTTGGGGGCTTCTCTTTTTGTTTGTGGGCCAAGCATTTTTCCCGAATGTCCTGCCGGAAATCAGTACATGATACGGCAATTAGAGCACGCATACAGACAAATCAAAATCATAAATATTTTACAACTTTCAAAGAAAGTGTTGAAAATGGATAAAAGCAACTATAATTAAAAGCTGTAAATATTGGTTTCAAGCTTTGAAGATGGCATATCATTTGTGATATGCCTGTGTTTTAGAGCAAAAATGTAGGGGGACATTGCAGTGAAAAACAGGAGTTCGTGAATGGAATTTTACGCCTCAGTCACTGAGAGGGTTAAATGAGAATAACTTTATTTCTAACAATTTAATGCATTCCAAGTAGTTTTCTTGAACGAATTAGCCATCATAGTCGAATGAGGCACACAAGATGGGGGATACTGACCTTCCATAAGGAATAGCCTTCATAAACGTGAAATCTCCCTTGCATGCATACCATCGTCACACCATTGAGAACTCCGAAGACTAGTCGTCCTTTATGACCAGCGACTGCGAACAAGTAAAAGATACAAAAGTAACAGTCTTGAATACAAATGTACTGCATAAACAAGTATTTAAAAAAAATATAAAGTATATTTTAAAAAATTATCTTCTTATGAATAGGATTAGAGAAGGATCAGGTTATTATTTTTTTTTAAATCAGAAATTTGGTTCCTATCATGAAAACACCATCTATCGGTTACTTTTTGAACTGCAACTCTTTTTGTCGTTAAAAAAATACAATTTCTGTTTAATCCTACTTGTGCAAACCGAAATTTCCTGTAATAATTATTTAATTAGATTTTAAATAAATTTTTAAAATTTGCGCAAATTTATGGTTTATCGAGAATATAGTATAAAGAAACATAACAGACATTAAAATATAAATAATACAAATAAGTTTCTTCTACGGTAATCAGAAAATCAATTTATAGATTGAATTTTAATTTTGCGACACGGACATTGTATTTATCAATACTGCTCGCCCAAAGATAAAAGGTCGGCTTTGGAGCGCTGCCAAAAAAATGTATGCTGCGAAGATGGTTTCAGATGTGCAAGAAATTCTCTCTCTAGTATGTGCTGACAGTGTTGCCAATTTAGCCACTTTTTGGCTAGATTTTGGCCAACTGGCAATACGGAAGTATTTTATAAATCGGAAATGAAAGTCCAAATGTCTCAAAAAACACTACTACCGTATAGAATTTTGAGAGTCCTTGTACATCTGAACCCATCTTTTTTATGAAACAAATCGCAGCATCCATTTTTTAATTTTTGGCAGCGCGCCAAAGCCGACCTTTTATCTTTGGGCGAGCAGTAATTGCTATTTTAAAAGCAACAATATAACTTTTAATTTATTCACAGTGACATAATATTTAAATAATTGGTAATTGTTGAATATGAATTACGTAAAACATGCTGTTCAGCGTTTAACTAGCATTAGTTTAAGTCAGCTGTACAAACACTTATGGGGAGTGCACCATTTCAATTATAACAACAACCATATAGTATATGGATCATAGTTGATATTAAAATGCTACTACTGTTACCAATATAAGTACTCTTTGCTCTTTGACGATTCACTATTGTACACAACAGAACGAAGTTCAATAATAGGCATAGTTTCAATTATTCTAACAATATGAGTCTTCAGGAGGTCAACTATTTTTATTTGCCTCGAAACAACAATGACAATTTTAAAAAAAGTAATAACAAATAGATTTCTAACATGCCACCCGCAATCACATTAGAACATAAAAGTGTGGATTAACCATATTACAATAGAATTTATGTATTCTGTCATAGTTTGTAATTACATTTCTAATCTCAAAGTAAAAATAGTTCTTAAATTACTATTAATTTTGTTTATCATAATTTCCGACAACAGGATAAAACTTATCACTTCTGCCCAAGCGACACCCTTGAGAAAAGAATGGGTAAGTATTGTTAAAATTCTATGGGTAAGGGAAGAAAAATCGTGCAAAATTATTTATGTGATTTTAATGGAATTTTTTAAAACGTCTAGTTGCTGTTGCTTGCTTTTAACCTCTAGAATGGTTTATTTATTGTACGTATAGAGAGTTGCCGAATAATTACGGATATCCACAAAAGATAATAGTTCTGTAATGTAGTTACGAAAAAGAATTAACCCCTCCCGTGAAATTTCCGGGCTGGAGAGTTGAAAAGTTATGCGTCAGAAGTATAAGAACATTTCAATTCTTATGAACGGAATTAAAAAAAAAAAAAAATCAAGATGTCCAAAACTTTAAAATGAATGCATATATCGTACATTCACTTATTTTTATACAATACTTTTTGAATAAAAGAAAAGTTACTTTTATGACCGTTTACTCGAAAATAATACGATCGTTATGGGGTTAAAAAAGCTAGCTGTATAGGATAAATGATTTTATTTTGATTTATTGTACATTCCTTCATCAAATTAAAAAAATATATATATTGAAGTACGTAATATAAAAAAAGGAAGTAGAAGAATATGAGCCAGCATTTGGCAAGTTTTTCTTTGTCTTCTGCAGGATGTCCCATAACTGTTGCTACAAAGGAGAGGTAGGGCACATAATAAGGAATCAAAATCACATAGGAATGTGAGGTCAAAACTACCGTTTTTACTACTACCGTCTGTTAATAATCACTCTAGGAAAAGTTTAAAATGTTCCTCTAATTTAAATTTCTTAAACAATAGACTTGTTTCGAAAAATTTCATCCATGAAATGAAATAGAACTATAGGTACTTACTTTACTTATTATAGTAAGTACCTATAAGGAATATTACTTATTATCCTTAAGTACTTACTTATTATTACTTATTATAGGTACTTACTTATTATATTCGCAGCATACATTTTTTTGGCAGCGCGCCAAAGCCGACCTTTTATCCTTGGGCCAGCAGTATTGATAAATACAATGTCCGTGTCTCAAATTAAAATTCAATCCATAAATTGATTTTCTGACTACCGTAGAAGAATATTCTGATTACCGTAGAAGTTATTAATTACTTATTACGTAATTATTCGGCGGTCATTCTCGCCAAACCATTTTTTCCCTCAAGTGTGCTGGCAAACTGTTGCCAATCGTATTCCGAACCATCAGTAATTTCACGTGTTCAGCATTTATCTTGGCAAAAATTCGCTAGTTTTGGCGGAGCGCTGGGATAATACGTAAGTACCGAACTATCAATTTTACTCCCGTGTTTTGTGTGAAGGATACATTAGTGTTTGACGAACAATGGCCACTGTCATTTCAGCACTTGTTTCAAAGTGATTATTAACAGCTACATGAAGACGAAGTTTCCGAATTCACATTGCTATGTAATTCTTATTCCATATTATGTGCCTCACCGTATCTTAAATTTTGCACCAATAGTTATGGGACGCTCTGTATACGCCTAGGCAAATTTTGTAACTGTATATTTTTGTAAATAGAGAAAATACTATGTTTAATCCATAAGGATTCGATAAATATTAGTGTAAAATATTTTAGTACACTAAATACACCGTTTTACAGTGCCACAGCGTCTTTGTAGATCTTTTATAATTAAAACACTTTTAAACATAAAAACATCCCCAAAATTTTGCCAACCAATATTTGAATTGTAGATATATGAGTAATATTGTAAGTTCGCATACCATCAACGCTATACCACTTCAAATTGCAGTCCAGTGCACCCCAAAATACTGTAAAAATATGTGACTGTCCTTAGTATTTTGGGCTAACTGTATAGTTTGGCAGCTTACACGTATTATAAATGTCCTGTTACAATTACATAAACACAATTGCTCAAACGAGTAACTAATAAATACATGTTCCATTCGCTTTGTTACCCGGACAGTGCATTTATCCTTGTTGGAAAAAGAATGAGAGATTATTATGTTGTAAATATTAGTTTATTGCACTTCTTGTTGGCTTTTATCAGTCAAAGTTTATCAGCGTGCATCAGTAACAAAACAAAAAGATGTCGGAATGTCCATGAATACATGGTACATGACTTGTACATTTTTTGTGATCGACCCTTTTACTGATTGAAATTTATACAGCCTCATAAATAGAATGACAATCTTTAAAGGGTGGTATGGTACATCAAGAGGATTCTGAATCACACAGCAATGTGAGGTCGAAAATGTCGCTTACATACACCATCATTCCTTAAACAATAATGACCCATTAGACAGCTTTTCTCGTTGAGTTTTATCTCGAAAGAGTCGACTCTTCGAAAATTGCATGTTTTAAAATGAAATATGATTCATAATTGTGTATTTTAGTTCAAAATTTCTGATGAAAAATCATTAAGATTAGGAAAAGCATAGTAGTTAGTTTCACTAACAGTTGAATACATTTTTAAAGGTTATTATTAACAGATGTATGAAGAAAATGTTTTTTTTTTTTCGTTTGCGTTTCTTTGCAATTCTTGAAGTTTGTTGCTCTATTTACGGAACAATTTCTATATAATTAATTTTTATATCTTAATAGCAAATTGGACGTAAAGTAGCTCCTTCCGTCTGGAGAAATATCCGGGTCCCAAGCACTGCCCTTCATAGAACACGTCAAGGTAACTTGATCGCTGTTCCATTCACAAAAGAAGCGGTGTCTGGACCAGAGAAGCGAGACAGAAGTTCTATTTCTCCAAGAAGTGTTCTGCCCACGAATGGAAATGCAGAGTACAGCAAAACGGGCATGACCGTGGATGATTCGGAAGAAAGCAGCGATTTTGATGTGCAAGACTATAATAACATTTTTGGAACATCTACAGAAGATTCAGGCTCTTCAGTCAGTTGGAAGCATCCTGGTAATTCATCGACAATCCATGAGGGTTTTACTAATTCACGCGCGCATGATGCTAGTGGCACTCCAACGCTGGAAGAGGCAACTCGTGGTCAGTACCAATACCAACAAGCAAAGTCTGAAAATCAAAGCCAGGAAAATTGGCAACGGAATGATTTGTACGGAAACATAAAACCATTTGTCGTTATTGACATAAATAAATTCGATCGTAAGAAGTCACCCAATGAGCAGCGACCCATTGCTGTCCGAGAAAAAGGGAATGGAAATAGTGCGACCAGTACCAACGCATTTTCTTGGATTAATGCAAAAGGAAAGAGCTTGTATGTTCCAGTGAATACTAAGCCACCAAACAACCTACATGTTCAACCTCTAAATGTGCAATCGTATGACTCAAACACTAATTATGCTTATGAAAATCCAAAAAGTTACCTTAGGAAGTTTGATTACCCTCCTGTTTCTGCAAATGAAAATTCAAAAGTCAACAACAAAATGATGCACTCTGTCCATAATATGGATGCTCCAACTAATGGCAAACAACAAAATAGATTACACCCGCATCCTGCAAACATGAACACAAATGGCTTCACTGACTATGTTAGTCGGAATAAGAAAGCTCGTTTTACAAACTTTGCTGACAAATCTGTAAATGCAAAAGAAAACGTCCAGAATAAAATGGCGCACTCTGTTCAGAATGTGAATGTTCCAACTAATAGTAAACGACAAAATAACTTGCATCTGCAGCCTACAAATATATACCCAAATCTCTTATTTACTGAGTATATTAATGCAAATTCGGAAGATCATTTTACAATCTTTGCTGACAAACCCGTAAATGCGAATGAAAAAGACAAGAACAAAATGCAACAATCTTACCAAAAAATGGCGACATATCTTCCTCGTATGGAGCAAAATATTTTTAAACACAAAAACGTGCAAGATAATTTTAGACTTGGGATAAACAAACCGTTGAAAGTCATTCCGAATATCAATCAAAGCATACGCAACAACAAATTAAATCAGTCTAACGGTGCCAGTAAAAAAGACACATCTTTTAATGACGAACATGTTAATGTAAACAAGAAGATCGAAGCAATTCCTATTTCAATAAACAAAACACCAAGAAAAAATGTTCCGTCACCCAAAATCCATGATCACAATATGATTAACACAAAGTCTTCTCCAGCTTTAAATAATTTGAAATGGACTAGTGATGAAGAGGAATACGTAAAACCTCAGCATATTGACGAAAATGTAAACAAACATGCCAAGGAAATGCATATAGAAGGCCCACCGACTAATAGGGTCGAGTTTATACGTCCTGAGTTGCTTTTTCAGAGTTCTTCAGAAGAACCTGAATTGTCATCATACAGAACACACAAGATAGAAATATTACAAACTACGCCTTCAGAAATTGAAGAAGATAATAAAAACAGGCGAAATCTCAACGGCCTTACAAAGAACAGCAAAAGTAACCTCGGCTTCACCCAAAATGGAACAAAAATGAGTTTAGATCTTCATGAAAAAACAAATAATCATAAAGTTGGTACCGGAAATAACAGTTCAGATATTGTTGGTAATGAATCAAACTCGACAGAAAGTGGGAATGCTGATAAACTGCATATACCGAGTAAAAGTTTCAAAACCGCAAACTCAAACATTATTTCTTGGGACGCATCAAAAGCTCCCACATCGCCAAACCGCAATTTTGACAGAAATTTGAATTATTCTTACAATGGAGGAAATAAATTTTTCGGCGACAGAGCTAGGATGAATCCTTCCTTTGTAAACAATTCTTACCGGATAAATGCTCCGAAAATCATTCAAAGAAACACCGATGTTGACTATGGAAGGATTCAGCCCCCAGACATAATTACACTAAGATCAGACATGATCTACGTAAATGTAGAACTTACAACTCAAGAAACGGTTAAGCGAGTAGCGCCGTCTGAAAACGAGCCGTCAACTAACTTGGGTGAACACAACGGCAGTTATAATGCTTCGAAACAGAATGAAGACAGGCCTTTGGAAAAAGATATGCATGAAAACGCATTGCATGATACTCAGAATAGACCAGAGAAAGATTTTGATACTGAAATTTATAACTTTCCACCGCAACCACGAAACTCTAATAAAGACGGAATGCATCATTATTCTTCACACGTAGAATACGATGCGCCAGAAGATCTTCAAAATGTCAGTGCACATAAAATAAACAACTTACCGCCAGAAGAATACATGCAATCCAACGATCCAGATCAGGTTGTTGAATACATTCCCCAGACTGGCAATCGACCTTCACTTTTTGTTTTTAACAAAAATGGAAATGAACAGATTTTACAGCCAAACATGGAAAATATAGAACTATATCCAGAAAATAAAAAAACTCTTTTCGATGCAAAGGCCATAGAATCCCCACTTGAGAGCCGAAACATTGCTAAAGAAGTCAGAACCATTAATAGAAAAATAGAAACGGAAAATGTGCAAATAGAAAAAGAAATACCATTGAAGGACGTAGAGGAAACTAAACGTATTAATGAAATATTAGATAATGACGAAATGGAATACGGTAATCCTGAAAATGGGAAGCATTATGTTTTAGTTGAAAAAGAATATCCATCAGAGGTTACTACAAACGAAAATAACGAACTTGATGTGGAATCAGATTCTGCTGTAGTTAGTAGAATTTATCCTGAATTTTATAACAATCACGACAAAATGGAGAGATCAACGAATTATCCGCCCAAATTGAATATGCAGGTAACAGGAACGAAAACGGAAATACCAAATACAACAGCAACAGTAAAATCTGAAATACCAAATACAACGGTTCTTGGAAATATTTATGATGAATTCCAGAAAGATTTTAATGCCATGAAACCTTCTACTATCTATCCGTTTGAGACTGTTGAACAAATGTCCAAAACCGAACCGAATTCACTGGTTCTTGATAAAATTTATGATGAATTTCAAAAAGATTTAAACGCCTTGAAATCATCCACTGATTATCCACCAAACATGGCTGCCACATCTAACGGCATGGACAATGTAATGTCTGAAAATAATGAAGTAAACTTTGAAACACTCTCATCTAAAACCAAGCCGAACGCTGTCGTTCTTGATAGAATTTACGATGAGTTTCAAAAAGATATGAATGCTTTGAAACCGTCTACAGATTATCCACCAAACATGACTGCCACATCTACCGACTTGGACGGTGTAATGTCTAAAAATAATGAAATAAACTTTGAAACATTCTCATCTAAAACCAAGCCGAACGCTGTCGTTCTTGATAGAATTTACGATGAGTTTCAAAAAGATATGAATGCTTTGAAACCGTCTACAGATTATCCACCAAACATGACTGCCACATCTAACGACTTGGACGGTGTAATGTCTAAAAATAATGAAGTAAACTTTGAAACATTCTCATCTAAAACCAAGCCGAACGCTGTCGTTCTTGATAGATTTTACGATGAGTTTCAAAAAGATATGAATGCTTTGAAACCGTCTACAGATTATCCACCAAACATGACTGCCACATCTACCGACTTGGACGGTGTAATGTCTAAAAATAATGAAGTAAACTTTGAAACATTCTCATCTAAAACCAAGCCGAACGCTGTCGTTCTTGATAGAATTTACGATGAGTTTCAAAAAGATATGAATGCTTTGAAACCGTCTACAGATTATCCACCAAACATGACTGCCACATCTAACGACTTGGACGGTGTAATGTCTAAAAATAATGAAGTAAACTTTGAAATACTCTCATCTAAAACCAATCCGAGCACTGTCGTTCTTGATAGAATTTATGATGAATTTCAAAAAGATATGAATGCTTTGAAACCATCTACGGATTATCCACAAAACATGGCTGCCACATCTAACGACTTGGACGGTGTAATGACTAAAAATAATGAAGTAAACTTTGAAGCACTCTCATCTAACACCGAGCCAAACGCTGTCGTTCTTGATAGAATTTACAATGAGTTTCAAAGAGATATGAATGCTTTGAAATCATCAACGGATTATCCACCAAACATGGCTTCCACATCTAACGACTTGGATGGTGTAATGTCTGAAAATAAAGAAGGAAACTTTGAAACACTTTTATCTAACACAGAGCCGAACGCTGTAGTTCTTGATAGAATTTACGATGACTTTCAAAAAGATATGAATGCTTTGAAATCATCAACCGATTATCCATCAGGCATGAGTGCCACGTCTGACGACTTAGAAAGTGCAATATTTCAAAACAATGAAATGGAAAATTTGCCTTCAGCATTGAAAAACACAATGAGTTTAAAAAACGAGGATCAGCCAAATGTTGTAACTCCAAGGTATCAAATTTTGTCTTACGAAGCGAAGACGGAATTATCCCCAAATTTGCCAATCACAATAGACCCTGAAATTTTTAGATTTTTGGTTAGCGAAGATAGCAGCAAAAATATGGTTACTCCACCTTTGAAAAAAGTTATTGAAATTCTGGAAAAAAAGACCGAGATATTTGTACCAGAAGCAATAGAAATTTTACCACGGAGAGCAAGTTTTGATCGAGAACATATAGACGGAGACAAAGAACTGTATAACAAGTATGACACCACAATGTCAGACAAAGATGGGGAAAATAATTATTTTCAAAGCAAAGATGATTTATTAATTAGAACTCCTCAATTTATAGAAATTGACCCACAACAAAAGGCTTATATCCGATCCGAAAATGCGGCAGTAATGGACCCTGCACTTTTTGAAAATGGTGGTTCTTATTTTATTCGAAAACCTCTTTCTCTATTTTATTCAATTGAAAATAATGACAAAAATGAAAATTACATTTTGAAAAAACACGACAGTGCCTATGCCACAAAATTTAGAGCCTTTCACAGTTCCACCAGCACATTGAAAAGTAGGTACAATCAAACATTCACTTCAATCGCAAACGGCTCTGTCCAATTAAGTACAAAACGACGATTTTCCAACCTAGGAATTTTCAAAATGTTCGAACTATATGGAACAGCGGCAAGACCGTTCATGATCCATACTTTAATCACGATAACTTTTATTCTTTTTGTTTCCATAATTCTTGGTTCTGTTTTATCACACTGCTACAGACGCCGGAGAAAATGCAGCGTTTATAATATTGAATCTCAAGTTCCTGAACAAGGTATTTTTAGCTTTTCTGGTGAGAATGAAAGCTTGAAAAGACGTATTAGGTGGTATTTTCGCACACTCAAGCATAACTTTGACACGTTTACATTGTTCAAAGATTCAAAGAAATCACTCCAGAGGAAACACCTTGGAAGATATGAACGAATATTGCCTCATTAACGTCAGTGTAAATAAATAATTACAGATAGTGACTTATCTTGCAATAATCCTGCCTGTTTAATTTTCTGTAGAAATTGTGAATTCTTATGTAAAGATTTCAGTCGGAATGACAATATTTATTTTATGTAGCATTAAAGATTTGTACAATACAATAAATATTTTCCTTACTGTTGTGCTAGTCTGTTTCGTAAATAAATACAAATTGTAAATTATGGCAGAAATGTTTGTGATAGATACATTTTTAGGTTCTTCTCACTTCATGACTCTTTTGTAACGTCACACAGAAGGCGATCACCATTATGACTTTAAGTATATGGCAATACTCAAGCGAAAATATGGCGTCGAAGTTACTAAGGTGACGTTATAAAATGCCACAGTGTTGAACGTCATCATTAACAGAATTCGAAACAAAGTTACGTCATAGTATGAGGACATAAAAACTGTAGAGTGACCCCACATGCGAGTCCCATTGACTATGCAATGACCTGCATGACTGCGTAGGTGACATTTCAGAAATCTTTCCAGTGTCTGAATTTCGATAAAAAGGTGTATCAGAAATTGCTCGAATTTACAGCGGTATTCACTAGACGCCATGACTCCGCGAGTCAAGTAACCCGAAAGGCCGGTTTAATAGCCACACAAAGCTGAAATTGTATTAGTCAAATGTCAAGGTAATTTTTGCTTTTTTTGTGGAAGTGGCTAGTAGCGCGAAGCTTGCTTTCCTTCCACGCTGTAGTACATATCCATGCAGAAAGAGAAACCGATAATACCAGAATTATAGAACCAATCATACACGTGAGGGGTGACCAAATCTTGGCGCATTGGACGATTTCAAGTGACGTGTTACATCCGTGTGTCTACTTTACGACAGATTACAGAAAACTTTTAAAATAATTTCGTACCAATAAGTATTTTATTCCTCATAGTTTATGATGTTTGATGCTGCATCAAAAGGAAGCATTTTTGTGCTACAAAAATCGACTATCTCTGATCCCCCTACAAAATATCAGAAAAATTAATTCTAGTCTTTCCCCAGAGCAACAATTTCAATCTCATATGTGTTCACACGTTATTAATTCTTCTCTTCTAAACTAGAGTCTACCCGTAATCATATTTCCCAATTCTATCCATGAACATAAAGGTGTAAAAATGGCTCTATAGTTATCGAGCATCTAAACTCGTCTGAAAAAAAAAAATGAAAAAAAAAATGGTGCGATATGCAAAAGTACCTTCCAGTACCTTCCGCCATCGGTCAGGTAGTAGAGACGAGACGGGCTCAGCCCGAGCCCGAGCCCGGGCCCGAACCGGGCTCGGGCTCTGTAATTCACAATTGCGTTCGGGCTCGGGCTCGTGAAAAATTTCTCCTTTATTGAACTTACTCCTTGAAACATATTTTGAAAAGTGATTCACGAGGAAAATAAAAGTACAGTCAACTCCGGTTATAGTGAACCTCTGGGGACCATCCAATTTCGTACACTATATCCGAAGTTCACTAAAACCCAAGTGTCTTCATGATGGATAGAGATACTGTATGTGAATTGGGGCTAATGGTTTGCGTTCACTATACCCGATGGTTCACTATAACCGGTGTTGACTGTACTTATAATAAAAAAAATAGCGGCACTGGCGCCTAGAATTTGCGTTAAGCTCTTTGGACATTTCAGAACGGCGGCTTATATTGATTAGTTAGTCATGAGATCCGACATTATTTGATAAACATGGATATAGGTAGAAAGTGCATTGAGGAGATGCATAGGAGAGTTTGCAACTATATTTGTCTTTAATTTGCACAAACGGCAAAATTCATTGCATTCTATCCATGAAGTAATTGGATTTTTTTAATCTTAGCTGAAATTTCGGGCTCGGGCGGGCTCGGGCTTCAAAAAATGAGCCCGAACTCATCTCTATCAGGTAGTGCAAGGATACCAGCCGCGTAGAAGTATTCATCTTTTGATGCAATGAAGTCATCAATAGATTTTCGTATTTCGTCCACTGTGGGGAAGTGTACAGAAGACAAGGCATTATTCATTGACTGAAACATGATAGTCCGAAGGACTATGTCAGGGCTATCGCCGGGTGTTTCAAAACTTCCCTGCCAAACTTTACAGACGGTCGTTGACCGGTTTTTTGCAACATGAGGCCTTGCATTGAAATGAAAGCAGAAATTTGACGCAACGCAAACCTTTGCCAGTAAATGGACGTTTATGATCGATTTCCTGCTTCATTTGCAGAAATTGCTGTTTATAGCCTCAACAGCTACATTTACACCAGGCTCCAGTAGTTCGCAGTACAGTAGGTACACCCTTCATATCCCACCAGACGCAAGGCCTCATGTTGCATAACTTTTCGGGAACACGTTAGTAATGTTTGTCTGGGAAGTTTTTTAACAGCCGGCGTATAGCCCTGACACAACCCCTTGGGACAATCATCTATTTCAGTCGATGAACAACGTCTTGTCTTCTGTACACTTCCCCACAGTGGACGAAGTACGAAAATCTATTGATGACTTCATCGCATCAAAGAATTAATACTTTTACTCAGCTGGCACCCGTGTACTACCAGACAGATCGCGGAAGGTGCTGGAGAATAGAGGTTTTTTTTTTTTTTTGACGAATAAAGATATTATTACAACTTCTAAAATTGCATATTCATTTCTTTGACACGTGCTTTAAAACTTATTACTAGACCCAATAGATTGACGGACTGCAGGCTTGTTTACTCTGGATATCGCGAAGTCTTTTTCACCTATTCCGTGCGATAAAGGCCATTGTCCACATCGAGCGCTTCCCGCTACGAGTAGGGGGCCATTAGGGGTGGCCAATTCTCACTTGTAAGCAATAAATTTTTCCCACCGCAGAGAAAGAGGGAGATACTCCGGTATTAAACCGACAAAAGGTAATTGGGGACCGTGGATAATATTGCGGTTTCACAGCTTCCCCATCTATTGTTCGGTCGAGGACAGTCCGCTGTCGCCCGGCGGAATGCGCGGCCAAATATCCCCATTCAAGTACATTGTACAGCGGGAAGCACTCGATGTGGACAATGGCCTTAAATGTTTTCTCTTTGTTGTTTTATTAGAGTAGTTTTTTTCTTTTCCAGTCTTATTTTGTACATTGGTAAACGCGCTTACACTATTTAATTTCATCAAACGCATTTCACCATGTTCTATCGCAGTTTTTGTCTGTCCCGATGAGTAAGTATAGTAATACCTCGAACTTATGCGATAGGTGGGACCGAGCGATAACCGAGTAAGTCGGATTCGCATAAGTCCTGGGTGTAATTTAGCACATAAATATGTACAGATAAATTATTTTTAATTGGGGCTGAACTGAATTTCTATTGCCTTACATTAATTGCTGAATTAAAAAACAATAATTTAGGAAAAAATGCTTAGTAAAATCTTAGATAATACATATGCATAATAAATTATATTATTAAAATCGTACACCGAAGTTATTTTGAAAGTAAGCAGAAGTCGAATCATTCTATTAAGATTCTATAGTTTCAATGCAAAGCCTTAAACTCTCACTGACATCTGCTCTCTCCGCAAGCAGAAACAAGACTGACTGGACCGGGGCCGCCCGCACTTACTTATACTTTCCGACGTACATTCCAGAAAACTCGGGACCTCTCTAAAGGGTCAACCCGAACAAACGCGTTTCGATTACGTTAAAAATATTAATGAATACAAGGCTAATATGTGATGTTAATGCTGGAAAAACCAACTTTACAGGCCGCATTGAGAAAATCGCGCCAAGTGTCCGAAATGTCCCCAAGCTTGGCGACTTTTTGGAGAAATATCGCCACGTTTGGCTCCAAAAATAAGTCCATAAAAGTAGGCATCTAGGGCCCATTTTTCTCGAGATTTCAAGGAAACCAAAAATCGTCACAGTATTATTTAGTGATCATATTTAAAATTCATAACTAAAAAATAGATATTTATGAAGCAAAAGATTCTTTAAATCGTTGAAAACGAAAAATCATGTACCTGTGCTGGTGGGGAAACCGGGAATTTCGTGGTAGGGAAAACATTCTTTGTCTTCCAGCATGTCAGCTAGTCCTCCCATCCCCGACCCGCAGATGACACCTATGAGTGGCCTGTGCTTTGTCCTCTTCAGGAGGTAGCTGGTCAGAATCTCCATAGACTCGTAGGAGTATCTGAAAGTGGATCACTAATTAATGAAGGTCACATAAATACAGGGATATATTCATACCGGGGGTCATTTTTTCACGGCCAATAAAGTGGAACAAAACATTATTGCATGAAAAGATTTATTGCAAAAGATACAGCAAATAGTGAATATTCTCGGGAGTGACCCCCCCCCATTCCGCGAAAAATCGGTCGTTAAGAGAGGTGGTCGATCAAATTTTGTAGCGTTTTAAGATATCTTCGTAGCGTTAGCGTTTTTTGTAGCATTTATTTTTGAAGAACAAAATGCTAAACAATATTGTTTGTTTTGTTATTTATGAAACTGCGTACTAATACATAAATAATTATAAAAACATATTTTTAAAATTTAAATGTTAATGAAATATTTAGAAATTTTAGATTGTTTCATTCTGCTTTCCATCTTCGAGAGTACACCACTCGCTATTGCTTATACATCTGATAAAAGTACATTTTTCCTGATATACTTCATGCGTTTTGAATTTGCCGCAATGAAATCTATTTCTTTCAAAATTTTATCTTTGGGTTTACCCAAACTCAAAAGTAACCGCCAACTTCCTCTCTGAATTTTATTTTTCGTTCGTCTCGATCACATCAATGAACTGCTCCAGCAGTAAATTCACCCGTTTCTTAGACAAGTCCCTTCTCTAACCAAGATTTGTACGTGATGAGTATGTGTACTTGCACCTTCTTTTGATTTGCAATAGAGCCACGGGTCTGGAATGCGGTTTTTGTTTATTTTAATCCCGAAAAAATGCAAGAAATTTTTCGGGTAGGGAACCGATTGGTCTTGAAAATTGGTCGATGGAAGAGCGGTCGCTTTATAGAGGTGGTCGCTTATAGAAGTTTTACTGTATTTTAGCTATTTCTCAAGATAAGAGTCACCGAAAACACCGTAACACTTGTCATACCGGGAGATAAGTTTTTGCAGTCCGGTGTCATAGAAATCTGCCGCCTGAGAATGAAGCCAGCGTGTCACAGCTGTTTGCAGTCTTCGTCTTTCGGAAAGTGATACCCGGACAAGAAATGCTACAAGTGAAAGTTGTTGAGAGCGAGATCGGGATACAGGCCCGGACTGGCACCTTTTGGGGCCCTCGGCTAGAGATTGAAAAGGGAGCCCTCACTGCAGGGTCGTACACAGAAGAAAATTTCGGGGGGGGGGGGGGACCGAGAGGTGAAAAAGACTAAAATTTTCACAAAATGGCTTCATTATTATTGTTTTGTTAACAAAATTTTAAATTTCGGCGGGGGGGGGCGGAAACCGGACCCCTGGTCCTACGTTCCTGGGTACGGCCTTGCCTCACTTTGAATTTAGAAGAAGTAGAATATTAGATTGTGTAATATTTGAAAATTAGGCTTACGTACCTAAAAACCACATTTAACTATTTATAAGATTTTGGGGCCCCTAACTTTTCGGGGGCCCCTCGAGTCTCTGGGTTTCTGGCACGCTCTGCTGCGTCACTGCTCAAGATTACTGGGAAATGACTCTTGATATGAGAGTTGTAGCATGGCTCACTTGGATAAATACAGGCTGTCCGGAAACCAGTTTCTCCTATGGGATTTTCCGTACGAGTAAATTTTCGCTTCTTCGCCGATTTGTCGCTTTTATCCAACGAATCACTGTTGCCAACTCTGCCGGAGAAAATATGCCTAAAATCAAAGCTAAAAGTATCCAGGAATGGATAACAATGGCCGCATTCGTAAACGCCAAACGAGTTGCACTCGTGCAACGAGTTTATCGCTTACGAATGCAGCCAATGTTTTCAAGCCGAGAAAAAAAAAAAAAAAAAAAAAAAAAAGCCGTGTTTTGGCGCCTTTTCTTCCAATCGTGTCTACACAAAAACGGCGCTCGAGCGAAATAACACTCAAATGCTAAAAAAGGCAACAGAACACGGCTTTTTTTTTTCTTTTTTTTTCTCGGCTTGAAAACATTGGTAAACGATAAACTCGTTGCACAAGTGCAACTCGTTTGGCGTTTACGAATGCGGCCAATGTTATCCATTCCTGGATACTTTTAGCTTTGATTTTAGGCATATTTTCTCCGGCAGAGTTGGCAACAGTGATTCGTTGGATAAAAGCGACAAATCGGCGAAGAAGCGAAAATTTACTCGTACGGAAAAACGGAGTTTTCTGGACAGCCTGTATTTATCCAAGTGAGCCATGGTTGTAGTAACTCTCTTTATAATGTAATATGATATATATCAAATAACTCTCTTTATAATGTAGTATATCCGTTTTGGGAGGCGTCTCCGGGGCCCCCTTAGGCTGGGGGACCTCGGCGATCGCCGACCAGCCGACCTGGCCAGTCCGGGCCTGTCGGTATACTTACTATAGGGTGGGTAGTCAAACACCTCCCAGAAATTTCGCTGGAAGGAAAATGCTCCAAGACCCTCCCCTGACCCACAGAAATTAATTTTGATAGAAAATTTCGCTGGGAGGTGTTTGACCATCCCCCTTATAGTACAGATCTCGCTCCCATTGACATGCACCTCTAAAAATTCCCACGGTAAAAAAAAAAAAAAAAAAAAAAAAAAAAAACTTATTAAATTGAGAAGCAGCTCAAATATTGCTGCAGTGGCGGCTCGTGGGATACAGCAAGTACAGCCGGGCTGCACTTGAAAGTATCAGCACATACTTTGAAATAATTTATTCTACTAATTTTCCTAAATTCAGATTAGAAATGTGGAATTCCTACGGTAAATTAAAAAAATCTCCGAAAAAAACCAAAAAAAAAAAAAAACGTATTGTGGCCGGATCGCTCATTCAGAAAAAAAGCACTTTAATCTTCCCGCAATTCAATTGGGAAAATCTTTGGTTCAGCCCAGAGCGCTGAAAAGAAAATTGGCAGCACCGTTGCCATGACAACGACTACGTAAACAGCCTCTCCGGGGTAGGGAGTATGCAGCTGATACAGCCGATGAACGATTTTTTAACGGCGGCTGAACTTGAGAACTCAACTAACTGATTGGGCTCGGATGAGAAGTGAGGGAGGGAGTAAGGAGAATATATGTTTAAAAAACTCTCGACTTTATATTGCTGAATTTATCAAGAAGGGAAGCCTGAATAGACGCTTATGAATGGACAATTACCCATCAAAGCAGTATTGTTTTTAAGTAAGCAAGAACTGGCATTTAGAGGACATGGCGAGCGAGAAAATTCTTTAAACATGGGACATTTTAAAGAGCTTTTAAAATTATGGATATCTGAATTAAAACAACGCCTTTTTATGGGGACATCACTGACCGATTCGCATGTTTAAAAGAAAGGAGGATTGATTTGACTTATAAAAAATAAGTAAGTTTTCTTTTCTTCTCAAGTTATCGTTACAAAAGAAAATTCTAAGGAAACTTCGAATCAGACACGGATGAATGCAATTTTGAGGATAAGAGCGGCTGGTTGAAATTTATGTCCATTTCATGGAAGTAAAATAGGATCTCTTACATTTTTTATGTAATTTCTTTTTTTTTTCCTCGGTGAGGGCTTAATCCGCCAGCTTTCGAATTCAGTAACAAAGATTTTCCAATCCTGTCTGGAGGAAAGGGGGGAGGGGGGGCTCATATGCTTCCGGCTGCACTAACAGTTTTGACCACGGGCCGCCACTGTATTGCTGTATCTTTTGGTAATAATGTTTTGTCCTTTTTAATGGCCGATGGAAACTTATTCTCCGGATGACTCTCGTAAAATGAAAGGAAAACTTTAATGAGAGGACATAAGAATTGACCAAAAAAATTGAGTTTAGAGGGATATGTAGCGGCGCACGAAAGTGTTATAGTTAGTACTTGACCGTATGCTTAGGCAACTGGCGTGGAGTAGAACAGGCTCTTAACCTCCAGTCCGCCGGTCCCTCATTAGTTAGTTTCTCAAGTCTTCAAATCATCCTACAATATAGTTACACTGATCCCCGATTCACTCACTCCCTAACGATTCCGGTCCGACCACTTCAAAATAAAACTTTTACCGTCATTAATCCCAACAGATTAAAAAGCTGTGGTCTAAAACTGTGATAAAATTCACACCGTTTGTACGATCCGCTTGATTTTTTTCATAATCATGTATAAAAATATAGAAAACAATCTGAGCTACTTTAAAAACCTGAAAATCCACCCGTTCTCTCATTTTTAGGCAATTTTAGCTCAAATCAGCTCCATTTTATTTCCGAGAGTCAAAAAACTGAATCATTTTGGCGTGACAAAATAACTTTTTTGAAGTGAAAATGACGTCACACAATTGGGATTCCAATTCGTTTAAAATAGTTTTTCCAGGTAACATGGTTTGATTTTTTTTTCATTAAAATAATCGTCTGCGGAAGTATTACTGTAAGAGGTGCTGAATACACAAATCGAAATCGTTCGAATGCGAAAAGTTTCTGCGCATTTCCAGAAGAGCATGAAATTTGATTTGGGTCTATAGTAAAAATTGAATATGAAGTTATTTATTTTAGGTGGACGAAGATTAAATATATTGAGTGTAGACATATATTTGTCCTGTTTTTTCTTAGCGGCCGTTGTAATTGCTTCCACAACGGGCTTTTCTTCTAGTTTATAAATATCAGGAGAAACAACCACAAATAAAAAAAAATTAAAGAATTCATATTTGCTTTTTTAAATAAATATCATTAACAGATCTCTTTAACTGTAGGTTTTAAACTGTCGATTATCTAATGCTAAATTTAAGTTTTCCTTAATCGACAGTATTTTGATGAATATATATTATATCAACTAACACGATAACATATAAAAATTAAATAAAAATATACAGTGTGTACAAACTTCTGCGAAGTATTTTCCTGAAAGATGAACGAGAATCGCATACAACAGTGCAGGATCGCAAACGTACGTATATTACGATCAATGAAAAGTATTAAAATTCTAGACGATTTTCATGGCTAGAATTCATAAACAATGCCTGTGTTCTTTATGATGTTTCATATCTCTGTTGAATTGCATATTTTTCAAAAACTAATTAATGATTCTCATAGCTAAAATAGAAAATTTCGCTTTTACTCGAATACATTTTTGAGAGGGTGTACGATAAAATATGATTTTTGAACTATCAAATTTTATTTATCGTTTATTTTATACAATTTTTTTACACGAAATGTAAATTGATCATTCTAAATTACAAACTTGAATAACACTAACACCTCTTTAAAATTTGTATATGAAAACAGACACGTAGCCAGAAAAAGATTTCGCAAAGGTAGGATGCTGAAGATGAGTTTTCATTCTCTCAAAAACAGGAAAAAGAAAAAAAAAAACACCTTTGTTATCATTTCACTTACCAAAACCTTAACTCTCTCAACAACTGAAGTTTCTGAAATTTTTTACTGCTATGTACTGAAACAGATTATGAATAATTCATGTAAAAGTTACTGTCCAAAATATGTTTGCTGTAGAATTCAATAAAACGGGTATTTTTATTTTTGTATTACTCGAACATATATCTGTAGCATACCAAAGTATTACTAAAGCAATTGTAAACACTTTATCTACTAACCATTAAATTAAAATTCTAAATAGAAAAAAAAAAGAAAAAGAATTCATTGTAACCATTTCTTTGAAAAATCAATACCCAATACTTCAATTAATCAGCTTACATCACGACTGCTTGTTCTATCACAATAGATTGTTTTAAGTGGGCAGCTTTCCGCTCACTTTCGAATCATGCTGAGCGCCCTCCTCCCCAAAAAAGAGCATTAGTGAATTTTCAGACGTCTGTTTTATGATTAAAGGATTAGACTTTCTAAAAGTGTGTCCATCAAAGTATTACTCGACTCCTTCTGATTGGTGGGTCCTATACTCTTTTGAAAAAAGGTTCGTTAACTGTTTATAGAACAAGTCGTCCAACGTATATAGCTTATGCTTATATTTTTTCCCGTAATTTTCTTTTTTATTACATTAATCTGAATTTATCATTCATTGCCTAGCTATAACAAGAGAAAACAAATAGATGCTTGGCGATATTCTTATCGATTCTTAATTCGGTAGATAAAGGGTTGAGTTGAGAAATTTTTAAAAAATTCATTCACATTCTTGCAAAGTCTACGAAAAAACACTTTAAATTCTGCAATAACCAATAGTGTGACTGCTGAAGGACAGAATACAGAATACAGTTTCATGTTACAATATTAATTAAATATCACACTTTTCAGATTAAAAAAAAAAAAAAACTTTTTTATGCTCACGTTATATTGAGGGGAAAAAAAACCCCAGTCATTCAAATATTTTTGAATACACTATCATAGCTGACAACTTTTAACGGAACATAGATAATAAAACGCTGTAAGCGGTAAGATTTGTTAAATATTTTTTTCAAATTCATAATTAACCTACGCCCTCAACTACAAAATTGTGCTATATACAAGCCGAAAACAATTGTTTAAAAAAGTGGTTAATTACCGTAAAAGTTGGCACCTATGCACTATGATTAATATATATATATATATATATTCGTAAATACGCGTTAGAACCCCTTAGAAAGTCTTCCGACCAGGGCACCTCCCATTCTAGGCAGGTCGCCCACGAGTAGCATTGCTATAAAAACACAAACATCAAACATTAATGAATACAGTTTTCATTAGTATGTTCCATAACTGCAACATGGTGCTATAAAGGGGTAAAAGGTCAAAAAAATTTTCAATTAAACATATTTATTAGGAAAAAAAATCTCAAAGAACTTACTGAGGCTCTTCTATATCAATCATTCTCGGCAGTCCGTACATAAGGGGATGCACTAGTTTTAGAAAGAGTTCTGAATCTTAGACTAGCTGGAATGACGGATTGAACTGAAGGCTGGATCAACCCTGGATGGACAATGAATCAACCACTGTGACAGACAGCAAGGTATCTTATCGTGTTTTTGAAATCAAGGATATTTATGTCCAGTTTTCCAAGATTAGGTGTGAAAAATAAGCAGAGTTGCAATTTCTTTATCAAAGCGTAAGGCTGCTTGAAATATTGTTCGAAACGATAAACCTAATCTGTTACATATCCTTGTAGTGACTGAATGAATGTAAGGCACAGAATACCAGGTGTAACTGTTTAACCATCAGAGACTGATTACCGAAAAGGCTCTGCAAGCTTGAGCTTACCCTCAGAATTTTAACCCTTTAACGCTCAGTGTTCCCACTCTGGGAACACCAAACTCTGACGTTTTGACTGTTGCCAGTCACGAAGAATAAATTGGATTTCTATAAAAATAGTTGCGGGTGACATAGCTCCTCGAGAATCCTTTACTTTTTAGCACGTCATTTCCCGTAAAAAAGTTGTCACGATTATTTTTAACAGCACTGACATCTGCTGAAAAATGGAAGAATGCTAGAACAGCTGGATAGATTGCCCAATGCTGAAAAAAGGGCAGCCGTTGACGACAGCTGGCACAGCCAGCTGTCGTCAAAAAAGGGTCTCTAGGTCTGTGTCACGCGATGAACATTTCGATCGTCCGACATCTTGCTGGTAGTTAAGTCGAGCGATGGCAACGGCTGCCCTTTTTACAGCATTGGGGAAGGGTTGCGCCTCAAAGGGTTAAGAGAAAGGGGCAAAAATAAGTGAACTGTGATAAAAATTAAAAATTTTGTTTTTAAATGATCTTTTAAGTCATCGTGAATATTTTTAATGAAGAGAAATGGAAAGCTATTTTTTAAAGGTTTTTCAGAAGTCTGATTCTTAAGGTCGCAACATTTCTAAATTGGTCCAGTTTGTGACGTCTTGAACAGGGACATCTGCTCCAGTTCGCAGACAGTTTTTCTATTATTGGGGAACATATGGTCGGCAGAAAGGGGTAGACTTTCAACATGTAATGCTAAACATCTAAATGTCAAAATTAATTCTACCTTCAAGTTGTGATTTATATGATGCCTTAAAAACAAAGTAAGAATTTTTGAATAAAGCCATGTCTAATGAAAAATAAGACTAAATAAATAGTTTAATGTTCTATATATAAATAGGTAATATTTTTAGTCCATTTTTTAAAGTAGTTTCA
Source organism: Cheiracanthium punctorium (assembly GCA_038373885.1). Taxonomy (NCBI): domain Eukaryota; kingdom Metazoa; phylum Arthropoda; class Arachnida; order Araneae; family Cheiracanthiidae; genus Cheiracanthium; species Cheiracanthium punctorium. The sequence continues at coordinate 48,060 of JAWZYV010003545.1, read as the reverse complement.
AAAACACACGTTAAAATCTCGTTACAATGAGTTAAATTATTCTGAGGATTAATTGAATAAAACATTTTTAGCAAAGGAAACCATCAGAACTAATTAAGTCAATGTAATTTCATTTTAATGAATAAAATATTTTTAGCAAATAAAATCATTAAAACTTCACTTTTCCCAAACAAAAAGGAGAGGTGGGCCTCGTCTCATTTAGGCCCCTCGTGGGCCTAATTGAGACTGAGCTTCCTCTCACTTCATAGGTTAATCGGTCCTATTAACTATTGTAAGCAGATGTAGAAATTACAATGTTTAGTCAGTGGTCCAAAGGATCAGAGACGCTATAGCTTTCCTGGTCCGTAACATTTATCACTGGTCCGTATATAGGATTTTTAAAAGATTACAAAACAAATATATATATACAGGGTGTCCAGCCTTAATGTGACCCAATAGCTAATTCCCGAACCATTCGGTTTAGATATGCACTTCCAATTTAAAAAATGTTTTAAAAAGGGTAAAGAATGTTTTTACGTGCTTTTCGAACCAAAAAACCCATTTAGAAAAAAATTAGAAAAATTAAATTTTTATACGGTCCCCAGGTCCTATCACTTATATTTAGGAAAAGATGCAGTACACAAAAACAAAGTAAACACAAAAAGTTTCATTTTATTACGATAAAAACTGACCAAGTTATGGAACTTTGAAAATCATACATTTCATCCATTTTCTCGGCCAATTTCAAGAAGCTAGTAAGGGACCGTCTCCAAAGTGAAATTAATTGGAACTCTGCCAGGAAACTTTCGCTCTTGCACGTCACTCTTATGTAAATCGTTTTTAAATTTAAAAGTACATACATTACGTTAATATTACAATAATTGAGTACTTAAGAAACAAAATTTATTCTGTGTACGTGTAAAACATAAATAAAATAAAATATTTTGGACGAAGAAAACTTTTCAAAAGCAGTTCCAAAAACTTAGACTTATTTGCCTGCGGCTTCAGACTGATTTGCTGCGGTACTGATCATGGCAAACGTTAAAAATCTGTTGTGTAGTCGCTTGCAATTGCATACAGTCGTATTCTAATATTACGAATTCTAGTACAGGAGAACGAGATGTATACAAATGAAGAATACTGCGAAATGGTACGGTTGTATGGGCAGTGTAATCGAAATAAGAGAGAGGCGGCAAGACTTTATGCCATTAAATTTCCCAGTCGAAGACATCTATCTTATTGTACAATTGCCCGTGCTGTTCAACGCTTGTATAGAACTGGGAGTTGTCATAGACGTATTCCCTTGTCTCGTGCCACACCTTCAAGCTTGCGGATACCCGCTGAGGATGTTCTAGGATATGCCCTGGCTCATCCTGAAAGTAGTGTCCAGGATATTAGCAAGGCTTGTTCCTACTCAAAATCGACGGTGTGGAACATATTACATACGTACGGTGCATTTCCTTATCGTCCAGTCCTGGCGCAGGAGCTAATGCCTGGAGACCAGTTGTCTCGTTCTCCCATACTAGAATTCGTAATATTAGAATACGGCTGTATGCAATTGCAAGCGACTACACAACAGATTTTTAACGTTCGCCATGATCAGTATCGCAGCAAATCAGTCTGAAGCCGCAGGCAAATAAGTCTAAGTTTTTGGAACTGCTTTTGAAAAGTTTTCTTCGTCCAAAATATTTTATTTTCTCTATGTTTTACACGTACACAGAATAAATTTTGTTTCTTAAGTACTCGGTTATTGTAATATTAACGTAATGTATGTACTTTTAAATTTAAAAACGATTTACATAAGAGTGACGTGCAAGAGCGAAAGTTTTCTGGCAGAGTTCCAATTAATTTCACTTTGGAGACGGTCCCTTACTAGCTTCTTGAAATTGGCCGAGAAAATGGATGAAATGTATGATTTTCAAAGTTCCATAATTTGGTCAGTTTTTATCGTAATAAAATGAAACTTTTTGTGTTTACTTTGTTTTTGTGTACTGCATCTTTTCCTAAATATAAGTGATAGGACCTGGGGACCGTATAAAAATTTAATTTTTGTAATTTTTTTCTAAATGGGTTTTTTGGTTCGAAAAGCACGTAAAAACATTCTTTACCCTTTTTAAAACATTTTTTAAATTGGAAGTGCATATCTAAACCGAACGGTTCGGGAATTAGCTATTGGGTCACATTAAGGCTGGACACCCTGTATATATATATATATATATACAGGATGATTCAAAATTAGAGGGACAAACTTCTAGGACAGGCAGATTACAACAAGAGGATTACGAATCACATAGCGATGTGGGGTCGGAAGCGTGGTTTTCTTTTGCCAGTTAAGGGGATAGTTCACTGAATATACGGCCGATAAATTGATTTTTGTTTTTTAATCCTAAATTATACTTTATTTCAATGTGGGCAATTTAATACGAACATTTCAGTAATGCGACATTTATTTCATGACATATAGTGAAAAGCATTTCATGAGATATAACAGAAACACATGCGAAATTTTATCTTTAAATGCTTATTTCTCAAAAAGGCAAATTTTAGCATACCGCGTGTATCTTCGAAACGCGTCAACATACATTAAAAATTTCAGGACTTGTTCACAGTAGTTATATGCATTAAATGAACTATAATTATAGATAGAAAAATTTTTATAAACAAAAAAGCTACAAAAAGTGCAAGCATTTTGTATTTTCCTAATTAAAATTAAATATTTTTCTTGCAATTTTAAATATCTTATAATGATTGTTTTTCATATCATTAGTAGGAGTATTTTCTTCAATTTGAAGAGAAAATTGTTGAAAAATATTGAAAACATTTTTTGTTATCCTGCGTGAAGTGCATTTTAGTAATTTTGAAGACATGCAATTGTGTGTTATTCTTTTGTGTTTTTAAGGCGTAAAAAATTGTATTTTATTTATTTTTTATTTTTATTATTCAAAACAGTATTGTGTGCATCAACCTGCCAAAATCATTTTAATACCTATAACAGTTTTTTCGTAAAAGATTTAAGATAGTGCACTTTTTAGTGATTTCATGCCTCGAATGGGTGAACTGCCCCCTTAATAATCATTTCAGAAGAAGTGTTCAGGTCCTAGTGAACTTTCCTAACACGGTTTGTCAAAAACTAATGCATCTTTCACAGATTGTACTTTATAAAAATTATTAATTTAGAACAGTATTTATTGTATTGACGAAATTGTTGGAGAAGAGCCTATTGTTTATGAAACTTGGTTAAGATATTAGACGCCCACTTCAAAGCTTCTTCCAAAGTGATTATTAATAGGTACATGAAGAAGGCGTTTCTGACCCCACATTGCTGTGCGATTCGTAAACGTTTTAGTGAATCCTTCCTCTCCTAAAATTTTGTTCTTCTAATTTTGAATCACATTCTATCAATATTTTTGAATATGTTTATGAGCAATATCTATTGATTTACATTAAGAGCTGAATTAAAAAAATGTTAACATCTATTACAAAATTATTAAATAGATCAAATTATATGGCATGCATGAGTAAAATTAGATGTCACACATTGTGGAACTAAATGAAGGAAGTTTGCAAAAGAAAAATGTAAGTAAAGCATTGTAGCCAGACAGATCAACAAATCCTTACTTCCATACATCTGTCTGTTAAATATTTTAATGCCCCGCGATGGTCTAGTCACTAAACTCCGTTCCCGTAAGAATACGGAAAAATAAAGCAACACCCGGCTTCGCCTGTGATTGGGATGGTGAAGTCCTTTCGCGGCTTGGCTGCTGTGGGACCGTGTACGCTAATGAAAGCTGGTGCACGTAAAATCCGTCGTGGCTCCAATGTCCTCCAATTTGTTAAACGATACCTCGAGGGGGGGGGGGTGTCGATTTCAGATGGCTGGTCCCTCTTATGGAATTGGTTCAAAATTAGAGGGACCCCCGAGCTAAGTCGGACTTCCTCACACTGGGGCTTTTTAAAATGGAAGCCGCCAATTCCACCCAACGCCTTTCTGTATGGGAGATCTGACACCGCTCTGCGGTTGCCAGACGGCATTAGCAACAAAACAATAATCTTGGACCAGCGGACACCCGTTAATTTCGAGCCCTGATAGTTTTGAATTTTTGGAGGGATTTCATTTAACCCGAACGAATTATAGACTGTTACCCGACGAATATCCATTTCAAAACGAAACGGATATTCATCAAATAACGGATATATTCCGGCAGGACTACTGCCAGAAAACTTTCCGTGAATTGAAGGGATAACATTTGAAAGTGCGTCTTCATACGCTAATTTATTCCTCATTTTTCAAAGAATAATTCCCGTACTCCTTGGAAATTTTTTAATTCCGTGAATTCTTCTCGAAAATCTAAAGGAAGAAGAAAAACTTTCGTTGAATCTGAAGAAGTTTCTTCAGTTGACAGGAGAAAAAATGAAACGGAGATATTCCGGCAGCGCTGCTGCAAAATTTCCGTGAATTGAAGAATTAATTTTTGACGAGTGCTTGCTGAAAATTACATGCCGTGCAATCCGATCTCTAAACTCAGTGGCCAGAGATAATCTCGACAACAAGAAATACAAGCACTCATTGAAAGTTCTAAAGCGTTGAAGTTGTTCCTTTATCACAACAGAGAAAAGAACAATCAAAGAAATCGTAATTTTATACGAGTATTCGAGAGATAGCATCTATCATAACGCATCTAGTGACGTCATATTGATATTACTATAAAGCACAAACGTAAGCTTGCCTCCACAGTAGCCACTTTTCATTTCCTCGCTGATAATAGAGGAATTATGTAAAGAGATCATTACCGAAATCGCTGAGATAACACACGATAAGAAAGCGTTTGAATGAATGTTTTTCCAGGATTTATCGCAGCGAGTTAAGAAATGATTTACGTGATAATTCTGGAGATGTGGTGCGGCCGTAAAAATTATCGGACGATATTTCAGTTTCATTGTCTGGAAATTTACGGTTGTGTTGTCGTCTTGCGTAAAATATATCTAGAAGATTTTTTTGACGTCAGTCCTGCTTGTTGTAGTAAAAACTGTCTTGTGGACTAATTTTTTCCACGAGGGCATAAGTCAGCTTTTTTCCCCTTTTCTTTCAATCTTAAATCCCTATTAAGTCTGCCCGTATCTATTCCTTTTAAAAGGCGCAACGGTGAGGATTCTCTTTCTTTGTCCTGTTTTACTTCTCACACTTTCAGAAAAAATCGTCTTTATAGACTAAATCATCCCTCATCAACGAATAATTTTCGTTCTCAATGAAAACGTAATATTTCCGTGAATTCTTCTTCCTTAGATCTAAAGAGGAAAAAAATTTGTTCAACTGAAGAAGTTTCTTCAATAGACAGGAAAAAAAAAAAGAAGAAAGAAATGAACATATGTCAAATAACGGAGATATTCTGGCAGAACTTGATGAAAGTAAATTTTCCGAGAATTGAAGAAATAATTTTTGAAAGTTAGACTTTAATTTATTCTTCATTTTTCAACGAAGAAATTCTGTACTCCTTGGAAACGCAACATTTTCCGTGAATTCTTCCCAAAACTCTGTGTAGAATAGTGTAGCTTTCAGTGAAAAGATCTTTAGAATCGGTTCAGTAGTTACAGAGATGTCCATATAGCGTCATGTGCTAGAATTCTTTTGAGTGTCCCTGTAAAAGAACTAGTTATGCTGCATGCTGAAAGGTAGCCTATATTACTCAGGAATAGTGTAGCTTTCTATCAGTGAAAACAATTTTCGAATCGGTTCAGTACTTACAGAGATCCCCATACAGCGTAATGTAATTCTTATGAGTGCTCCTGTAAAAGAACTAACTGTTCGTGATATATGGAGGATATATTTGAAATATACGAAGAATAAGTTAATTTTCAATATTGCCACTGTCGATTAAACTTCTAAAAGTAACGTCGAAATGCCCCCATGCGTGCCAGTGGAATGTCCCAAATAGGGAGGTACTTTTTGGGATTTTTCTTGGAAGCAGTTGTACCTTCAAAAAATGTTTTTTCATAATATCAAACTACTATGTTGATACTACATCTCCATGCCAATAGTTCTCCTGTGGGAACTCGGCTTCAGCTGTAACAATGCTTGGAAATTGCGTAAATTAGCGTTAAGCACCATGTTTGGGGCCCCGTGCAGGGGCACTGGTGGCCTTCAAAAATTTTTAACATTGGATTCACTTTATATGAAGATATATAACTGCACTGTGCAAAAAGTTTTTCTGTATCACGTCAGAACCAATATTTAAAGCATTCTTAAAACTGTATTTTTAATGAAATTGGGGGTATTTGGGGGGCCCTTATTTGGGGCTCTGACAATTTTCGAATGAATTTTCAATTTGAGATGCTAATATACAAGGTATATTATAGGATAAAATGAAAAAAATCTCTAAAGCACCTCTGAGCCAATCGAAGTCGAGACAATAAAGTGGCACAAATGGTCGTAAATTAATTCTACGTCACTCGTCTGTGGTACTTTGACCCCCCATAACTCCAAAACTAAAAGAGGTAAATCAAAAATATTTCATATTTGTTCTTTCCTTGGGTAAAGCAACACAAGAAAAAAAAAAAAAAATCATGAAATTCTGAGATGGTGATGGAAACGCCCTGCCCGATTTGCCCCTGCAATCTTCTTAAATACCCAGATCGAGCATATTTTCTTTTCGAATAGCCTTCAAAATTCTTCTTAACTAGCCTTATCAAGGTGTTTAGATATCTTAAATGTAAATATCAATACAAAAAATTTCAAAATACTTACTTGCTGCCATCTTCTCTGACAGTTCTGTAAAAGAAACAAAAAATAATCAATTTCATATATTAGAAGATAATACAGCATAATGAAAAAATTTAATATTGAATAAAAAAGATGTATGTACAGTGAAACTTCCATGAGCGACCACCTCTATTAAGCGACCCCTTCCTTCAATGACCAGCTTTTTAAGGGACCGATTTTTTACCCTATCTACTTAATGTTAAAGATCCTGTAGAAAAGACCACACAATCCTTTATGGGCGTTGTATAAATCTTGTAGGTTTGAGAAGAGATATGTCTAAGAAACGAGTAAGTTTGTTGTTGCTGCAACGCATTAATGTGATCGAGTCACACGAAAAAGGAAATTTCGGAGAGGAAGTGGGCGGTTACTTTTGGTTGTGGGAAAACCCAAAAATGCAAATTTTAAAGCAAATAGATTTTAGTATGATAAGATTAGAATGAAGAATATCTAGATAAATGCTCTTATGTCAGATGTAAAAAATAAGGTAGAGAAAGTACTCTCTGAGACAGAAGAAAGTATGAAACAATCCGACATTTCTTAATATTTTGTTAAAATTTGAATTTAAAAAATATGTTTGTAAAACTAATTATGTATTAGTATGCAGTTTTATAAATAACAAAACAAACAATATTGTTTAGCATTTTTTTTATTGGTTATCAAATGTTTATACTCCTTTGCGCGCTCACTTCTCTTAGCGACCGATTTTTCGCAGAATGGAATGTGGTCACTCCTGAGAAGTTATACAGTACTTTGTAGAGAAAAGAGTCATCCCTAATGAGTGAAGCAGCTGAACTTCTAAAAAAGCAAATACTCAAACGTCCATACAGTAAGAAACTGAAAATTTACTTCTTGATTTAAATTTGGTCCTTCCCAAAATAATTTTGTTAAAAGTAATTACTTTTCACACTCTCAGCTAGTGAATAAATTCATCATAACTCTGACAGTTGTGGGTACGTAGACAGCTATCTCAGGAACGACTATTCAATCTTTCGGTTCTAGAATGCATGATTACAAAATAAACATTGAGAACAAAATGAGAAAGAAAAACCAAGCTACAGATTTGCAGTTTGCTTTTATACGGCTACAGTTTTGTTGATTAAACTCTTTTAAAATCGGTAAATAAAAAAATACATCAATCTTACTTGCGTTTCAAGAGCGATACATTGATAATAGGATTAAAAGACTATTAAAAACACGGATACTATTGAAAATAGTGCAACTTCAGCGTGAGGACATCTGTAAACTGTCTTGAAATATTAATCACGATTATGTTGTGGGATTACGGCTAATTAGCTACCCGTGGGCTCTAGGCCGAGGGGTGGGGTGCCCTCCGTGGGGGGTCTAAGGGGTCCTAACTCGTATTGACGCGAAGTTTCGGTGAAAACCACGGAAAACTCCGAACGGTTTGGTAGGCGGACGTGATCTGGTTTTGAACCAGGCACCCTCCGTCTCCCAGTTCAGAATGCTAATTAATCACGATTAATGATTGATTTACGATTCATGATTTTGATAATGATTAACTACTGGCTACTGACAAAAAGTTTCAATCGTCGATCATCAGTTGAGGAAATTGTTATCACGATTATTGACCAAAAACTGACGATTAATATTTAATCATGACGAACGATTCATTTACGATAACGATCATTAACTATTGATTAACTATTGACTATAAAATTTCAATCATCGACCGTTAATTGAGGGGGGAAAATACACCCGTAACAACTGAAAACTAACGTGTCAACTTAAACACGATTTACGATTGATTTACGAAAGTGATTAACTATTTTGATAACGATTAACTATTGATTACTGAGTAAAAATTTTAAATCGTCGATCGTAAATTATGATTAAACCTTAATCGTTAGTTTTCAATCGTTAATCGAGATTATTTTTTCTCAGCGTCTAACGATTGAGAACTAATGAAAAATATTTAATCACGATTAATGACTAATTTGCGATAACGATTAAAACTTACTGACTAAAATGTTTCAATCGTCTATCGTTGATTGCGATTAAATATTAATATTTAATCAATTTTAATATCGCTAATTAATCGCGATTAATTTTTCTCTCAACACTACTGCCTGTAAGCCTATAACATGCGCTGTTAGTTAATTCTCTGAAGAACACTAGTTTAATTAAAAAAATAATCTCGAGAAAGGATTCAATACATAAGTCATTTTCAAAATTCGGTGCTATTTGCCGTCTCTGTGTAAAATATTTTTTTTAAATAAGGTATAAGAAAATTTGAATGGTTTTTCTTTTTATCATGGTTTTCATCAGTTTCCAATAGTGTAACAATAGATTAAAAACATACTACTGAATAAATTAAAAAAAGAAAAAGAATGAGTAGAGAAGATACTGAAATGCATGGCTGTCCGAATCATAGAACATAAAACGTATTATGCAGAATTACTGCTCTAACATGCTCTAACATGCTTTAACATTGTGAAATAGAGTTTAAATTACATCATGAAAAAGTTTTTATAAAGTTTTAAGAAAAATACAAGATTTTTGATAATTAAATATAGCTGTCCAGACATTGATGTCATGTCTGTTACCGTACATTATTTTCGACTTTTTAAAAAATAAAATTGAAATTTGAGAGTAGAAACACCTGTTTAAAATTAGAACATGGAAAAAGAAATATAAACAGACATCTTGAGTTTTTAGCATTGACTGAAAAAGCAGAAGCCTGTTTGCGATAAGTATTTTTATTGCATGTCGTGTCAGTTACCTTAATTAGTTGTACAAAATATATTTATTTATTCGGTAATTCAATTGATTCATTTAGATCATTAGATCTTTAATCTAAATTGATGTCTTCTTCTATGATCTCGCGGATTTATTTAGACTCATGAATTTTTGTTCTTTGAAATGTCATGTCTGTTAGTATAATAAGTAACAGATATGACAAACAAATATTTACAAAAAAAGAAGAAGAAAAATTTTAATTGAAAAAAAGCTGTATTGGACAAAAAGACTCTATACTTATGCAATATATCACTTTCTATTACTTTGGGCTGAACATAAGTGTACAAATTTCAAAGAAAACGTCTGGTAATAGACATGACAATTTTCATCAAGTCTGATAATTAAAAAATCTAAAAAATATTAAGGAAAAGAAAAAAATCATGAATAATAAATAATCAAATAATGTGCAGAAACAAGGTATGTTTTATATATTATGGGGGGGGGGGAAACTACTTATTTCTTGAAATTGTAATTTTGCTTCTTAAATTTCCAAATGGCACCAAATTTTGAAAATGACCCAACTAACAATCCATCGTATCTTATTTAAAAAGTAACAAAATTAATATTTTTTATAATCATCACTTATGAACACTTTAATGATTAGTTATCATGATGAGAGCATAACTTACAACCAGTAGAAATCCATTGATGAAGAGGTATCCCTATTCTCAGACACAAAAACATGCATATAGTAGGAAAAAAAAATTATCAGCTTAGACCCTCATCAGATGTCGGCCTGAGACTGATAAAACGAATAACAAAATGAGGAATTGTTCTAGAGAGCCATAATGAATTTTTTATTTAAACAAGATTGTTTACTTACATACGTGTGTATATGCTTTATGAATATAGTTTGTACTGCTAATATACAAAGTGCGCATATATGTATAGATACCTAATTATATTTATATACTGGAACAGGTATGGGCAACTCTGAAAAGTTGCGGGCCAAACTTCAGGATTTTAGAGAAGTCGCGGGCCGTATAATTGGGTTTTACGTGCGTGTTTGAATAATTTATATGGGTTTTAAACGGCGTTTTGATATGTTCCGCGGGTCGGATCAAAAGCCGTGGCGGCCCACATCCAGCCAGCGCGCGGGCAGGGGTTGCCCATATGTGTTCTAGAAGATAAAGCCCATTGTGGAGACAATTTCAACGGGTGCTAGAAAAAACTTTTAACAAAATGTCTATTCACTCAATATATTTAATCTTCGTACACTTAAAATAAATACCATCATATTCAATTTTTATTATATGCCCAAATCGGAATTGCATTTTTTGCACGTGCGAAAACTTTTCGCATTCAAAAGATTTCGTTTCGTAGGAAACATCCCCTCCATGCAGACGAAATCATTTTATTTGTGAAAAAAGAAAGAACTGGGTAATGTAGGAAAACTGTTTTAAACGAATTGAAAGCGCAATTTTCCTTTCAAAGCGTGATTTCAGGATGACGTCATTGTCACTTGCGATCCCGGATAATTTTGTCACGCAAATGATTTTTTTTTTTTTTTAATTCAAGGAAATAAAATGGAGTCGAAAGTAGCGAAAAATCACTTAAAAATTAGGGAGCGGGTGGATTTTCAGATTTTTAAGGCAGCACAGATTGTTTCCGATATTTTTTTACAAAATTATGAAAAATTTCAAGCGGATCGTACAAACGGTGTAGATGTTATTGCGCTTTTTGTGCTTAATAGTGCGATTTTGTGCTTAGAATAAGCTCAAATTAGGTATTGTATATTATAAGCCATCTTCGCATAACCTGTATAGAATTTGGTATACATTGAACTTGCAGTTCTCAGTTCACATAGTTTGCATCCCTGTACCAAAAAAAAAAAAAAAAAAAAGAAAGAAAGAAAAAAAAAAAAAGAAAGAGAAAGAAAAAAAAAGTTAAGCATTTGAAATTTTTTTAATATAAATATAAATCTGTTAATTAAACTCTTTTGAAATCGGGTAAACCGTCATACAGGGTACAGGACTATAAAAAAGAATTCTTATACATTATGGCCTATAGACGTAAACTATTTTAACTGCGTTAATATCTAAATCGCGCTTTTGATTGATCTCAAATTAGGTACGCATATCATAAGTCACTACGCTTGATAACGATCGAGTGTACGCAAAGTCGAGTGGTTCCGTTTCTACTTTCCGAACGTGTACCATGCAAGGAAGTATTGTATTCACGAAGAAATTCGACTCTGAGATTTTTATGTATTTACACATTTTAAAGTCTTCTGAATTAATTAATGGTATTTTTATAACATGTATGTATGTATGAATGTGCGTATGTGAGTGTACTCAATAACTCTTAAACGGCGCATTCGATTGATCTCAAATTTGGTATGTGTATTATAGGTCAACGTCGCCCGACGGGTGTTGATTTTGGTGTGCATAGGACTTACAGGTTTTTTACATGGCCACAAAAAAGAATCCGTTTACATTATGGCCTATGGACGGAAATTCTTGAAAGTGCGCTAGCGTCCAAATGGTGCATTCGATTGAGTGCAAATTGGTTTTGTATGTTATTAGTCACGGTCACATGACCTGCATAGATTTTGGTGTGTGCAGAGCTGATAGTTTGTTCACGTTGTGCAAAAAATAATTCTCATGCATAACGGCCTTCGGATGCAAATCATTTAAAGTGTGCTAGTGTCTAAATCAGGTATGGATAACCTTTGAAAAATTGCGGGCCAAATTTTACGATATTAGCGAAGTCGTGGGCCAAACTTCAGGATGTTAGCGAAGTTGCGAGCCGCACAATTGGGATTTATATGGGATTTCGAATGGTTTATATCGGTTTTATACAGGTATTTAATGTTTCGCGGGCCGGATTAAAAGCCGTGGCGGGCCACATCCGGCCCGCGGTCCATATGTGGTCTAAATAGTGCATTCCAATAAGTTCGAATTGGGTATATATATTTTAGGTCACCGTCACACAGCCTGTATAGAGTTTGGTGTGTGTAGAGCATAAACATTTTGTACAGTGCTTCAAAATATTCTTATACATTACGGCGCGAATTCTTGAAAATAAATGTGATAGCGTCTGAAGGGTGTATTCAATTGAGCTCAAATTAGGAACGCATATTACTGTAAAACCACTTATTTTAGCGATTTTTGCAAGCCCGTCGTAACTGCGAAATCTAAAGCCTCGCGAAATTTTTTCACCGTAAAAATAATAGAAAATCAGAAAATCTTCGCTTACCGAAATTTGATGATTTATTGCACAGTTACAAACTCTTTCTTATAACTATTTCCTGAGTACTACACAACTATTTCTTGAATATAAAACAGTAAAACTAATAGAATAATATTTATACTAGCTTCTTTGAAGCCATACAAAATCGGAAGCAAGGGACGAACTTTTCCGGCAAAAGAAAGTTTCCTAAAATGCTTTTATGCAAAAGGGAACCATATTTAGGCACTTCAGGGATTTTTCAGTTTTCGGTTCTATTCATAAAAAATGCGGTAAATTTCCAGCTCGTGAAATCACCGACACCTTCGAAAATTACGGCTTGCAAAAACAAGTGATTTTACAGTATAGATCACTGTCTTACAAACTGCACGGATTTTGACGTGCGTAGGGCTTACAGGTTTTTTACAGGACTAAAAAAAAAGTATTCTTATACACTGCTACTTATACACTTACTATTATTTGAAGTACACTAGAGCGTCTGAACACTCCATCAAGCTGGATTAAATTTATTTAAATGCTTTGTAGATATCGAAAGTCGAATGGAGTCTCTCCAGATTTATTTTCTTTTCTTTTAACCCTTTAAAGCGCAGCGTTCCCGCTCTGGGAACATCCAAACTCTGACGTTTTGACTGTTGCCTGTCACGAAGAATAGATTTGATTTCTATAAAAATAGTTGCGGGTGACATAGCTCCACGAGAATCCTTTACTTTTTAGCACGTCATTTCCCGTTAAAAAATTGTCACGATTATTTTTAACAGCACTGACATCTGCTGAAAAATGGAAGAATGCGAGAACAGCTGGATAGATTGCCCAATGCTGAAAAAAGGGCAGCCGTTGCGATCGCTCGACTTAACTACCAGCAAGATGGCGGACGATCGAAACGTTCATCGCGTGCCACAGATCTAGAGAACCTTTTTTGACGACAGCTGGCTGTGCTGCGTCAGAAAAAGGGTCTCTAGATCTGTGGCACGCGATGAACGTTTCGATCGTCCGCCATCTTGCTGGTAGTTAAGTCGAGCGATGGCAACGGCTGCCCTTTTTTCCGCAGTGGGAAAGGATTGCGCCTCAAAATGTTAATTGTCCGTAGCCTCTTTCCGTTTTAAGCCTGTTGCCAAGCTATCCATTTCAAACTCACTGAACCGTGTATCAAACTGATAACACATCAGTTTGATTTCTCGTTCTAATCGTTTCGAAATCGTATTATCAGTAATTACATGCGAGTTTATTCATCTGAATTTAAAAAAAAAAAAAAGTAATGCTGTACCTCACCTTGACTGTCTTCTGCAAACTTGTGTAACAGAAATTTTCATCTCATTTTACAGCTACCGCCGTTTGACGCCAAAATCGAATCAGCAAGTTTTCTAGGAAGCATTGAGGAAGCCGATGTGGGAAATTTCCAGAAATTTTCGAAGGTGATGACGTCAGTGACATGGTTTACGTTTTATTGATATTTTAAAATTCAGTCCGTCGCTGTGTCATTAATGTAATTTGGTGAAAGGTGTCTGGTGGCGATTAACGTATCAGAATAATGTTTCTGAGAAATAGCTGTTGATCATGATGCAGTATAGCCTGCCTTAATTTAGCAAGAACATTCAATTGAAGGTAAAATACTATTATATAGTTACACTGTTCCCTGACAATGTCGCAATTCCGGTTCAACCACTTCAAAACAAAACCTTTTCCACTATTATTCCAAACAGATTAAAATGTTACTGTCTAAAAACGTAATAAAACTCACACCGTTGGTGGGATTGTTTTGAAAATTTTCATAATTATGTTAAAAATATATATATATATAAATCTGTGATGCTTTTAAAATCTGATAATCCACCCATTCCCAATTTTAAACGATGTTTCGCTATTTACAGCTCCGTTTTATTTCCGAGAATAAAAAACATTTATCATTTGCGTGACAAAATTAGGTATCACAAGTGATATTGACGTCCTATTGAAGTCACGGTTATCAGGCTCTGAAGGGAAAATTACGATTCCAATTCGCTTAAAATAGTTTTTCTAGATGACGCAGTTTAACTTTTTTTCACGAATAAAATGACTTTATCTGCACGAAGCATTGATATAGGAGAGGATATTCCGATGAAACGAAATCTTTCGAAAGTTTCCGCAGAGTCAATTCCGATTTTAGTGTATAATAAAAATTCAATATGAAGTTATTTATTTTAAGTAGACAAAGATTAAATATACTGACTGAGTGTAGACATTTTTTTTATCAAATGTTTTTTTCTAGCGCCCGCTGTAATTGTCTCCACAACAGGCCTTATCCTCTAGTTAATTAAGAACTTTGGAAAATAACATTGATAAAATTGTTCTTTTCAAGAGGACCGTTTCGGGTGGTACAAACAGTCCACCCTTCTTCAGTTGCAAAAGAAAGTTCTATTATCTGCACAGACAACCTTCCTGCCTGTGAGCTGGGACGCAACTAGAGAAGGGCAAATGAGGTACGTTCCACGGGTGCTGCGTTCAGGGGCTCTAATATGAGTTATGGTTCCAAAGGAGGGGCTTCCAAAACTAAAGTTTAGCCCGGATGCCGTGCTGAGGGAAAGGGTAAGGGCGCACTCAAATTAAGCTTTCCCGCGTGGGGATAGCTTCCCCTTAGGGAAAAAGCTTAATTTAAGCTTTACAACTGGGACATAATTCTATTTCCACAATCTACACATCTAGAATTTGATGTGTAGATTGTGGAACTTTTTTGCAAATGTTGAAGGGTGGACCACTTGTACCACCTGAAACGATTTTTTTGCCACCTTTTTGTGTGAGTTACTTTGCAACGTTTTTCAGTAATTCTGCCTTAATTTAGGTCTATTATAACGCCAATATATGCAATTCGTATACAATCTGGATAAAATGTTGACTAGGATTTACGGTGAATCAGGTGACTGGTACGGTGAATCTGTACGGTGAATCAGGTACGGTGAATCTGCATTATTTCTGAAAGACAGAAATTTTATAGTAAAAATTGTCGTAAGCGAAATCATAAGGGACTTAAAACATTTCACTAGAAAGTTTGCATTTTGAATAAAGGTGAATTTTTAATCAAGGAATAGATGAAAGATTTAAAATAAATCCGTTAAAAAATTGTTAGTAAAAAAAAAAAAAAAACATGTGGAAAAATACACACAGAGTATGAATTGTCAAAAGAAGACAAAACATTTTTTAACTAGAGGCAGATATTTGTTTAGTTAAAAAATGTCTATTTAAAGAAAGGAAATTAACTTTAAAGAGAGATTTTCTCTTATGAAGAGTTCATTTAAAGCAAGTTTTACTGTAGTGCATAGTAAAACCTGTGTTTAACGGAATCGAACTTAAGTCGTTCCATACTACAGGCGCGTTACTGGCCCAAAGAATATAAGTGTATTTTAAATTAAGTATCAGGGGAAGCGACCTGTTAGGTAAGTTTATAATTTCGGTGATTAACAAGAAATGCTTTAGCTATTATTTATTATTATCATGGAGAACGACAGTTCTACGAGTGACGCAGCCTACACCAACCAACCAACCGCCCAACACACTGTGTATTTAAATGCATTTCACTTAGTTTGGATACTATGAGTATGACACAAAGTCAGCATTTACGTAAATTTTACTTGCCCTTTTGGATAACGTAACGCAAAAAGATAAATTAAATTACTGAAATAAATTCATTTGAATACATTATATAGACTCAGTGAAAGTGTGAAATATTTGACAGTGTGCACTGTGACAGTGTTTGACGCGCGCACTGACAGCTTTGGTAGAAAACTTCGCCAGCTCTGTGGCTATTCTATCGACCGCCATGTTGTTGCTGGTTAAATGGATCGATGGAAACTGCTGCACATTTTCAGCGTTGGGCAGTCTACCCAGCTGGTCTTCCATATGAATGCGAAAATGCTTGCGCTTGCTTCAAAGAGTCAAAGATACGTGCCGCGAAGCCAAAAGAAGAATAAAGAAGGGATACCTCTGCCGTTGAGTCTTTACAACGCTGGAAGCAAGCACGTTAATTAGGGCATGCGCAAGTGAGATCATGCGATGGAAAGGGCTTTATAATCGATGGGCCAAGGGCGGATTAAAGGGGGGGCGGCCGCCCCCCCCGAGAAAAAAGAAATTAATGTAAAAGATCCTATTTTACTTCCATAAAATGGATGTATATGTCAATCTTCTAAATAACCGCCCCCCCCCCCCCGACAAACTTTCAATAATGCTCCACTGCGATGGGCTTACTGCGATTCATCTACCTTGATTTTTTCATTATTCAACTCTGCAGAAACTTCGATTGTGAAGCTGAATAAAAAAAGATTTCTCAAAAAAACAAGGACGATTATCAAACAAGAAACAACAAAAACGGATCGACAAAATCGGACAACAAAAAAGAAATGTTTTGCTGTTAATTTATGACTATTTCGAAGAAACAAAAACCGCTTCAAGGTCTTAATAGGTCTGTATAGTCCCATTTTATGGAAGTAAAATAGGATCTTTTACATTAATTTCTTTTTTCTCGGGGGGCGGCCGCCCCCCCTTTAATCCGCCCTTGGCCCATCGATTATAAAGCCCTTTCCATCACATGATCTCACTTGCGCATGCCCTATGGTCTTAACCGCTTCAAGGTTACGTAGATAAAACTAAGCTAAGGGACTCCGAAAAAATTCAGGATGATTCTTCATAAGCTGCATTACACACTGAAATAAATGAGGAAAACTGTACCTTTTATGAAACTCCCAGAAAAAATTCTTAAACATCGGACTGCAGAGCAACATTTTTCGAAGAGTGACATATTTTGCAAAGTTTTCCATTTTTAAGAAATTTTTCTGAGTTCCGTAACTCAGCGGTTCTCAACCTTTTTGAAGTCGCGCCCCCCAACAAAGGCTAAATTACGGTGCCCCCCCCCTCACAATTTTCAGCATACATTCCGTTTTTTTAATCTTTAACAATGAACATTTAATCGAATTTTCTACAAAATAATGTTATCAGTAAAGTTTGAATGAACCTTTTAAGCGAAAATGGATATAATTTTGAGTAAAAATGAGAATAAATAAGATGATTTAAAAAAAAAAAAAAACATGCATCACTACTTGCTCTTTGGTTTTTCTCGCGCCCCCCTGCAAACGCTCTGCGCCTCCCTTGGGGGTCGCGCCCCACAGGTTGAGAAACGATGCCGTAACTGATACATATTTATTGTTTATTACAATTTATATAGTACAGCTTGTTGAGAGACATCCTTAACATTTTTTTTCAAGCCCCCGACATAAATAATTAATTTGTACTTATTTAACCCAAATCACTTGATTTATTTGAACTACAATATTAAGCACACCTATTGCACAGAAAGAAAAGTAAAATACTCAACTCACCCATCCCCATCTACATCAATAGACATTCCTCTTGAAACCTCAATCATGTTGACAGAAAATTTCGTCGCGATTAAAAACTGAAGCTGGAAAAATTTGCGAGGAGAGAGAAAAATATGTTCTATCTCGGATAACGTCCGTTGAACTTGGAGTAAAAATCTAAGGAACACATATTTACTTCATCTTTATCACCTGCTGAACTTTGCTCGGTGTCATTAAGTTACCTAAAAGATATAGGTGGAGTCTACGAGAACTGCCGAAAAGTAGACGTTGCCAGTCGACAAATAGGAAATACCGCATTGAAAATAATCAATGAATGGCGGACGATTCATGTTTGGAACGGAGCCAGACGTTATTGCTTGGAAAAAATGTTCCATTATTTAGCTCTTTCATTGTGCTGCTGAGATGAAAGCACGTGCTTGTCCGCAGGAAATACAGTTAATATGCCCACAGTGGTTCCCATGGGAAGGGCCTGATTTCCGGGGCAAGCGCCCGGGCCCCAAACCAAAAGGGGCCCCAAAACTGTTCTTTAAGTTTAAAAATTTGTAAATTTTGAAAAGAGTTTTCGAAAGAGGGGCTTCCAATTAAGCTTTTGCCCAGCCCCCCCCCACTCGGAAATTTGCTCCTGCCCAAGGGGAGGGACTGTGGTTAAAACACTGTTTTACGCAAAATTTGACATTTGTGAGATTTAGTTCATTCTAATTGTATTTTCATGTTTTATTTAATTAAGAATGGTAATTAAAATGAAAATGACGGTTATATTTCAATTATAATGTAATTAGTACAAAGTATATATTTTTTTATTTAACTTCTCTGTTTAGTAATGTTAAAATAAAAGTCCCTCACATAAAAAAAATATATCAATAAAAAGAACGAAAGAAAGAAAGGAAAAACATTCGTTTAGTCTCTTCTGTCGAAACGACCGCGGAATATATAGCAAGATTACTTATCGTTTAGCTGTTTAAATTAATGATGAATGTAACAATTTTAATTCAATCTTCATAAAATGTTTATTAACACGATGGCTGTGCTTTGATCCACGTTATCGTAACAAATCTTCTATTTTTAAAACTCATAATCTAATGTTGACGTTGCCATTACCTGAGTAAATAAATTAAAATATTATCGGTAGAAATAAAATCAATTTATGCCTAATGCTTAATTTAAATATTTAAATTCTATGCAGTTCAACAAAAGAAAATAGCTTAATGATTTCACTTTCGTGAAAAATGTCAAATTGTGCCATCTCCAGGAGCTACTTAAAGATCGCATGAATTGCAAACTTACTCTGATTTGACGGAAATTTCCCGCTGGATTTTCAAAAACTTTCTTTTCATGTAAACTTGCAATAAAATTTCATGTCTATCAGGATCATCTGCCCATCGTCTGCCTTCGGAGCGATCTGGCAACGCCGCCAGGGCATCCAGGGCCAGGGTTGCCAGGGGGCATCAGAAACAACAACATAAAAAGTTTTTAAAAAGAACTCTTCAACATGATGTTGCACAGCAAAAATTTTCGAAGAGTGACACATCCTGCTAAATTTTCAATTTTTACCTGATACAGGTTTATCATCATTACTGACAGTGGCGGCTCCTCCATTTGAACACATGAGCACGTGAACCCCCAAAGGAAAAATTAAATACGCTTGTTATAGCTAACGAGGAAATTTTTCCCTCTGAACCGCTCGCTCTCTGGGAAAAGAAGCCCAGACAGCTGGGAGGAAGCACGGCACTCATGAAATCTGTCCGTTCGCACAAATTCATTGTGCACACATGGCCACTTTTTTTGCGGTATCGCTTCCGGATTTTGCCTTGGTTTGTTACGTTCGGTTAGTTAATTAATTTTCATTTCATTTTCTTACTTTTTTTTCTACAATTTTTCATTACATTATTTTTTTTACAAACTAGTGTAAATAATTAAGATACGTGTTTCGGAGCTAAAGCAATGGCACTTTTCAATATTATCCTTTGAAAAAACATTGAAATAAAATGAGTCAAGACAGCACCTTTGCTAAAACTTATCTTGGTGACAAAATGTAAGACCCAAGATGACTTGTTTTCTTTCAGTTGCGTGCATTGTTTCACTTTAACTGCAGGAAACGCAAATATATTTTAATTTGTAAGGTGCGTCGTATCTGCATATTTAATTTTCGAAATTTGTTTTGTGAACCTCTTTTTAAATCACCCACGAGCCGTCACTGATTACCGTACACAGCTTGCAAAGAGGTATTTTAAAATTCAATACAGCTCGAGATAATTAGTTTATTTGTATTTATGTAACGAAATAGCATAATTTTTTTTCGAAATACATCTTTAACAATACATAAATATCCCTCCGCACTGCAGTACCCTGTTTGTAGAGATGGCCAATGATTCGATGAGTCGAATCAGTGATTCGAATCTTGGTACTGAGTGGCTCAGTCTTTACACTCACTCTCTACTGATTCGAATCTCAAGCCCTCAAGGGAAATACATTCCAAGTGCGAAGGGAAGAAAAACTTATTTTCCCTTTGCCGTTCCCAGGGATTTTCCCTTACTCTTTCAACTCTTTTCGACTCTTTACGACTCCTTTCGGCTCTTTTCGACTCTTTACGACTCTGAGTCGATAGATGATTTGAAACAGTAAATGAGTGGGTGTGGGTGAGTTGGTCACGGAGTTGGTGCAGCAACGAATCTTTACTGATTCAGTGTTTCGCTCTGTTTCGGTGATTGTATACTATCGTTGAGATTCGTTAGTTTTTCGAATCTTCTATCGACTCAGAGTCGAAAGGAGCCGAAAAGAGTTGAAAGGATGTTTCATTTAATTGGAGGGGTTTTTTCGAATCTTCTATCGACTCAGAGTCGAAAGGAGTCGAAAAGAGTTGAAAGGATGTTTCATTTAATTGAAGTTTTTTTTTCGAATCTTTGGTGTTTCATTTCTTGGTTGGTGGTCGGATTTTAAAGTTTTATCTGTCTGTGGGTGTGGAGTGGGTCGAACATCGTTTGCTTTTGGCGGGGGGCATAGGCGTTACTTCCTAAGGGCAAGAGGGGTCAATCTCCCCCCCGAAAAAAAAATTAAGAAAATCCCTCCTTCCAACTTGTCTGACTGATTTAATATTTGTTTAAAATTTAATGAAACATCCCTTTTCTACTTTTAACTTCAATATATGTCCCCCTGCCCCCACCCTCAAAAAAAAAAAAAAAAAAAAAAAAAAAACGGAACGTTAAGTTTACATGGTGGCGGATTTTCATGTGAAGGGAAATAGAATGAAATAAAGTTAGGATTGTACATTGTCACTTTTAATGAAGGATACAGGGGCGGTATTAAGCGCTCTCACAAAAGGACTTTGTAGTAAGCAAAATAACATTTCGCTTTATTGCAGCAGATTTCGTTTTTTTTTTTTACCTTGTGTTTCGTTTAAGGGGAATGATTTTATTTTCTTTCGTAATTCAGAGAAATACAAAATAGGGCCTAAAGCAGTGGCGTAGTTAGTGTTATTGACAGTGGCGTAGCCAGGATTTTATTTCGGGGTGGGCTGGGTATCAAATTTAAAGATAAAGTTCAATTGTAAGCTAAGTAAAGGGTCCCATTTTTTGTGGGGGGGCAGCAGCCCCTCAGTAGGACTGGGCCAAAAATCGACATATCGGTTTTATTTGAACATCAAATATCCGATATTCCCATTTTCATTTCAGTGAAATCTCGAATTCGATAAAGGGCAAAAATACAGGCCGGCCAGGGGCGTAGCCAGAAATTTTTCATGGGGGGGGGGGTTATGACTACTGCAACTCATATATATGCATACGTGTGTATGATAATGTAGTGAAGAATATACATTTTGTATGGCAAAAAATTCCTCATGGGGGGTTATGACCCCCCTAACCCCCCCCCCTTGGCTACGCCTCTGAGGCCGGCGATAAGAAAATCCTGAGATCAATACCAGCTTGTGATGCTTTTGCTACTGCTTTCTCTCGGAAAGCTTCTTCTTCTCTCATCGCAGAAAAAACAGCTCCATGGTTTATTAGTCTAATTACCATAATTAATTAACGTATATCTCGGAACCTATCCACCGGAGCGCGTTTTTATTGATTCTCGACCCCCCCTAGACTCAACACCCCACCGATACTTAAAATTTCGAATGCTTTGACACCAAACTTAACCTTTTAATCTTACAGGCCCAGGGGGTCATACGAAGCTCCCCTATATTTTCAATTTGGGCATTTTAAACACTAGCCTCCTCCGACGGCATCTCCAAAGTCTGGAAACCATCCCAGAGCCAATTTCTACATGTTTGCAGTCCTTTTAAGCCTCAATCATGGTTAATTAGTCTAATTACCATAATTAATTAACGTATATCTCTGAAACTATCCATCGGAGCGCGTTTTTATTGATTCTCGACCCCCCCCTCTGGGACCCCCATCGATACATAAAATTTCGAATACTTTGACACCAAACTTAACCTTTTAATCTTACAGGCCCAGGGGGTCATACGAAGCTCCCCTGTATTTTCATTTCGGGCAGTTTAAACACTAGTTTTACTGGAGCAAGGAGAGAGAGATGCTAACTGCCCGAGAACTCAGCGGAGAAGAAACCCGATGAATGGGTGAAGGGTGTTTAAATAGTACGGCTTTCGGCGCAGAGAGAGGCAAAATTTCTTTAGTTGTTTTATTGATTCAAGATTCGAATCACTGATTCGAATCATCGAAGTAGTGAGTGAGTCGAGATTCGAATCAGTAAAATGAGTCGAGCCGCCCATCTCTACCTGTTTGTGATGACATGCCTTGATGACGACCTTCTGAAACAGCTGTCCCAGCGTGAAGGCGCTGAAGAAATATAAAATGGCCCAGCCACTGTTGAGTGGTAGAGTCACTGACTGCACATCGCGGTAGCTGATGAACGAGGTAAGCAGGATTTTAAAGGAAATAACTTTGTTTACTCATCGAGCTGTTAATTAGTGTTTAAAAAGCAGAACCACTGCCAGACCAAGGTGAAGGTTTGTTTGTTTACTGCGTGCTTTTATTTTCACTTGTGGCATTGGTCAGCTGATGATTGACGAGCTCAGTTTATGTTTTTTAATGGTCGTGACCTCTTCTCCCACAAACATAGATAGACCGGTATTTCTTGGTTAATTCCGGAATGTTCTAATCAAATATCCGTTTTGATATTGAGATTTAAGTGCCGTAGGATGTATCGTATTTCTCGGCGGTATAACACGCACTTTCAACTTCAAAAAATTACTTCATTTTCTCGTGTGCGGGTTATACACCGAATAAAAAATGGTCAGTATCAAAAATTTATAAATAAACATTACAGATGTGCATTACATAACAAACGATAATTATTACACCGGTCAACACGATTTTTGGGTCTGACTTCTACATGTTAAATTTTAGTTTCTCCTACGCCAAAACTAAGGAAAATAACTTTTTTTCTTATGAAAGTTTTCTTTTGTAGAAATTAAAGCAATTTTTCAGTTTTGGGCAAAAATCACCGATTTTTATATTTTTTTTATAATTCCACTCTAAATTATGATCAGAAAAGTTTTTGCTGGATATAAAAATCTTTTTTATTCAAGATTTGTGATAAACAATAACATATAAATGCAAAATAATTATTTTGAATATTCTTGTTACATAAATCATCATTTTTTCAGACACAATCAATTACAGTTTTTAGTATATTACTTTGCATCATTGTGTTGATAAAATAAAAATATTACATACTAAATAATACATACAATATTATTATAATAATACACTTTACTTTCGGGTTAATCAAAGTGCTGCCATATTTCGTTTATGAAATAAATAAAATATACTTATCGATAGTGCTGTAAAAGTAACGACAAAATGAGTATCCGTATGTATTTGTTACTTAGATGTTCGCTATTCGTTACTAAGTATTCGTTACTCGTTACTTTCGTTACTACTAATAGAATCGGTAATAGGGTGTTATATAGTGCCCCATAACAACACATCCGGGACAGTGTTGTTATGGGTATATGCCGCCCATACATAAACCCATAGCAAAACCTAACCAAAAAGAATTTTTTTTAGCGAAGTTGTACAAAGTTGTATTTAGAGCTTATTTTCTCTGATTTACAGATTGTTTTTATACACATTTATGGTTTTATACAATGCTAAATTATCCGAATTACTGAGTGCACATAGAAATCTTCCAAAGACATATGCCATTCTTTTCTTTTCTCAACCCCCCCCTTTTTTTAATTCTGAACGCTGGTTTAACCTGTTCATTCTTATCATAAAAAGTGTAAAGGAAAGCTTGTGACTCGTGTTTTTTCTGGGTTGCGGGTTCTCGAATACTGAGATCCAGGGATTGGGCCACATATATAAAATTCACAGGGCAGGGGATCTCAGTATGATATCAACTACTTTGCGTTTCTACAAGCATAATATCTTTATTATTTGTGAGTTCTTATTTCATATCAAAAACTTCTTTTGCTGGATCATTTTTCGAAGTAAATTAAAAATTACCATATTTTAATTTAAAATTGTTTAATTCAGTGAGAATTATCTATTTTTAAGATATTTCCAGTTCTATTTCTGCACTTTTGGGATGAAAGGGGTTAGCCCCTTCTGTGGGTGCATATATGAGAGCATTCTTTAAACAAAAATTATCACTCCTTTCATACAGAAAGAATGGTTGCACCGGATTATGCGTATTCCATGAGTTCATGGAATAAAATGTACCATAAAATAGGGCAGATGGCCCCCTAAACACCGACATTTTAGAAACATACTGAACTTTATTGAAATATTTTAATACCAGTGGCTTACGCAGGAGTGGGCATAGAAATCCCGGGTCGCTCCCAATTTTTTATATATTTTTTAAACAATTACTTAAAAAATGTGTTTAGGTTTCCATGCTAAATATTTTTTTTAGTTCCAAATAATATTTTAAATAATAAAAATGTGTGAATTTGTTTACTTTATGAAAATATTTTTTTAAAAGGTGTATTTAAATAATTTGTTATTTATTACTCATTTCGATTCTAGCTAAAAAAAAAGAAAAAGTTAAGTTCGCAATCCTGCTTCGGAACCACCCTGAAAGAAAGAATTCTGATTGCACCACTATTTAGTACTAAAATGTTAGAAAGCCCGAAATTAGCACCCCTTACTAACATGCTTCTCTTATATGTATTGCTCCTCTACAATTATAAGAACACCCCCTTACCCCCCCCCCGCCGCAAAAAAAGAGTTCAACTGCGCATAATAACATACTATACACCGGATCGTATCCCCCCCATTGTACGACCCATATCAATAGAGCAGCAGATACTATTCCATCTCCATAACTGTAACGAAACATACGGATTCTTCGAAACCTCATCAAAACGATACCATTCGGCGCGGCACAAACGAATTGCAACCAGAACATACTACTACTCAAATACCGAAACTGATTTTTCCCTCCCAACAGCGAGAATCCATAATACTTCCGGTATCTAGTAACGAAAAGGAACATACTATTACTCAAATACCGAAATTCATTTTCTCCCTCCCGCAGTCTTGTATTCGAAGTTCGAACCTGGTCGATCCGAAATGCAAACTCGAAAGTCATTTTCCCCTTTGAAACCGCGATCCGATATCCAGTAACCTCAGTAACAAATAACAGAAGATATTAGTACTCGATTACTGGAACCCGTTTCCCCTCTAGTTCGCCTCGCCTGGCAGTCTGTATTCGAAGTTCGAAGCTGCTCGATCCGAAACATCTTCGGATCGAGTAGTAACGATATCAACCGAAAAGTAACAATTCGTTACTTCGAGTCTGAGTGATTATCCGTATCTTAGTACCGAATACATGCGGTTTGCTTCAGCTCTACTTATCGACGTAAATCAAACAAAGCAAACTTTAAGAACTAAAAATGAAAATGTAAGTGTTTTTCAATGTCTAGAATCAGAATTTAAGCATGAGAACAGAACCCCCCCCCCAAATTTTTTTTTGTTGACCGGTGTTATCAACTATTTAATTGAATTCATCGATATACAGTCGACTTCGGCTATAGTGAACCTCTGGGGACTTGCAAATTTCGTTCCTATATCCGAAGTTCACTAAAACCGATGTTTCCGCAAGTTGAATAATAAAACTTAATAAAAAAAACTGTAAAATATTACAAATACTGGATATTTATTAAGTAAATCAAACATAATGGATCGCATTTATGGTTTCAGAATTCTTTGTTAAGTAAAATAAACAGAATTGATCTCCTTTATGGAAATAATAAACATTTCATTGAGTTGGCAAAAAATATTGTTGCTTTTAACCTGTGATATTGCTTTGAGAATTGAAACTGAAATTGTCCAAGTTCAAGAGTAAAATTTAACTGCTTTTGGCTCACTTTCAAAATTACCCGGCTTTTATTAATGAATGCTTTTAAAGATTAAAATGCACTACAGCAATAAAAACAAAGCATTTAAATAAATTTTAATCGATGAATAATTCAGCAAAAATTCGTAGATTTTTCAATTTGAGCTCAATCGAATGTACCGTTTAAACGCTAGCGCACTTTCAAGAATTTCCCCCCATAGGCTATAATGTAAAAGAAATCTTTGTCGTAGCCCTGTAGAAAAACTATAAGTCCTATACACACCAAAATCAATACCGGTCTTGCGACGGTGGTTTACAACATAGATACCCAGTTTGAGCTCAATAAAATGCCCCGTTCAGGAGCTATTGTGTTTACTCACGCATACGCACATACACACACACACACACACACATACGCACGCACGCACTCACACATCTCCTAAAAATAGCATTAATGAATTAAAAAGACCGCAAAACGTGTGAATACACCAAAATCTCGAAGTCGATTTCTTACATGATTACAATACTTTCCTTACATGGTACATGTTCGGAAAGTAAAAATTATACGGAACAAAGGAGAAGGGGCGGGAAGGGGTCCTAACTGTATATGTATGTTATGGTAACCTTCCTCTCTACTCGAACACCATAGACACACTCTTTGTAGGAATCGAATAACTCCACCTTGGCCGTCCAGAAATTTTTAAGTTCACTATAACCGAAGTCATGGTTCCCTAAAACCGAAAAGTACTGTATACATTTTTAATGTATGTGAATCGGGACTAATGGAATGCGTTCACTATATACCGAAGTTCGCTATATCTGGATGTTCGACTATATCTAGGCAAGTATACAGTATTTAGGACTGTATATAAACAACAACAAAAACTTGACAATATATATTTTCTAACATCTTTTTTGTCAGATGACATGAAAAGTTCATTGTATTCATCCTCATTTGTGTTTTCGAGTACGTCATTGTATCTTCATTGTCACTTTCTTCTAATTATAACAAGTCATCCTCTGTTTCGTATAGTGCATTTGATTATTCCACATCTTTTGAATTATTTAACACTTATTTCTGGTTTCATTTTATCTCCTGCTGTAATAAATCCATTTATTTTGGTAGGGAAAATATGATGCGTGCTATACAGCAGTAACTGCTTGAAAATAATAAGACATACCTAAATTTACAGGTGCGTGTTCATACATTTCTTTTATTTCAATGTTTCGTTAAACCTTCTGAAAATGAGATTTTTTAACACTTTCCAAACAAATTAAAAAGTGTTTATGATTTTGGTCTGCCTATCTCTCATTCCGTGCTCTAACTCCAGTAAATATGCATCGATTGCTACGAAATACATGTATATTTTTGATATGTACCCCACCCAATGCAACTGTCTGACCACGTGTTTACTCACGAAAACATTGTACGTAGCATTTATAGTTTTTTTTTTTTTTTTTTTTTTTTTTTTTTTTACAGTAGGACCAAAATAATTCCAATACACTACGTTCTACCCAGACAGCACAGCAAACTTGCATCAAACTTGCAGCAAGCTTGATTTATCAAGTCAATAAACTTGAATTAAGCTTGAAAATTTCAAGCGTGTAAGCTTAAAGCAAGCTTGAATCAAGTGTTCAAGTTTACACTTGCCCAGCTTGCATTAAGCTTGACATAGCAAGCTTAATTTCAAGCTTAAAAATTTTTCCTAAAAAAAATTCCTAAATACACGAGGCGCCCGTCGGCGAACTCGCCCCACATATTTTATTTTTCCACGCATTTTCCCCTCTATGCTGAAATTTCAAGTTATTTTAATCTGTTTCCATCAATCGTCCGCCGGATCGAACTCGGGACCTAAGGGTTGGGAAGCCAGCGTCCTAGCCATTTAGCCAATCTGCCTCGCGCTGGTATGACTAAAGTTTGAAGTGACTGTTATGGTTGTCACGTCGTTTTCTCGCGAGATCGATCAGTGGCCGATGCCGATCTGTTTCTTTTATTTTTCCATGGGATGAATCAAAATTAAAATAATGTTATGTGTGATTTATAGACTCTACTAATAGGGAAATAAGCACAATATAAACTTAAAAGCAGCACACGTTTTAAAACTTTCAATATCGCACACTCATGTTGGGCAATACTGGCCAAAATCGAGAAAAACGACTGATTTTGAAATCAATTTCGTAGTATAATTGTATTTTATTTTGAAGAATTTCCATTTTTGGAAATATAGAATCTTTTTTTTTAATTCTATGGTCAAGTACATTTATGACTGATGATAAATTATTTGTTATGTGGATGTGGCTTTCCAAATCAAGCAGTTATCAAGCTGTGTTCAAGCTTGACAGTTGAAATGACTTCTCCAAGCTTGCTGCAAGCTTAAAATGAATTGAACTGTCAAGCTTGTATTAATACGTCAAATTCAAAGAAATGTCAAGCTTGATTTAAGCTTATGTGCTGTCTGGGTAAGTCAATAATCATTAGTTCAAGTATATTTCGGAGACATTCATCTCTATTTCAAACAAAATATAGGGTGTCCCAAAATTTACGAAAGATCTGAATTACAGAGAAAATTAATTAGTTTAGCGTTGGCAACCAAAAAAAAAAAAAAGAAAAAAAGAAAAAGAAAACAATTTGACAGCTGACAGTTTAGGGTTGGTAAAAATGCACCACTATACCAAAGAACAAACGTTTTCATTGTTGAACAACATTTCAAAAATAATGAAAGTCTGATTCTTGATAATGAATGATTTTGATGAGGAATGATGAGAAATATCATACGATTTAAAACGATTGGATTTCTTTCTGTGGGGTTATTTGAAGTCAAAAATCTATGTATTTATTCGAAATGGTTCTGGAAAATTTCGACAAAAGAGTGCGTGCGTGCCAACAAATCCGTGGAGGTCATTTGGCCGACGTGTTACTCCATACATAACCACCCAGTGGCGTAGCCAAGGGGGATAGGGGGGACACACCCTCCATGAGAAATTTTTGCCATACAAAATCCATATTTTTCACTCCCTTATCACACACACATGTGCATATTTGTGAGTTGCAGTAGTCGTAACCGCCCCCCCCCCCATGAAAAATTTCTGGCTACGCCACTGACCCTACCCTATGTACTTTATTTAAAAAAACAGTGTTTTCTATTTAATTCAAATTGATGTGTACATTTTGGACACCCTATAAAATTCATGGATTTTTTAAAGGATTACAAAATAATGCTCGCCATCGAAAATAGTTTATGTAGCATTAGGCTTTCTTCCACGAGAGCTTTAGTCCTTTGAGGCGCAACCCTTTCCCAATGCTGAAAAAAGGGCAGCCGTTCCCATCACTCGACTTAACTACCAGCAAGATGGCGGACGGTCGAAACGTTCACCGCTTGCCACAGATCTAGAGACCCTTTTTTGACGCTGATTAGATGTGCGGCACAGACAGCTGCGTCAAAAAAGTGTCTCTAGATCTGTGGCACGCGATGAACGTTTCGATCTTCCGACATCTTGCTGATAGTTAAGTCGAGCGATGGCAACGACTGCCCTTCTTTCAGCATTGGGCAATCTATCCAGCTGTTCTCGCATTCTTCCATTTTTCAGCAGATGTTAGTGCTGTTAAAAATAATCGTGACCATTTTTTTTTACGGGAAATGACGTGCTAAAAAGTGAAGAATTCTCGTGGAGCTGTGTCACCCGCAACTATTTTTATAGAAATCAAATCTAGTCTTCGTGACTGGCAACAGTCAAAACGTCAGAGTTTGGTGTTCCCAGAGCGGTTAGACTGCACGTTACAGGGTTAAGGCAGTGATTTCCAACCAGTGGGGCCATGGGGCGTAGCCAATGGGGGGGGTTAGGGGGGTCATAACACACCATGAGGATTTTTTTTTGCCATATAATATATATATTCTTCCCTCCCTTATCACACACATGTATGCATATATGTGAGTTGCAGTAGTCGTAACCCCCTTTCCCCATGAAAAATTTCTGGCTGCGCCACTGAGTGGGGCACGACCCTCCCTTGGGAGGCACAGAACGTTTACAAGGGGGGGGGAGGTGCGAAAAACAGGCAAAGAAAAAAGTGATAATGCATGTTTTACAAAACAATCTTATTTACTTTAATTTTTATTCCAAAACATATATATTTTCACTTAAAATGTTTATTGTAACTGTACTGATAACATTATTTTTTAGAAAAAACAACTAAATAGTTAAAAAAACTGTACGTACTGTATAACTAGACGTACTGACTATAAAACTAGACTTACTAAACCTAGACGTACTGTATTTATAAAAAAACTGTACGTATGCTGAGACATGAAAGGGATGGGGTGGGGGGAGCCTACTGTGAAAGCACAAGAGTGAGAATTATTCAGTGCGACCCCACCTTTTCTCGATGTTTGAAATCATCGTGTAAAACATACCTAGTACCACCCAAAAAGCAAATTTTCATTTAATTTTCATGGAATAATGCATGACTTAAGAAGCACTGAACAACGGCAACTTCAATATTTATGAGAAATGTTTAAACTTAAGCTCTGTACATCTGAAATATTAAATTTATTTAAATATTCGTATCTCAAAATATGCGTGTGTATTATACTATGTATAAAACTATCAAAAATTTCCCCGCTTAAAATGGATTTTGTATATAAAAAGATTAAATGTGATATTTGTATCTTACTGCATCAATACTAAATTATTTCCATATTTCTGTGTACAATTTTAAGGTCATTGGTAAGACGTCAGAGTCGATTTTGTTTAAAGTTAAAAATTATCTCTACACCCCCCCCCCACCCAAAAAAAAATAAATAAATAAATAGAAAGTAAAACGGAAATTGATAGGCATCTATTATTTTAATGGCCTCAGATTTATCTATATACCTTTCTTCATGTTTGTGCAAGTATTTTGAATCGATTCTTGTAGGATACTCAAAGTTTATAATCCAGAATGATTTGATTTTTAGACTTTTAAAGTGAGTAAGATTTTTCTATCCTTTTTTTTTTACACTTTAAAAGTTTTCAAATTGAATGGTCAAAGTGGAAATCAATGAAAATAGCTACACGAAAAAAAAAAAATGTTTTGTTGAATTGAACAAATGGTTGTTGATTCAACAAAAATTTGGTTGGCGCTTTTTCAACCTAATAATTTTATTGTTTTCAACAAAATTTTTTTGATTCAACAAAAATATTTCTTTAAAATAGAGCCAACCAAAATTTTGTTGAATCAGCAAAATTTTGTTCAATTCAACAAAAAAATTTTTTTTTTCGTGTCGCTATTTTCATTAATTTCCACTTTGACCAATCAATTTGAAAACTTTTAAAGCGTAAAAAAAGTATAGGAAATTCAGATTCTCAACGTAATTGAAATTTAACAAGGACACTCAAATATATATATATATATACAAATACAGATATATGGATAAGTACCTTTTATAGTGTTGTTTAAAAAAGTTCTTGGGTACTTTTCGACTAAAATTTCTAAGTAAATTAAAAAAAAAAAAAAAAAACTTATTGGTTTAGCGGCGTGTATTTGCATGCACAGCATATACCAATCTATCAATCAATTTATAAAACAGACTTTTTAGATGCCTTGTAGCTATTAGTCTTTTGCAGTCTTATAACAAATTTAATTTGATATTTTTAAATTAATAACAAATTACATATAAAAATTTATGTAGTATCAATGAAAAAAAAAGAAAAAAATGTAATATAGAATTACAGCACAGGTGGTCCTTCTACATACAAGCTTTTTGATATGCAAGCAATTAAGTGGAAAATTTTGATTTGAGATATGAATCATGAAACTATGCAGTTAAATTATAAAAGAAAATTCATGGGAACGCAAAATTTACTACGGATTGTTAAAATGGTTTTTTCAACATATACTTAGACTTTTTAAACAATGCACACGCACGCACACATGTATATATATCACCTACGTTAAAAAATTCACATACATGTCAAATTTCCTATTATTAACTTGAGTAGTTTTGGGTAGGCAAAATATTGACATACGGAAAAATAACATCATTTTCCGATACACATAATACAATCACACTTATCATTCACTATACACTTTTGTTTTTCCGATTAGTTATTTAGTCGCCTAAAGTAAAGGAAAAACCGCCGAATATTTCGAAATGGTACGAAAAGGGCATTTTTTAAACCAAAAAAGTACATTTATTAATATTACTGTTGGATACTTTTGCACTATGTTGCCTTATTTAGGTAGCAAAAGTCTGCTTTTTAGTTGCAGGTGGACGCTCTGAACCTGTGACTAATAAAATATAGAAATCGCAATAAATTATTTTAAAAATTTTTTAATGCTGAAAATGGAAAGAAAATGACAACCTTTATAACTCATTTACAAATAAACTAAATTAATCGAGAATTTAAAATATTAAAATAATAAAAAAAATTAAAGAAAAATTATTTTTAAAAAACTGCTGAAGAAATTGTGGCATCTGAAAAAAGTTACAATAAATGAAAAAAAAATTACTTACAACTTTTTAAAAAGAGCCTTAACATCGTCTTTCCTGTAGCCGTTTATTTGCTGATCCATTCTGCTCTGAAAATAAAGAACGAAATTTAACAGACAACTCAACTTTACATTCGTAAAACACCTTTTGACACGCTCCGCTATATATATAAATACTCATCCAAATCTAACCTTGAAAAATATCGCTTGGTTCGATTTCTTCTTTTCTCTTTTTTTCCTCTCGAGTTTTTTCAACCGACAATTTCCTCTTAGTGTGCAGAGGAAGTTTTAACAAGTAAAAATCGGAAGTTCGAACTAGCATTAAGCCTGATTCGAGATTCTGTAACTTGCATAAGAATGATGTAATACGGTAATGGCTCGCGGAAGCGATATGCAGGTCTTGGATAATTTCTTTTTGTTTTTTTCCCTAATGCATATATTAAAAGTTCATTAAATATTTGATAGTTTTTTCTGAATCAGATTGTTTTAATTGTTTTCTTTTTTTGCTATTGATACTAAGAATAGACAATTGCAGGTCTGGTTACGAGGTGGGTTGGCTCATGAATAAAGCATATGAATTCGAACTGCCCGAGTCGTGTTATGTTAGTGAAAATTATGCAGTACGTGAAAACGTGAAATTAGGAATTGTTAATACTTCTAGCTTGAGAAGACTTATAACAATTCATAAAAGCAATCTTCATATTTAAGAAATACAAGAAAATTAATTAAGCCAAACTGGGACCCAAGACAAACATTTTGGGGGCCACTCATTCAGCTTACAAAACTTAGAAAGCCTGGAACTACAGGCTTACTGAAGTTCCAGGCTTTCTACTCTTTTGGATGCTTGGAACTTTTTTTTTTGCGACTGAAGAAGAGTGGACCTTTGGAACCGCCCAGCATGATTATATTGACCAGTAATCGATTATTTTACTCAAAATGTATTACTGAAATCTTTTTTTCAGTATAGTTTATAATAACTATTTAGAGAATTTTTTAAGCAGAGAGAGAGGAAAATTTTTCTAAAAAAAGAAACATATCTCTACAAAACAATGAAGGGAAATTCCTTAATTTGAAGCCCCCCCCCTAATTTACTGGGTGCCCGGGCAATTGCCCCACCTGCTCCTGCCCTAGACAGGCTCTGAATCCTCGTGAATTCAGCAAAGTCGTCAAACTCAATAACGTTGTATAAAACGCCATGAACAGTGAACTCGACTCTGCATTAAAAACTGAGATCGAACTAGACAGTTATAAAATAAATTTGCTTCGATAAAAACACTTACTGAAATTAATTAACACACCCGCTTCGGGTGATAAAAATATTGCGCGTTGATTTATTTTCCTAAATCAGTCACTATGCAATGTGAAATATCCAAACTTTTATTATGTTAAATATCTAAAACCACACATTTACAGAAATGAATTAGTGTGTAATATATTTCGGGTGGTAGAAGCATTACGCAATGATTTATTTTCCAAATAATCAGCACGTAACGTAGAGTTCAATACCCAAAACCACACATTTACCGACACAAATTAGTACATACGTTTTTGAGGGGCAAAAACATACATACTGATTTATTTCTGTATACGTCTGTTTTAGCTAACTTATTTCGTGATGATGGGCGCCCATACCTATGGGCGGAGAAGGGAGATTCCCCCATAGCTCGCATTGTACCGTTATGATTTACGTACTGGTATAACGTAGAAGTGCTTGACTTGCCCCCCTCCCCCCTACAAACAATCATATGGGCATACATGGTCGTATCTAACATTAAACATTAGATCAACATCTTAACGCTTTTTCAAAGCAAAAACACTTAAACATTAGGTTTTTAAAGACTTTAAAAAATAAGACATGATGCAAATTAACTTTACGTTTCTTCTCTGTTATTTTTACCTTCAGTTTTTTGCTTTCCAGTTTGCGCGTGGTTTGCGAATGTCTTGCTTTAATTTTACTTTTTTCTAGCACGAGCTTGAGTGTTTTTTAACAGTGAAATCCCTTTAAACAGTCCTTTTACTAGGCTTGCACCTGTCTTTGGCGGAAACATCTGGTTCCGAGAATTCAGAACGGCCATGCGTGTTAAATCCCCCGGGTAATATTGATGCGGAAGTCTATAAAAACTCTGGTCGCGAAAAAAAAATATTTTTTTATAAAGATTTTTAAAAATTAAAATATAACAGCTCTTGATGATTAAAAAAGAAAAGAAAAATTCATGCTTTTTCACAACAGCTTTATACTTATTTACCTATCACAAGAAAACGGCTGTGACATACGAGTCACGTGGTGTCGGGAGAGTTTATTTCTGCTACTAGGGTAAGAGAAAGTCGAAATGGATAAATAAATTAAATTCACCGGGTAATTCCAATTCATTTCTTCATTTCTACTGAATCGCAGAATGAACTCTTCAAAACCACGTGACTCAATACGTAATGCTGCTAACTCTTGATGGGGAAAGTATGAAATGTTAGAGGACCACAAAGTAATGACATTTTTACGTATACCAATAATCCGAATATACTGAAGCTGTTAATACGAAATTTTTCATGTATGTGAGGTTGGAAACTTAGGAGCTGGATGAGAGAGGGTTTTCCGAAAATCGCTGCGTATTCGGAGGAGAATAGGGGATCAAAATGATTTTTTCACCTATCGCAACCTATGGGGAGGTACGCTTTAATAGCAATCAACATCAAACGGTACAACCAGAAGAAAATTTAAGAACTCACTGCTTTTGAGCTAAAATTCTATTAAAAAAAATATATATATATGTATATTTACCTATTGATTTGAATATTACAGCGCTTATGAGAAGTTTAAATAGTATTCAAGCGACTTTGAACGTCCAATATCGTGTATCCAAACAGTGCTGGGCTTGAAATGATGTTAAGCAATGTTTACTGAGCAACCGATAGCAATATGGAAACAAACAAGTCTGGAAGAAAGTGTAACATGTTGGGAAATAATCATAGCTCGTTAGGAATGATGCAGTAGCTGATTTTGCGTAATGTCCTGTTATTGCATGAATGTTGTTATTGCATTTTTTCCCGCCCGAGCTTTTAACGTGTAAAAGTAGAGTTTACTGCATGAAAAATTTTACAATTACATTTAGAAGAGCTGCACTATCATGCTTTTCCTCATACAGAAAGCAAAAAACTTACACAAAAAAAAAAGCAAAACAAAACAAAGAATTTTCAGGTAGTCTCTTTTGTTGAAACTAGCCTTGGATTTATTAACGCAGGATTTTTTATCGTAACTTACCATCCCCCTTCTTTTATTTTTACAATCCCCTCTACAATATACTTGCACAAAATACCTAAAGTTAGTTGGCAAATCGGCCACTTAAATTTTTTTCTTTACAATTTGTTCTAATAAATTCTTAATCCTTTACCAAGAACAACTGATTCCCGCTCTGTTTTTGCATGCAGACGATATTTTGATTAAAAATGAAGATTCAACGTTATTTAGTTACATTTTTAGGAATGGCATTTCTGTCCATCGCTGAGATTTAACAGCCTAAATCATTTTATGGGGCAGGAAATTGCAAAGCCTGGAAACCATGATGCTATTTTTTCTTCAGCTTTTAGTTAGTAATTTCTAAAACAATTTGACTTTCGAAATTCAGAATCATCTGACTGACATCCTCGAATTTTTGTACCTGTCAGGTGTTTGCATATGGCTATTCCCGATAAAGTAAACTTCTTCTTTTTTATTGAGAATCATTGCAGCGTGAAATGCGAATGGCTGAAGTCTTGTTTTAGTACCAAACGATACGCCTATTTTTATTTCATCGAAAGATTACATAAAAAGGAAATCGCCTAGGGTGTAGAAGTCCCCTTTTAAAATCAACCGATCCATCTATTAAATCCGTGCTTTAGAATGTAGCAAATTTATGAGAGAGAAAGTATTTATCGAGATATATAGCTTTCGTAGCTCCTTCATCATCACAGTACAAGACCATCTTTAGTTCAAAGCACAATTTTTCGCCTCAAAAATTTGGACAAACATACACATCTATGGGCAAACAGGATTTGAACCCGAGACCAAACCGCTCGCTTGGCGGCCGACAGCAACATATGCGCAAAATCTCGCAACCGTCAGGTTCCCTTAACTAACATCAATCCGTTGTTGAAGCTGAACTGCCTGTCATTAACAATTACTAGTTTTTTTTATTTACTTTTTTAAAATTACAAATCCAAGGTTTTTTGTGTAAAACTTAAATTTGTAAATTAATTTGTGCAATTTGTAAATTGACAAAAATTTGTAAACCTTCTGTATTTTGAAAGAAAAAGGGGTCTGTCACCCGCAGACATGCCGGGCCTGATCCCTGTACGTGATTCCGTCGAATGGTAGCTTAACCCTTTAACGCTCAGTGATCCCGCTCTGGGAACACCCAACTCTGACGTTTTGACTGTTGCCAGTCACGAAGAATAGATTTGATTTCTATAAAAGTAGTTGCGGGTGACATGGCTCCGCGAGAATCCTTTACTTTTTAGCACGTCATTTCCCGTAAAAAAATAGTCGCGATTATTTTTAATAGCACAGACATCTGCTAAAAAATGGAAGAATTCGAGAACTGCTGGATAGATTGCCCAATGCTGGAAAAAGGGCAGCCGTTGCCATCGCTCGACTTAACTACCAGCAAGATGGCGGACGATCGAAACGTTCATCGCGTGCCACAGATCTAGAGACCCTTTTTTGACGACAGCCGCTGTCGTCAAAAAAGGGTCTCTAGATCTGTGGCACCCGGTGAACGTTTCGGTCGTCCGCCATCTTGCTGGTAGTTAAGTCGAGCGATGGCAACGGCTGCCCTTTTTCCAGCATTGGGAAAGGGTTGCGCCTCAAAGTGTTAAAGCCCATATCACAACTTCACTATCTTCAATACCAGCAACACTTTCGTTCGACTGTTTTCCACAACAGTTGTGTGCAGTGTCGTAGCCAGAAATTTTTCATGGGGGGGGGGATACGACTCCTGCAACTCACATATATGTATACGTGTGTGTGATAATGGAGTGAAGAATATACAGGGTGAATCTAAACTCTTGGGCAAAAGGGGCTAAGGGGTGATAGGGCACACAATGAGGAATCGTAATCCCATAGCAATCTGGGGTGAAAAACGCAGTTTTAACTTACCCGGTAATAATCACTTTTGGAAAAGCATTGAAGTGTCCGTCTAATTCCTTAACAAAGTTTCATTAACAATAGGCTCGTCTCCGAAAATTTCATCCATCAAATAAAGTAGAATTTTTAAACTATGAATTTTAGTCTTCTGTTTTCGGGGGAAAATGCATTAGTTTCTGACGAACAATGGTCGGAAAGTGCACTGTTGTTTCGGCACTTTTATCCAAAGCGATTATTAACAGCTACACGAAGACGACGTTGCCGACCCCACATTCCTATGTGATTCTGATCCCTTATTATGCGCACTATCACCCCTTAAAGTTTTGTCCAAGAATTTAGATTCACCCTGTATAAAAGGATGAGGAAAGGATGAAATATGAGGATTGAACATGTGATAACACCATAATTGTCGGTGCAACATTTAAAAAAAAGCCGAAAGATAAGTGTATTATTCACTTTAAATAAAATCGGAAGCCTTTGAGGTTGTTAAAAGTTCCAAACAGAAGCGAACAATGGGGGGATAAGGCTATCACTTATTTGAAAGCATGTTTACAGTTACATTGTAGCAAACAATAGACGGTAAAGATGAGAGTGTATACAATTTCAAGAAGTTAAACACGAAACGTCACATAAAACTTAAGGGTGTTCCACCTGAAGAGCGATTGCCGTCACAGGGCTTTTGAACAGCTTTAAAAACAAACTAATGATGCTAAACACTCGAAAAAAATTACTAATGCTTCTTCAACTAATGTACTATGGACTAATACTAACACCAAAGCTGTATGTCTCATGCAACTTTCAGAAATAATTTCGAAATCACGAAAATCGTCTGTATGAGCCGAGGAGTGACCTGCTTAAGGAAATTATTGCAAAATTCCTTATGTTTAGCCTTTTTTCCTGAGCGTTTCGCAAATACTATAGGTTCATTTTTTGTAACTATTCACAGTACAACTTGTAAAGAGGCATTCTAAATTTTTTTCGAGTCTCTAGCGCAATTGAAGTTTTTAAAAAGCTCTTCAAGAGTTGCACGATTTCCAAAAAGAATGGCCTTAAAAGTGTGAAATTTTCTGTGAGCATCTGCTGTCAAGAAAGAAAAAAAAACTGAACTTGAGAGTTTTAAGATCAAATTGTTACATAAGTACAATCTTTAGACATTGTTTATGATTCAATGTTTTCCAATTTTCTGTTCAAATGTATAGCTTAATGACTGTTTAAATATTTGTTTTTGACTTAACTTTGAAATTTCCGATTCGAACAATTACTTTTTATTGTTCGAATTTATTGTTTTCAATTGCCCCAGATAAGAAATGTGTTGCTTGACGGTGCAAAATGACCGAATTTTCAGAGTTCATTGAGTTCTGCTCCTAGTAAACGAAACATGACAATGCGTAGAATGGCTAAAATACGGGCTAATATACGTGCCCTTGCAGCTCGCTTTTAACTGTATCAGATAAGTTATTATCTACAAAAAACCAACATTCTTTTTTAACATTTTAAAGTATATTGATTCTAATAATAATTAAATTCATGCATGACCTTTACTTATGAAAATTTAAAATAGCATTTAATGGCCTTCGTTATCGCTTTGAAGTTAGCCTAAATTATATTTTGGTATAAAGCATTGTTGTGAATTTTTGGTATGACCTGCTTTTCGGGGAATTAAACATAGTCTAAAATTCGTATTCTATCCGTCAAATAATTAAAATTTGCATTTTTCTGCACGGAAATTGGTTAACTAGAACTCGAAATAAGGAGTTTTGGCTGTTCCCATTGTTTAATACATTGTTTTCTCGATTCTCGAGAAAAATTGGCGCTATCTTTAGCTGACTTCAGTTTTGGAGACTTATTTTTGGCGCCAAATTTGGAAATTTTCGCCAAATATTTCCTAACTTCACAATATTTGTGCTATTTTATTTATGGAGCCTGTAATATTTTATTTCTTCTGTTAGTAGTACGCTATAATATTACTCAAAATATAATATTTCGCCTAATATTATGTATTACGCCAATATAATAAAACATTTATGATATTACCGAACTGCATTTTTATTACTCAATCAAGGTTCGCGATTGATTTGGATTTTTTTAGAAATGGAATCTCGTAGAATGTTCGAGTAACATCGGCGGAATATATAAAAGAGCAGGACACGCCAGAGAAGTTCAATAGTCGTAAATGAATGCATTTCACCTTTTTTTTTTAAATGCACATTAAGAGCAAATTAGATGTACTTTTACAGCTTACAGACAACTATTGTCAGAAGCAAACTCCTAAGCCACAAACGTGTTAACTAAATGACAGTATATTAATCAATAACATCGTCTTCTCAGCCCCTCTCCGACCCCCCCCCCCCAGAAAAAAATCACATTTTCAATTGTAAACATAAAAGAAAATTTGAAAAATATGAGAATTATATGTGTAGCATAGCATCTGCTATATGTGTGGTTTTTGGAAGTCAGCTTTATTATTACACTCATAATTTTACTCCACGATGAAAAGCAGATCATAACGGCTTATAGTAATTACTACAGTACGCATAGAACGATAAACGTGGCTAAATAAAAACTCTAAAACTAATTAAAAGTTTAGTTTAAAAGTCGCACGATATTTTCCAATCGCATTTTGAAAATCGATCGATCTGTTTGGCGTAATTGGAAAAAAAAAACCCATGCTGCAGTGCTTAATTTTGAGCAGAAAAATTACATGAAAAAGATACTGTTATGTAATTAAGTTAACAAAACATCAAATATATTTTTATTCAAGTATGCAATGCTTTTCGGTACATCCGATATTAGTGTGCAAAATTTTGCTTTATATCTGAAAATGCTCACGACATTTTCAAATCTCATTCAGTTATTTGTGATAGAAATTCGCCGATTGCGATTACAAAGGAATAAAAGAATTGAACCTTTAATTGTGTGTGAGATTGGGAGAAGCAATGCAGATATTCAAATGGTGTGCCAAAGATAAACAGAAACGTAATTTAAGTTAAAGCAAAAGCAATTTTGAGAAGAAATTTGAAAATGCCAATTAAATATTCGTGCGAATTTCGAGATTTTGTTGGATTTAAGGGTTATTCATATCTAATCTACGCATGCAAGCTTATTTTTTAATATCGACAGCTTTAGACACGACATATTCTGTTCTGTCTGCAATTAAGCTGCGGGATAAAAAATAAGTTTTGAAGCCATCTAGTTACGTCAACATGCATTGCTGAAATCGTTTAGCTGTTATTCAGGCCTGTCAGACTAAGCAGGGAATTCCTTGGTTGTAATACTTTCCATGTGAGATAGCTTCTAATTATCTAAAGAAGACCACCGAACTTCCGGACAGCTAGACAGACTATTGCGTATTTGAACCTGAAGGAATTCCTGAACTGAAATGAAGGAATGAACTGATTATTTTTTCACGTGTGCAAACTTTCATAGTATTCCGAGCATAGACGGAAAGTCATAAGGAACTATGGAAGCTCATCAGCCAAAAGTTGTTAGATTTGTTACCCCCTTAAATTATCCAAAAAAACCGAAGTTTAGTATAGTGAACAAAGATGGAAATACAGTTTATGTTGCAGACGCCGACCTCATCCGTCTTCTTTCGGAAGGACTTAAAGTACAGTATGAGGTAGTCAAGCCCTTGGACGTTTCACTGGGAGCGAGGCAGCCGGACGGAAACTGGACTGGAATATTAGGGATGATCACGCGTTCAGAAGCTGACCTGGCCATGGGCGGGATATATCTTACAGAAGAGAGATACGAAGCGATGAATTTCACTTTCCCTCACATCCTGTCCAGCATTACATTCATGACGGACAAGCCTCAACCACTGCCCAAAAACTTGGCCATATTCTACCCGTTTACTTGCGAGGTATGGATCACTCTCTTCGTATTCTTTGCCGTGGTCTCTCTCGTTTTCTACTTCATGATGGAGAGAAAGAAATCGCTGCAAAGCGTGCTGTTGATCACCTTGGGAAGCGTCTTCGAACAGTCGCTAAGCTTCCAGAAGAAAACGAACGCATTCAGGATGCTCACCTACGCCTGGATTTTGGGTGTTATGATTCTCTCTTACGGTTACAAAGCGGTACTGTTGTCGTTCTTGTCCTTCCCAACTCTCAGCGGAATCAAGGACATTTCCGATTTGTCAGGGGCATCGACTGACAGGTCGTTCAGGTGTATCACTATGAAAGGCAGTTTCTTGATCCGAAATTTCATGGAATCTAACTCCAGTACTTTGAGGAACATAGGCGAGTGCCTGAATCGAAACGATGTCGGATCCGTAAGCGCCATGGAAGCGTTTCGGGAAGGTAGTTCCAAGAGAGCTATTATTGCAAATATGGATGCTATGAATGAATTCGGGACTAACTATTTTATATCAAAAGACTCTTTTTTTACGATGCTCCAGAGTATTCCTTTTTCGAGAAAGTTCTGCTGTCCGAATCGTTTGAATGCAATTATTCATAGAATAGTCGCTTCGGGACTGTTCGATAAATTCAGAGGCGATAGAAACTTTCTTTCTCAACTCCAGAGGAAGTCGTTCGGTACTGACATATCCGTAAC
Organism: Cheiracanthium punctorium; assembly: GCA_038373885.1. NCBI lineage: Eukaryota > Metazoa > Arthropoda > Arachnida > Araneae > Cheiracanthiidae > Cheiracanthium > Cheiracanthium punctorium. Next base: position 5,602 of record JAWZYV010003545.1, on the reverse strand, counting down.
GGCCATGTCAGTACAACTGGATGATGTATCGGGGGCGTTTTACATACTGGTGTCTGGATGGCTTCTGTCAATCATATTGTTTTTTGCCGAGATCGCAGTTTCGAAGTACCCAGTGAGACTAATTTAACCTCTTTGTTTTTATCATTCTAAACAAAGAGCATCTTAGCATAATCTAATAATACTAGGGGCCAATGCCCCTAGACCCGCTATGAGGCATTCGGTCCCTAATAAGGCTTATTCGTAAAAAAAGCGTGAAATATATCATCTCGCCGCGCTGGCAAATATCCAAGCAGTACTAAAATTGCTATAATGGCATAGTTAACACCTAAAAATTTTCTACAGGTGGCAAATACCCAAGCCGAACCTAACCGGCTTTACTATAATCTGCATTTGAATTATTTTTTATTTTCAAAGTATTTCTGGGTTCTAACATTTTGGAACACACGCAGTATTTAGATTCCCCCTGCTAGAAAAGATAGCCTTTTTCCTGATCTTGCCTAATGCCGAAATGGCGCTTTTTAAATCAGTTATAATTAGTTATTCTGTATCATTCTGTATTAGAAAAATGAATAATCGGTAATTTTAAACTCCTGTTATCTAAGAGAACTTACTATTTGAAAATTGTGAACTTTGTGTAACACACTTTTACTTATTTATTTCACATACTTTTTAATTTGGCGTAAAAATCGCGTAAATGTACTTCATGTTTGTCAATTTCACGCGATTGTACATACTTGCAATTGCCTTAATGCAATGATTTTATGCTGGCGAAAATTGCCAAACTTGGCAACTACAGAGCCTATTTTTACATGTTTTTTTTTAAATTAATATCTTCAAAAATAAAAGGAATTTCGAAATTTAAGTCAGCTTACAGGCTTCCCTGGAATTTTTGGAATCTGTAGACACCTTCATCGAAACTCAAACCACCACGGTTTCGGAGGAGACAGCAATGCAAACAGCGACGCTAGCGGTGGTTGCAGCTGGAGTTCATATTTTTTAGAATGGAGAGATGATTCTAGTAACTTCACTCATGTGATTGGTTTGATTCCATTTTGTCTTATTATTTTCAGAGTAAATCGTATATTCTGATGTCATATGCTGTCTGATGTCATTTTGTTTTAAGAAATAATGTAGTCGGAACTAAATACATCGGTTTAAAAACATTATCTTTCGCTGAGTGATTTTTTCTACACAGAAACAGGGCCTGATTACTGCAAAAGGCAAATTAGACCTTGGCCTATTGCCACCAACTTTCAGGTTCTTAAAACAGTATAAGTTATGTATTCCTTGAAAAATTATCATAAAAAACATCAATGACAATTTTTTTTTTCTAATGGGCAGGCACTGGCCACAAGCCTTTGCCATCAACGGCCCTAGTTACTGTCCATTTTATTATGGGAGCACCCAGTGGGCGGACAGCAGTACCCCCTATGAAGGGACGGACAAGTTAACATCCATGCCCAAGCCGGGATTCGAACCCGGACCCACGGAGTGATAGAATGGTTCTCTAGCCACTACACCACCTGGGCGGCACATCAATGACAATAAGTAAAGGGATTTACTGCCGCTGTGAAAAGGTGTTTGTTTATATTGTATTCAGGAGTAGAACAAATTTCATTTTAAGGTCTAAGCAGTCATCGATATTATATCATTTAATGCATAAACTTTGTGCATTAAAAATTCATGAAATTAGTAAGAAATTTTTTAACAAGGTATGACTGTTGGGGGGCGCTTGGCTTAGGGCCTCCGAATGTCTTAGTTGGCCCCTGCAGGGAAAGAAAATTTTATTTTATAAATTTAAAAGCTAAAAAAAATCAGGAAAAATTAGTACAACGAGATGATTAAAGTAAATGCAAAGGCATAGAAAATCTGAAGCGTTGTAATAACTGCATGGTCTCCATGTGTGAGATCTATAGCATGCAGAAAAAATAATTGTTATTATAAATGTCATTTCCTGATTGTTATTGCTCAGGAATGCGCATATTATTTAAGATAGGAACCACTACAAGGTTAGAATTTAGTGGGTGACCTCTTTTCATAAGTTTGAATTTAGATTAAAATTTGTTTTCTACAAAACGATGCATAAATTAAATATGTATGGAGAGCTTCTTTAATGTCAACCATTATGTGAAATGATTATTGTTTATGCTAATGTGTAAATTGCAAAGAATCGCCATAGAAAGAAAGGTCATAGAAAGAAAGGTCCCATTGGTGCCAAATAATCTAAGCTGTTTCCTTAAATCGAGCCTTGAAGAGGGAAAAGCGAAGATATATAATATTAATATACGTAATAGGTAGAATTAGCAGATTTGTAAGGATAATATGAATAAATCACAATATACCACGCTAATAAATATTTCATGAAATTAAAAGTATTCTGTTTATCCCTTTTTAACGGTTTCTAACAACCAACTAAACGATGAGTAATCCTAATATGCGTTAATATATTCTGCAGTAATTTCAACAGAGGAGATTACTTGAACTTTTTAAAGAATGAAATTTTGTTTTGTCACATGCAGATATGATTGATTTTAGTAAAATTTTGGCTTCTTCCCGTATGAAGAGCGAGTGCGCAGTTATTTTAAAATAAACGGTTGTCCATTTCATGTAGTGCCTGAGGTATTTAATGCTACAACTTGAATCTAAAAAATCTGATGTGTCCAACACATGACTTCCTTGCACGTCTATTAAATCAAAAATGTTTTTTACGCACTTCCTCTAAACTTATTTGTTTGAAAGATATAAAATATCAATAATAGTAAGATATAGCGATTTCTAGCCAAACATTTCGATATCGCCAAGCTGAGTTCAATTTGAAAGATTTCTTTCTGACACTTTATTTGGCGATATTTCACCAAAAGCCGACAAACTTGAAATAGTTTGCGAGATTTTGGGGATAGCCAAAGTAGTCATTGACCACAGCCTTTCAATGAATTGAATGCATCCATACACCTTAATGTATTTAAAGTCATTTGGCTCACCCTGTAAATAAATTCCCAGTCGATTGCTGTCAAAAAAGATATTGAAAACCGTTAGATATTATAATATAGTTCTAAATACAAAAGTTCAAAATTCTACGGGTTAAAGTTTTAGAGTTATACAAAATACGAAATAATTTTTGGCGCCAAATTTGGCGATATTTCGGCGAAACTCGTCAATGTCGACGACATTTGGCGAGATATTAAGCATGGACCAACAATGACAGATTATCGCCAAATTCGGCGATATTTCGCCAAAACTCGCCAAGAACGATGACAAATGGCGATACTTTGGGCATGGACCAAATGACTGACTATCGCCAAATTTGGCGACATTTCGGCAAAACTCGCCACGATCGAGGGTAGACGGCGAGATTTTGGGCATGTACCAAACAATGACTGTCTACAATTGTATTATATTGAAGATGTCCATAGACATTAAAGTACTGAAATTCTTTTCGGTGGTCCTGTAAATAAACTCTCCAGTAGATTTTAACCAAAAATCGAGATGCACAACTAGATGTTACAACAATCTTATATATGAAATTTCATAATAGTTTTTGAGATTTGAGAGTTAAATATGCACACACGCACACCAAAAGTCGCCAAGCTTGGCGACTTTTGGCATAGTTCTTGAGGGAGGCACGTGACCGTGGTCGGACCATTACCTAACTTATGTGGTAGGACGGTATTGTGCTTGAAATGGATGAATGCCCCTAAAATTGCCATTGACCGTAATGTATTGAAAATCTTTTGAGTGTTCCTGTAGCAGAACTATAAATGATAAAGACACTTTTTTTAATGCAGAAATTCATTTTCTAACTCTTTACAGCATACATCACTTCTGAGTCGTTTGAAATAGCCCAATACCTCTAAAAAACGCTTTGATGAATTTCGGCCCATAGAGCGTAATGTATTTCGAATCTTTTGGGCGGTTCTGTAGATAAACTATCCAGTCGAATGGAATCGAAAGGGGGGGTGCACAACTAGATGTTACAGCAATCCTAAATATAAAGTTTCAACATTCTACGCCTAATAGTTTTTGAGATATGCGAGTTTAATGAGTTTCGGCCCATTGAGCGTAATGTATTTCGAATGTTTTGGGCAGTCCTGTAGATAAACTATCCAGTCGAATGGAACCAAAAGGAGAGGTGCACAACTAGATGTTACAACTATCCAAAATATGAAGTTTCGACATTCTACGCCTAATATCTTTCGAGTTAGGCGAGTTTAATGAATTTCGGCCCATAGAGCGTAATGTATTTCGAATCTTTTGGGCGGTCCTGTACATAAACTATCCATTCGATTGCCACCAAAAGGGGAGGTGCACAACTAGATCATAGAACAATCCTAAATATCAAATCTCAACATTCTACGACCAATAGTTTTTGAGATATGCGAGTTACATACATACGTACGTACGTACGTACGTACGTACGTACGTACAGACGGCATGGAAAAACTGGCCACAGCAGACTCGCCGCTGGTCAAAATGAGTTGCAGACGCGTTTATATGATCGTGCATGCTAGCCTACGATAGGATGCATCGAAAAAAATTTTAAAATTAAATTTAGAGGTAGTCAAAATCGGTTTTTTTGTCGAAATTTGGCCCCCAAAATTTTTCGGGATCACATTACTTCCTTATACTACGTACAAGGAAGTAAAAACAGTATGATGTAGAAACAAGACATTTTGAAAGGCAGGAGTTCTCTGCAAACCGTTAAGCTTTTCACTTTTTTCATCGCGAATGACACTGGCGTAGTTTTTTGAGTCATTATATAGCAATGATGCCAAGTTAGTACTCCTGACGCGAACTTTACGTCAAGAGTCAAATAATTTTGCTTTTTTTTTTACATTCCACATCACTGGAATTAATTCGACTTAAATATGCAAGGAAAATTTTCGTTTCCTACCGTGCGAAGAACAGGCACGCAGCTAGTAAATAATAAAAAATCCAATTTGCATTTTAGAAGTAAATAGATACATTTGATCTCACATTTCTTAAGATTTTCCCGTGTTGGCTTAATCTCGTCAAACCGAGGCAGATTAAAGAATTTAAAAAAAAAGATCTATTTAGAAAAAAAAAAAAAAACCCAGCACTAAATGCTTATTTCAAGGTTTAAAATCGAAAACTGTTTCTCGATGTGTGAATATTTTGAGTTAAAATTAGAAATGTGACTGTAGAAAATGAAACTAGGACGACTGCTTCTGAAATGGGAGTGGCCTCAAAGTTAGAATTTATTGGGCGGTATCGTTTTAAACGTTTTAACTTAAATTAAAACAAATGTTTTACATGATACAGAATAAGAGATAGAATCAGCCACATGATTAGAATATTTTCTGTGATCTTTCTTATGGTAAGGTGGAATAAAATGAATCGAAAACAACCATTTTTATTCATTTGCTGTTTTCTGTTATTAATAGAAACTTTGAACATGCAACTTTTTTGCATTACTTTTTGCAATGCATTCATCCTCTTCACACCCGAAAAGATTTTATACAACTATACTAGTTTTTAATGCAAAAATATTATGCTTTATTAACAGCGGTTTTTTCCATAACGGTGGGTAAAAAAAATTACTCTTTAAGAAATTTTATTTATTTCCTACCATGACTTACAAATA